>NHNV01000010.1:0-529298 GCA_002785995.1 Mycosphaerelloides madeirae | reverse complement strand
CTCCTCCTCCTCTTCTACTTCTTCTTCTTCTTCTTCTTCTTCCTGCTTTTGGGCCAAGTTTCGCGAACTCACGCTGTACGCTATCGGCTGGAGTAAGGGGGGCGATTCGACCCTGGGGAGCTGAATTTTCCACGGCGACTGCTGGCCTGTTGAACAATGGCTAGGAGTCTGGCTGTATATGCTTGATGTGTTTGACTGCCTTCGGTAGTAAGCGTCAGACAAATATCCTTCAAAATGCTTGGTGGGTATCGGCGTGGGAGGCAGAGGCTTGTTCGGACTCGGATCAACTAAAGGAGTTCTTTTCACGAAAGACTGGAAAGAAATAGCCGTTCGTTCAAGGCCTCCGAATGAAGAAGACGTAGAGTTCGAGTTCGAAGTCGAAGGTGGTGGTCGAACTCTTCGTGGACTGATTGAAGACGAAGAGGACGTGGTACTGCCGATCGGAGGTACTTTGAGGGCGAAGGAAGATTGTGAGCCCTGTAGATTCCAGCCTACAGTCTCCCTGAATGTGGAAGCCGGCCTGTAATTCTGGACCATGATGGCGATTTCCTGCAGGGGTGGTGAAGTGGCGGAGCTCCGCTATGAAGGAAAGGGTGTCGATGTATTGGAACAAGGAAAGTTAACAAGATCCATCGTCAGATGCGTCGTGGTAAACAACGAGCCGCCTGAACATCAACAAAGAGATATTGGCCGCGTCCAAGTCTAGATCCGGTCCCGTATGAAATTGAACGTGGTCCAAATTCGCAGCAAGAGCAAAACAAAAGTAAACCCAGGTTGAAAGCTCAAGATGGGCCTCCATTTTCTCCAGCTCCCGAATTCTCCAATTCTTCTGGCGCTGGCGCTGGCGCTTTAGGAATATCTACGAGGACCGCCGGATCGCTTTGCCTCTCCAATAACAGTTTCTCTCTTCTCTATATTATTGTCAGCACACCCCAGACAAGACAAAACGTCGCAAAAGAAACGTACCGTGCGCTCCTCAGTACTCAAACCCCTCCCAGCAGCCAAAGCCTCCAAAGCAACTGCCTTCGATCCTCATCGGCTAGATTTTGCCTTATCATCAGCTATGGGCGCGTGCTGTCCAGTTCAACTAGCTCGTTATTGATAGCGGCCGCAGAAATTGTGAGCTGAGGCCTTGAGGCAATGACGGGCGATATAGAAGTCTCTGTGCTGCTCGCCATCATGAGGATCCCACAAAATCTCACCTGTGACTTTTTTTTGGATGTAAGAGATGTTGGTGGAGGATGTTTGTTGACAGTCAAGAATGGGAGGTAAAGAATGAAAGGCCCCTGGGCCCCCACCCGTACGCTCGCTTGTGAGGATGCTTCGCATCGCTGTAACTTACCTACCCGAAGTATCCACATTGGTGAGCCACGCACGAGGAGACAGATCAAGAGAAGAAAGGAGAAGATACGTTGTGCGAAGAAGCCAGTCTCTGGTATCCATTGTACGACGTCTCTGCGCACTTCGAGGCCGGCCGTTACCCTATATACAATCCCACCTCCAAACGCCCAACTATGCATCATGCATTTCATGAACTTGCTGCCTTGGGAAGGTCTGATGTTACCTCTGTCTGCAGAGTGTGATCCTCCAGGTGATGCTTGCCCGCATGCATCTCCAAATTGTGCACAGCACTTTGCAGAGCGCTGTTAAGATCGATGTGGAAAAAAGGCCTGTTGAGGCCTTGTACGACGGCGACCTTCACATTCGACGGGGCAACGTAAGCGGCCGACTTGTGGATTTGTCCTTCGATGTCGCTGGAGCCTGCGTCCGATGGGTTGATGCTGTCGATTTCCCTCTGGCCGGATTCGACGTCCTTCGGATTGAGCTCTCGTTTCACTTCCCACTCGGCATTTGCGGCAGCGCTGGCGGAACCACCGAGCTCAGCGACACTGAAGATAGGCTTCCATCGTCCAAATTCGTCGTCGTCGTATGAAGGGTAGCCGAAGCCTGCGGCTGCGAGGGCACGCTTGGTCCATCGGTTGTTGATGCATGCAAAATGCCATTGCACTCTCTCGGGAGCCGTGTAACGGTCGAACTGATTCCTGACGTCAATCAGGTTCTGGACCGAAGTCAGATCGACATTGTTGACCGAGGAAAAGTCGAGAATGATGGCTTTCAGGTGTGGCCTGTCATCGACTACTGCTTCCTTGCCCCGTTTTGGACCTGGATCGTTCCACGGCCGATCGCCGAGTCGAGGGAAGCCGTGCGGGTTGGTTCGTTGCGTCTCCTTGAAGATAGTGTGCGTCAGGTAATCGAGATAGTGGTTAGCATTGGGGTAGTTGAAGCCTTCGGAGAATCGGTAGATGAACACTCCAGGGTGTGGATGCTGAGCGCGAATGTTTGGATTCGATCCGTCGCCGTGGTCGATGGGCAGGAAAATGTTCCTGGCGCTCTGATCGGGGTCGTTTTCGGAGTCGATCTTCATCGTGTTCGGCTTGCTGTCTTGGCCGTCGATCAGGTGGTCACCGATCACGGAGTGCACCTTGACACGACCCATGAATCGTCCTTGCGCCTTGAAGACCCTGAAAAGCAAGAGTGCCATCGACGAGCTGATTGTGACGTAGACGCCGATTTCGATAGTGGTGAAAACGGTGACAATGACACCAGCGAAGAAGACGATCACTTCCAGAGGAGAGACGCGCCAGAATTGATAAACGGTGTTTGGCGGAGTGACGAGATCGCCCACAGCGTGGATTATCACACCGCTAAGTGCCGCCTTAGGGATGTAGAAGAAGACCGTGGGTAGTGCGTAAATTGCAAGCAACACAACAACCGCAGTGATGACACCTGCGAACGGAGTACGAACGCCAGCCTTGGACTTGATGGCTGTACGGCTGAAAGACCCAGTGGCTGGATAGGCACCCAAGAAAGGTCCTAGCAAGTTTGTGACGCCGATTGCAACCAGCTCTTGTGAAGGATCAATGGTGTAGTTGTTGACTCGTCCAAATGATTTGGCGATGGAGATATGCTCAATAAGCAGGACGATGATCGATGCCGGAAGCTCGCTCGCGAATAGCTTGATGATGCTGGTGTTTATCGTGGGAACGGCCGCATCTTGGAAGCCTCGCGGTACGGGTCCAAGAATTGCAAAAGGCGACAGCGCGGCAGATGCCTTACTTCGGTTGGGAAGATTGCGATTGACCAGATAGCCAATAAGTGTGTAAAGCAAGATGACGAAGACGGTTCGAAGGGTGTTGCAGAAAAACCAGAGTTTCTTGCGCTGTGGCTGACGCCTTGCAAGCCAGTTGAAGATGGAACGGATGCCGTAAAGCATGACGAGCGAGGTAAGCCCCAATGCAGCGTCCAGTTGGGTGGATCCAAGGTGCTTGAGAGTGTTGATGACGACCAGATACGTTGAAGCGCGACTGTCGACTATCTTGCTGCTAATGCCCATGAGAGTTGGTACCTGTCCCACAGCAATGTTGATGGCAGATCCAGTCATGAAAGCAGAGATGGCAGTGAGGGATATCAGCTCGACGAGCCAGCCTAGTCTGATTAGCCCGATAAAGCACACAACCGCTCCGGCGATGACAGCCAGGGCTGAAGCGACGACATTGCCCGGGATCTCAGGCGCATCTTTTGCTACTTTGGCGACAACGTTTCCGGTGATCTTTGACATTACAGCGACAGGCTTCTGCAAGTTAGCTCCCAAGTAAATTTGAATACTGGGGAAGACGTACGCCAATCGTGATATCCTTTGAAGTTGCGAAGAACCAATAGATCAGGACGCCCATGAACGACGAGTAGAGGCCGAATTGGGGTTCCAGCAGGGCAAGCGATGCGTAGGCCATGCCTTGCGGCACGACAACGGCTCCGATAGTGATACCGGCCACGAGATCTCCAGCCAGCCATATCAGATTGTAACGCCCAATCCAGTGGGTGAAGGGGAAGAGATTGCGACCATATCGAAGAAGTTGCGGTCTGCAGGATGTTAGTTATCGAGAGCGATGTGCTCCGCGAAGGAGACTCACCCGGTTGGAATGACGGATTGAATCCATTCAACCGCAGTAGGTTCTTGCTCGACATAGCTGTCCGAGCTGTCAACTGAGAAGACCGACTCACCACGAGTCAATTTTTGGGTGCCTGTCTCGTTGCGGTATTCCAGTTTGATGCCCAGGACCTTTGCCAGGCTATGGCCAATCTTGGTGCTCGTCGATTGATGGGGCATCGTGCCGTAGTCCTGTACTTGGGATGCCATCGTGAAAAGCCTGCCGCCGAGCCTTATATGTGTAGATCGGAATAGGTGGACCGAGAGAGACCGGAAGTGTTCGAATGGCAATAGGGTTGTGGCGGGCCGGAGGCGAGGCTCAACGGTCTAGCACGGCCGAGACGGGAATGGAGTGAGTGTAATAGCGGCCCAGTGGAATGCGTAGTGGACGGTGGCTTGTCGAGTGCGAATGACGAGCAATCACGACAGCACAGAAGCAAGCCCAGATTGTTGGACTGATGCACCTCGAACAGCTGATGGCGAAATGAGGTGCGCGGTAGCGATGTAGCAGCCTTGATCCTCAGCAGTCCGGTGGCGGTATCCTTGACGAGCGTCCCCTTGGAGATGTGATGGTAGAGTCTATGGTGCAGCTTGTGTTCCCATAGCCGTACGTCCCCGAGATCCGCGTGAAGTTTTGGACAACTCGACAAATCTGCAGAAAGCGTGGAATTGTAGAATGCGGACTGGGGTTTCTTTCATCGGTTTGACGTAGAGGCAGTGGCACAGAGCCTGTTCTTTGGATCGTCCTCGAGCGGGTCCATGGGCGGAGACAGGATGCATATGGGATTCCCCTAGCTCGATGGCGTGATTTGCTTTGAACTTTTTGGCTGCCCAGGATGATCCGCGCCTTATCCACACGTGCGCGTCAAGCAGAGCGACGCAGAACTTCAGAAGCGTTTCCCCCGGCTAAAGAAGCCAATGAGGGAGGCGATGGAAGACGTGATCGCGCCATTGTCTTGGAATTTCTCGAACGCCGTAGGCGTGCGATGTTATGGAAGTGAGGACAACCACGACGCACGCCGTGTCATTCGTGCTTCCCCCAGCCAAGACTCTGACCCAGGTATGCAGGGATATCTGGCGATAGGCTTGAGTGAGCTTACTCCTTCTTGACCGCAAAACAAGAGCACGAGGCACATGTATCTGCTCTTTGTTGCTTGTCGGTGGGAGAAAGGACAGCGGTGCCGGATCGGGGATAGGCTGCTCGAGCTGATGCAGGTCCTGCTTACGGCGATAGACCGCGGACGATATTCTGCGTGGAGATAACTGGGCCCTCGGCTCGTTACATCAACTCTTCTTGTCGTAGATAGAAGAAATCTGATGACTTCTTTCTTGGCGGTGCAAACAAAGTCGCCACCAGAAGCTCAACACGGCGTGAACGTTGGGTGGAGCACATGAGCGCCGTCTGTTCGCGCCCACGTTGTAGCCGATACATCCCGGTGCATCGATCGTCATCCACGTGCGCGTCACAAGAGCATCAGCAGAAGCCAATTTCGCTGGTGATGATTGGAAACAGGCCAGTGAAGAATGTGCGTGTTGTGATTACGCATACATGGAGAAACAGTCTGGATTCAGAAAACTCTTCAAATAGCAAACAGTCTTCGGTTCAGTCAGCCGACGTCCCGGTAGAATACGGACAAGATATTCCCCAAAGCTGGAACAGTCAGTGTTGGGGAGGCCGGGGAACTCCCTGGGCTTGAGGTTTCGAATGTTGGCCTGGACGGGAATTTTGCTGTGCTCTCCTCGGGATCAGTGATGCAGTTGTTCCAACTGAGGCGACTGGGCTGAAGGGTACATGTGGTATCATTCTACCGGGTAGGTTAGTAACGACGTTGTTGCCGCGAGGAGGTGAAGTTGCTGGCCATGAATTTTGGCAGCGACGCGCGCGCATGGCAACCGCGACGTTTCTATGTTTCGTAGACGCGCCTTCTGGATTAGCTGCAGCGAACATTCACCCACTCACACTAACGCTTCTTCACATGCAATCGCCAAACGATTACTCCGCACGATCATGCAGTCCGCCATCCGCGCGGCCGACATGACCCAGCTCGAGTCCTTCCTGCAGCAGGGCCCGCCAGAGGGCGACCGGGTCGCTGGGCTCGACGAGTTGCGCCGCCTGGTCCTGCTGGACGGCATTCCCGCCAATGGCGATGGCATGGTATGCATACAACTCACGCTGCTCACATGGCCGATGACTTATTCCCCAATGTGTCCAGTCTGAACTGCGCGTCTACATCTGGCTTGTCCTCCTCAACGCACCGCCCCTCAAGACTCAGCAGTACCTCGACCTGGTCCAACTCGGCGCATCGCCAGCCTACACCAAGATCCGCAACGACACCTTCCGCACCTTGACCACCGATCCCCTGTTCCGTCGCCGAGTCACCGAGAACAGCCTGACGCGTGTGCTGAACGCCATAGCATGGAAACTGCACAACGCCCACGAGGCTCGCGTCAATGGCTGGATGTCGCCGCCCACCCTCAGTGTGCCCAAAAGCGTTGATGGAGACAACCACTTCCATTCGCCTGCATCCGTGACATCGCGCAAGACGCATGGCTCAATTACCGGAACAGAAGGCTCAGACACAGGCGACAATGCGGCGGGACACATTGGATACGTACAGGGCATGAACGTTATGGCAGCACCCTTCCTCTACGCTGCACGAAGCGAGGCCGAGGCGTTTGCAGGCTTCGATCGCTTCATCACACAGGAATGTCCAGGCTATGTACGAGGAAGCATGGAAGGCGTTCACAAAGGCCTCGCTCTCGTTGATCAGATCTTGGCCATTGTGGATCCTAAACTGGCCTCCCATCTTGCTGCGAAGGGCATGAAGGCGGAAATCTATGCCTTCCCAAGCGTGCTCACGATGTGTGCCTGCACACCACCATTGCCTGAAGTGCTGCAGCTCTGGGACTTCCTATTCGCGTACGGACCCCACTTGAATTTGCTCTGCATCGTCTCTCAGCTCGTCCTAGTTCGAGACTCGCTACTCACTAGTTCAACGTGAGTGCTCTCCACGTCACATTCTACGTCTGTGGAAGATTTGGCTAATGTGATACAGACCCAAGCCCGACTTCAAGCCATTACGTGCTCGAAAGGTCATCGACTACACTGTCAACTTCACACGCAAGATTCCCGGCGATCTGTATGATCAGATGCTCGTACATGCCAAATGAATATGGCGCGACACCCGCGATTGATCCTTGTCCTTGAGCGTAGAACGCCACCGCTACGGACTTCACCGGTCGTATTGGTGGCAATCCCAAAGAGCGATTCGAGCCGCGGAAGACTTGGGGCCTTACGAGAGCTGATCATGCGGAGGCGTTAATGATGGACGATCGGCCAATATGGCATGCTTTATGCTCCGGTCTGGAACTTGCATGGATTCGACTCCCAGGACTTGGTTTCCATCTATCGCCGCTGGCACGACTCTCGGAGCTATGGCAGCTATTGTGCGCTGCCATGGTGGATATTCCCAATCGTGGTTGGAATTCGCGTCGGTCTAACGATCGATGCTCTGGTACACCAGAGGCTTCGGATACCTTGGGATGGTATCGCTGGCCAGCAGGACTGAAATCATCCTGCTCTCGGAAGAGAAATAAGGTGTAATCTGCATGGTCTTCTGATCATGCTCCAGTGAAGCCATCATTCTGCTCAACCTAGCTATGTTGGCATCTTACTCGAAGTAGTATAGGTTTGAGAATGGAAAGGCTGCTGGAGAAACAAATACATTCTCAATTGATGTGTGACAAACCGACTATCGCGTACGAGCATCGACTACCTAAATCTACACGCATTCCGAAAGATGGTAAGTAAGCAGAGAGTCGCGAGCTCCCATCCTACTTTGCTCAAAAGCGGGAGGTAGAGGCAAGAGGTGGAGCAAGCAGTTGGCCGCCGGCGCCCGCTCCCTACTTCATCTATCATCGTCACCTCACTCTCACGCATCAACGGGAGTCAAACCCACAAGAGCCAGTACACAATGCAAACCAGCGAGGATCTGCTCATATGCACCGCGTGCGGCACTCAGTTCGACGTTCCCGCAGACAAGCCACTGAAGGCATGCCGAATCTGCGACGTAAGTAACAAACTCACAAAATCTACAAGATCATCACTGACCCGACTGTAGGACCCACGCCAGTTTGTCCCTCCCACCGGACAAACATGGACCTCTCTCGCCACCATGCGCAATAAATACACAAACAGAATCCATCAGGACCCCGTCTCTGCGCACATCTGGTCCATCGCAACAACGCCTAAATTCGCCATCGGACAGAGATGTATTCTGCTCGAAACGCCTGCGGGGAACGTCCTCTGGGATTGCATCACGTTCTTAGACGAGGAAACGGTGCGGTTCATTGAGAGCAAGGGAGGGTTGAAGGCTATCGTCATCAGCCATCCGCATTATTATACGACGAGTGTGGATTGGGGAAGGACGTTTGGGTGTGAAGTCTGGGTCGCGCGGGAGGATATGGGGTGGTTTTGTAGAGATGGGGAGAGGAGGGCGGTGCAAGGGAGGGAGAGTGTGGTGGAGGGCGTTGAGGTTGTGCAGGTGGGTGGGCATTTTCCGGGGAGTTTGGTATTGTGTTGGGAGAGGATGTTGTTTATAGCTGACACGTTGGTTACTGTACCTGTAAGTCTCTTCTTACGAGGTGAACGTGGATGACTTGAGCTGATGAATTCACAGTCTGCTCTTTACCACGTACGTCGACCGAAAGGCACGACTTCGTATGCTTTCATGTGGTCTATACCGAATATGATTCCGCTTCCGCCTTCAGAACTGTAAGATAGCGAAAAGAATGTTTCAAATCTGGGTTGTTCGTACTGATCTTGCGTCTCTAGGTACAAAATGTGGCAAGCGCTCAAACCGCTCGATTTCATCAGCACGCACGGCGCTTTTGTGGGCACTGAAGTCCGCGATCCACGGGTCAAGGAGCGCGTGCTCGAAAGCATGAAGATCCAAGCGAGGAATGAAGGCTGGGGCGAGGAGGGAGCCGCGATTCTTAAGGAATCTCTGTAGCACGAGGGAGAGTCGTTCCTTTATGCCATCTTCCGTCTCCGCAGCATAATCTCCTCATTCTGCCTCACCTCCTCCCGACTCCTCTCCACAGCCCTCTCAAAGCTCGCCTGAATCCTCCCGGCAATCTCCTCCACCGGCGTCTCCATTCCCACCAGCCCAATAAACTTACCCATCTTCCTTCTCTTAATTCGAATCCGCTCCTTATCCGAGAGCCCAGCATACCCTACATACGCCTCAACTCTCTGCGACGGCAGTACCGGCGTCTGGATATCCTCAATCGTGTCCATCAGGTCTTCGAGCCAGATGCTCTGCTCGGCGTCGGCTTTGAGTTGGGGTTGTGGAGGTTTGGTGAGGAAGTCCTTGTCCCAGTTCATGTTGGCCGGGTAGTGGTTTGTCCATGGGCCTGGGGTGGATTGGTGGTAGTGGTGGGCTATGCTGTCAAGTTCGTCTTCGGTGAGGAGGTGGAAGGCCATCAGCGTTTTGGGGAAGGCTGGGTGGGGAGGACCTGAGGGGAGGGGTACGAGAGGCGCGAGGCGGAGTTGGAGGGTGGCGATTTTCTTAGCCAGCATCGGGTTTTTGCGAGTTGAGGGTGCCATTTCCAATGGTGGTTTTCTTGTGTCTGGGGTTTGAAATGGTCGAGTGGTAGTTTGCTTGATGTTGCCTTGCGGCCAGCGAAAGATGAGCGAGAATGGTGATGGAGATGGAGCTGAGATGAGCGGATGAGGCGAGATGATCATAGTTGATGAAGAGTGCTATTCTTATAAGTCTTCTTTTGTCTCATAAAATGAGGTCGCTGAAGGTTTTGTCCCAGACACGGCGGTAAATGGGAAGCTGTCTCGTGGAGTGCGCTTTGTTCAAATTCGCGTGTGCGACAAGCAAACTGCGCAGGTCAGCCATTGTCTATGGTGTTTGCAGAGTTGGATGGGATTGAGTGAGGGGCGGCATGCTGGTGTTTTGGTGCGTGCAGCGGAAGTCTCGGTGTGACTTGCGTGTCTTGGGCGTGTCAAGGAGGAGGCTCGAACTCGCAGCGGCAACGTGACGACTAAGATGGAAGCCGAGCAAGATGGTTGCAGACAAGCGAGTTGGAGGCAGACAAGCTAGATGCGGCAGCTGTTCGGTGATGAGGAATGCCAAAGTCGCGGCGCGTGTGGAGATGATGCCGATGGCGGCAGTGATGAACTGATGAAGACTCTTCTCCAGGCACTCGCCGAAGCGAAGAAAACTGATGAAAAAGGTGGTTGCGTCGGCTGGAGATAGTGCGATACCAGCGACACGGTGCCCTGCAGCATGAGCAAGCTCAGCGGCCACAGGACGAGGGCCAAAAACTGGAATAATCTTGATGAGACCGTAGTCTCGTATCAGAGATTAAACTGATAAGAACAGATACTACACTTGATCTGCGAACGATTTAGCGCGTGTCGGAGTGCCCAGAAGAGCGAGTACGTACCTAAGCCAAAAGGCAAAGAGAGCTAAGGAAGAAAAGAAGGAAAGGAGAAATGGTGGGCCTCGCGAGTGTTATATATCTTCTGAGAGCGGAGCCTGCTGACTCAACATAAATGCGGGCCGTGTTTCAGATCTTTAGCGCCTCTCATGACGAGAAATGTGTGCCGTGCTGACAGCTGCGTCAGTCACTCCTCACATGTGATTTATATAGCATTCTTCCATCCATATGGCATGCGACTATGCTCCTCCCCGAGCAGTCACCATTGGTCTTATTTCTACCACTTCTTATGCCCCTTCCACCCCTTCCGCCCATTCCCCTTCCCATGCCACCCAGCACCGCTCTCCTTAACCTCCAGCACGGCAATTGAGTACTCCGGCAGACTGAAATAGAACGTCCCATTCCCATTGGCCTTCACGTGAACCACAGTAGTCTCCACAATGTTTCCTCCAACCGGATTCGACGCATTCATCGGCGCAGTCAAATACGTCAACTCTCCCACCGCGCCCGGAAACAATCCCTCAAAAGTAACAGAGAAGTCGACATCTCCAGTGCTGTTATACACTGCCGCTTTGAGAATATGCGAGCCCGTGTCAGCGCTACGGCCGGCGACGTAGTATGCTGGGTTGAAATCTGCCCCTACCATGGTGAGAGTCTCGGTGATGCGGACGGAAGAGAAAAGCTTGATCATATAGTAGCTTGTGGTGAGAGTGGTATGTGCTGGATCGGCATCGAACTGGCAAAGGTTGGGAATCCATTGCCAGCGGTTGAGGTTTTGGAACATGGGAGCTTAAAATAACTATCAGCAAGTGTTGCAGATGTGCAGTTTGGTCATCGCCTACCATAGGCTACTCCGATTATCTTGTCGCCATTGCGCTCGGCGCCGAGGAGGAAGACTAGAACAGTATCAGCAGCGCAATTCAGAAAGTGGACTACTGGAAAACTCACTAGCTTCAGCAACAGTGCCATACCAAAACGGCGCAAACGATCTTCGAAAGCCAGCCTCCCAGGTAACTTCATTCATCCCGGGTTGATCGTACTCTACGACAGCATACTCGCCAATCAAGACTGGATGCTCCGCGGTGTAATTGTCGAAGAAGCCGAATTGGCTTGACATTTGCACTGGGACAGCGTCTGAAAGCAGGGTCAGCAAGTGTCGCAGACATAAGGAGTGTGGCTCACCGCCTTACACTCATGGAAATCGCCAGAAGCGTTGAAAGGCGGAGTCGCACCATCGACATCGTAGAACGAAGAGATGATGGTGATGTCCGGGTACGCAGCCGAGATGGCATTATAGAAGGCATCAAATCTGTAGGCGGAGTATGATGAAGCGCCGCCGTAAAGGCTGTCTTCGTTCCCGACTTCGACGAACTTGATCTCGAACGGCGTTGGGTAGCCAAGGCTCGCACGGAGCGCGCCCCATGTGGTCGAAGTATCGCCCATCAGGAACTCCAGCTCATCCAAAGCAGATTGAACATATACTTGCAGTTCATCTTCCGGAACGATTTCGCCATCAAGCCACAGACCGCCCCATACAGCCAGAAGAGGTACCATGCCGAGATCTTCCGCCCACAGCAAGTATTCGATCAGACCAAGTCCATTCGTATTCTCGTAGGACCAGGTACCTGGAAAACCTGAACGCTCTTCCAACGGCCCAATAGTGTTTGTCCAATTCCACCAGTACGGACTCGCGGAACCCTCGAGATTATTTCCACCGGGAGCCCTGAAGAAGGAAGGATTCAAGTCCGCCATAGCCTCCATGAGATCGATACGCAGTCCGTTAAGACGATTCTTGTATGTTGGCGGGAAGAGACTGATCAGGTTGAAGTCTAGGGTAACGTTGCCAGGAGTGTCGAACACGAAATCGAGAGTGTTGTTCGAGTTGGGTGCGTCTTCACTCGGTTGTAGGACATATTCGTATTTCGTCCAGCTCGAATTGCTGGCAATTTTGACCGACGTCTTGGCCCATGTCTGGTTCTGCAAAGATTGCAAGCTCACAGTGATGTTACCGTTGTAGCTTCCATGCACCCAGAAGGAGCCGCTGTAATTCCATGACGAGACTACTGGGAAGCCCCAAAATCCTGCATTGCTGAAACCACCAGAGCCGGTAACTCGCATCGATGTCGGGAGGGCGGTCGAGAGCGGAGAAGAGATATTCTGAAGAGAGAGCTTGGCTCCACCGACGGGCGACCAGAGGTCTAAGCTCGAAGGGAAGATCTGGAAGACTTGTCGTCAGCTTCAATCCGAAAGCTCGGAATATACCAGTCACATCTCACGCTGTCACCCTGAAACGCCCGATTTTGAACCTAGACATCTTGTCAACTTCAGTCCAATGCTTGAGTCCAAGGCAAACAAACGAGCTCCGCATAGACACCGCCATCACCGCTGTTATTGATGTCTTCGAACATCAGCCCGTAGGCATATGGAGAAGTCGCATTGCCACCACTCGACCTGACTGTTATGTCAACGGCAATCGACGCCGTGGCCAGCGCTGCAAAGCAAAGAGCTCTGGATAACATGGTCGGTCAGAGGTAGAGAAGTCCGGTATCGTTCGTAATTCGACTTCCGGGGCGAGGCGAGGTCAGCTACTTGAGCGACTTCTCTTCATTGCGCCGACGTCCAGTGGGCCTTTTCCTGCTCGAAAACACCACCGCTCCATGTATTCTTTTGGATGCAGGACCAGCGCATTGTATCGCTGTGACAGTGCCTGGAGCCGACATGCCGGCCAACTTCCACGAATGAAGCGACTCTCAGAGGACCAGGCACCCCAACTCCAGCATCTTGCATATCTCCACACTCTGCGGGTCGCCCCAGAAATGGGTGATGAAGCGCGGCAGATGGTCCGGAAGGATGTCGTGCGGTATTCGGATGTAGCTTGTACGACGATACGATACATACTCGGTGGTTAATGCTCCGGCTAAATCATTCTTTGCGGAGAAATTTCCAATTGCTTGAAAATGAGGACCGAGACATTACCGGTGCTCATTCGTCTATACATTAGTCGTCTATATTCCTTCATTTCATGTTGTTCTCATATCCCGTCGGATTCGCTCCCGCATACAGACGACCAACAATGAGTGGCTGCACTTCATACGTTGTGAAGCAGCAATGGCCAATCTCTCCCTCGCCGGGAACCTCGCCCCATTGCACCGGTAAATAAGCCGCGTCAATGTCGTCTTTCGGTCGATGGCATGCAGCAGCGATAGCCACGCTGCAAGACGAGACGACTGGAATCGAGCAGTTGAATTTGCGGAAGCCTAGCGCAAGAGCCACGAGAACTAGGACCACGCCGATGAAAATGGTCATTAGAATGGGTGGACAACTACATCACGTCAGCCAGGACCAAGTTATGCGAGTGATGACGCGGGTTGTACCTGTAGCCGACCTGAGAGAGATCGTCGTCAGAGTCTTCGTCGCCGTTGTCGAACGTCTTTAATCTGACCAAAAATATGCTCTGCGAGATCACCCAGTGCAATGTCGCAGAAACTGCGAGGAGAGGACCTGAGTATCTCAGCGGCAACTGCAGATAATATGTAGATCGTTGCTGGCCATGCCGAGTCGTGACTCTAAGCGGCTTTCTTCGTAGGGCATAGCTACTCCATTCCTGGTGAAAATTAGCAACAGTGCTTCCCGGACAGACGGGCACTGACCTTTGCAAGCAACAGAGACGTCAACAAGCTGTTGTATAGCAAGTAGAGAAAGGATGCAATAGCTTGTGGACAATTGGCCAAGAGCACAGATGCAATAAGTCCTGAAGCCCCTCCCACAGGCAATTCTGTAGAGATCAACGCTCGTGAGTCAATGGTGCCGAATCCCAAGCCAAAGGGTGATGCGCCGTATTCGATGAGGGCATCCATGCCAGTCTTGAGCAGAACGGAACACACAATGAGCGCAATTGCGATGAGCGTGAATGTGACGAGCCATCTCTTCCAACTGGCCGCAGAGAACCATCGCTTTCCTTGCTTCGAGTACGTTTTCGGGAGAGGGTTCGTATTTGGCTTGTGTTCCGTCCCTTTCAATTTCCAGGTGTTGATGTCTTGCCGAGTCATTAGGCAACGTCCTTTGGTCATCTCATCAGGTCTGTCCAGGTAGCTGGCGATGGCATCGCCGACGGTCACCAGAGTTACGTCTCGTTGACAGTAGAGCGTAAGCAGCATTGCCAAGGTCTTCATGATGCCGCAGACGATGACGGCAATCAAGACCTGTAGCGAGAACTGGGCGGAGCAGTGCTCTTCGAACTTCTGCACAAGACAGTAGTCGATTCGCTTTCCATTCAAGGTCCACTCAGCGGCATTCTTCTTCACCGAGGATGGGTTGCAGGCGTTCTCATAGTATGACAACCCTGGTTGGTGGGAATAATCCGAGGCACATATCCAGTAATCGTCGCTGCTGTACCCGTCTCCCACGGCCCAGTAGGAGTAGAACATTGTCTGATTCGTCGCATTTCCAGGTTCGTTTGTGACTGCAACAACATGGTTATAGCCCGATACGAAGCTCGCTGAGTAGATGCTTATACACTCGGCTGGCAGTTGTCAGAATGCGTCTTGGAGCCTTTTCGATGCGCTGCTTACCATTTGAGATGTTCCATACGCTTGAGCTATTCTGGTACTGTTCATGAAAAAACGTCTGAACGTCTTTCAGGTAACTCGGGTCTGAGACATCTCTGCAATTTCATCAGCATTACCTCGCATCAAAGCCACGCCTTTCACAGTACATTTGATTGTAACCCAATAAACTTGACTGTTCTGACGGTGGCGGGGCGTTGTACCAATCGACATTAATAGTATAATTTCCACCATTAATGAACCACGAAGGATTCGCTGTGACAGACATGTACTGCATTTATCAGTTAAATGGGAGCTGAGTATGAATCATGGCACGCACCTTGTTCGTGTCTATGGTCTTGAACACTGCTGAATTGTAGAGCAGGTGAATCGGGATTGATGATACTGCAAGCGTAAACCACAGGGCGACACCTAGACTTGAGTCAGCGCTTGTGTGGACAGATTTATACCTGATTTCAGACTCACGGTGCCACCGGATTTTGAACAAATTCCTGACAGAGGCAACGCCAATATCGCACCACGAGCCTTTTGCGTGAGCTTTGTCGACCTACAACGGCGATCAGTAGCCGCAAGGAAATCAGAAACAGTTCGATAATACCTCTTGCCGTGTCGGCGCAGAGAGTGCCTGCATGGTGTAGTTTGATGCCGACAAAAGAATCGAAGAGAGGACATTGATCACGATATGAAGCCAAAAGGTCATGCTGTTCACGACATCACAGCTCCCTTCGCATCAAGTCAGTCCTTGTCCTCAATTGACGGTTGGCAGATCCTGACCTTCATATATCACCCCAACGCCCGAGTCCGTCCCAAATTTCGCAGATGCAATAATAGTTGCCAACACATTGAGAAGCAGGACGGACGAAGCTGTCCATGCACAGACTGCTACACCGAAGTGCCATCCTTGTCGCTTCCGTCTTCTTTCTTTATTGGTCGTCGATGGCGTCCGTATTCCCGTCAACAGCTCAAATGCGGAGTGGTCTCCGCCTTGAAGATCGAAGCCCGATGGAGCACTGGCATGGCGGATGAGGGAGGCCTCATCGTCGTCGTTGAGGAAACTGCTCTTCGAGATAGAGACGTAACTGGGGGCACTGCATTGGGCTGTGTCAGCGTCTGGCAATATATTAACTCTCCGAGACGTGGACGAAGGTCTGCCTCGTATTGATGTGCAGCGTGTCTAGTGAAGGATTCAGGCTGTCACATACCGCGATTTGGGCACGTCTTGCAATTCCAGGTCCAATCCTCCACCGAAATCTATGCCAAACTCGCGTCCATCGTAGGATTCGAGAGGATGGTAATCTGACGAGCGTACACCAAGGTCCATGCCAAAGAAGAGCGGGTGTTCATCTCAGCAGTAGGAAAGGACAGAAAGCCTCCACGTACGCGCCGGAGGGCTGAATAATATGGGAGAGCCATGGCCGGGGTCGCTACTGCCGACTATGTCACGATACACTGCAGAATCGGTGAATCCTTCGCGTTGAGAAAGGAACAACAACCCTCGCACTATGAAGCTGGACATTCGGATCCGGCTTAGCTCCCAGATTTCGCCCCCAAAAATAGCCGTTGATCCTGGCTTGGTTTTGCTCGCGAAAAACCATCGCTCCCAGCCATTCGTTTATTGTGAATACCACCACCTCCTATTGTGCGGCCAAAGCAGCAGGCTGGATTAATGTTCTCGAGACTTGACGCGGCGCAGACGAGGTCAAGCTCGTTGTCAACACTCCCACTGGCCCGGAGCTTCAGCTGAGCCAAGCAGATCCTTCTTTCTCACCTGGACGGCCCACAACCTCATCTGGCAACACCATCGACAGAGCTTCCCGGCGGGAAATGAGTGAGAAAAGGTCCAGCATGATAATATGCTCCATGTGAGATGCATTGGGGCCTTTCTCCGACGACACGGAAATTTTGTTGACTGCCATTGCCTCGAGACCCGATCTGGAAAAAGGTCAGGCACGACTGCTCGACCGCCCAAAGAGGAAGGATGTGAACCACCTCTTTCCCTTGAGACTCCAGTCTCAGACGTTGCATCAGAAACCTGCCTTCCACGATTTGACATCGACATTTGATTGCAATTTATACGTCATCGCCCGCAATCTGAACATACAAATAGGGCAGGTGGGAACACCTTCACATCCCAACTTCACCACTTCAATTCATACTATACCATTTCAGCCAAGATGCGCATACTCGGCAAGACCGCCATCGTGGGAGCTTCTGGTAAGCTCGGATTCGCCACCTTGAACGCACTCCTCGACCACCATCTGATCGCACCCGGGAATATTGTCTGCACCACGTCTACGAAAGCAGGCGCCGAGAAGTTGGACTATGCCCGTAAGCTGGGTGTTGTGATCCGGACGGTATCTTTCGAGGACCAGCAATCCTTCGTCTCGGCTCTGGAAGGCGTCCAGACTATCTTCCTTATCTCTTCTGCACGAGTCGAAAAGGATTACGATGGTGCGCCGCCTGGAAAGGGACGCGAGGCGGATCACTATGTTGTCTTATCCGCAGCGAAGCAGGTTGCTGGTGTAAAGCATGTCTTCTACACCAGCCTTGCTTTTGCCAACCCAAGCCTGAGCCGCGTTATGAAAGCTCATGAGCGGACTGAGAAGTGGTTGCAGTCGAGCGGATTCCAGTACACCATTATCAGAGAAGGGCTGTACGTATTGGAATGCTACTTGAGCATGCCTGCAACTGACTATTCACGCAGATACAACGAGAGCTGGCCACTGTATCTTGGCCATTATGATGTCCCAAATGACCCACGAAGCGAAATTGTTGTGGCTGGCGACTCGCCGATCAGCTGGACCTCGATCGAAGATCTCGGACTGGCAAGCGCTTTGATCCTGAGCTCGCCATTGAAATGGGTTGGCAAAATGCTGTACCTTTCTCAGTCCAAGGCTCACACGCTCGCCGAAGTTGCTGCCATGGTCTCGAAAGCGAAATCGAAAGAAGTGAAGGTCAAGCTTGTCACCCGAGAAGAGCACGAAAAGTTCTATGTGGAGCAGCAGGGCATGGACGAACGGTTTGTGAAATGGTGGAGCAAAACCTATGACGCTTTGAAGCAGAATGAGTGCCGGATTGACGATCCGACTCTGGAAGAGCTCTTGTCTTCGAAAGATGTCAAGCCGAAGCCCATGGAGCAGACGGTCAGTGAAATGCTGAAGTCTTGATTTATTAATTTGCTACAAATTAGGGAAACTCTGAACACTGATAGAACTTTTGGAGCAGCCCAGTTGTTTTCAGACATTTGTCTGTATTTTCGGCTGGAATCGGGACGTTATGATGAACTGACTGCATGCGAGTCGCTCTTCTGAGACTGTCCACCCGATAAGCCACAATGCTGTCCGAATTGAGGTTCTGCATTGCTTTGACGGCAAGGATTGTCCCTCAAATGACAGGCTTCTCCTCACTTTCCGCAGGCCCTTCACCCAGTTGTTTAGGCACCTTTGGCTGCAACTCACCGCCAGCTCTGCTGCCATCTCACGCTTGCCAGGATTGTCGGTTCACCTAGCTCGCGGGGTTGGTCCTTTCATCCGCATACATCATCTGCGTATCTGACCCAGAGCAGTCGTGGGTGAAATGAGATCTACCACGTCACTACGAGGCGTCGATGGAGCCATCAATCCTCATCATCGGCGGGGGGGCGTTCGGTACTTCCACTGCCTATCACTTGGCTCAGAAATACAAGGACCGGTCAAGAGTAACAGTCGTGGATCGCGCACCCTCGCCGCCGAAGCCCGCTGCAGCGATTGATATCAATCGCGTCATTCGAACGGATTACCCATCCGCCCTGTATTGCGATCTTGCGTATGAAGCCATCCACACTTGGTTTTGGGGTCCGGAACTGGGGCATCATTTCAAGAAGACTGGTAATGGCAACGTCCATTACAGCTTTCTGAACGCAGTCGCTAACACGCTTTGGTCTCGACAGGGTGGTTGATGCTGAATGAGAAAGGCAGCGATATATCCGACCGCATCAATGCGACCTTCAAGAACCGAGGATCCAATTGTGCAGAAGAGGGTTTATTGCAGAAGATCGAGCACAAATGGAATGGGGTTCTCAAGGGCACTGATGTCTCGGGGTTCAATGACTGCTACTTTAACCCGGAGGTAAAGGCTTCGAGGGACTCGAGAAGGCACGTTGCTGATCGATACTCCAGGCCGGCTGGGTCAATGCTGCAGGTGCAACGAAAAGCTTCATGGATGCCGCCGTGAAGCGAGGTATCAACAGAGTGACAGCTGATGTCCTTGAACTTGTCCTCGACGAACGCGATGGGCGTGTCAAAGGCGTCCAACTCAGCGACGGAAAAATCCTCACAGCAGACAAGATCGTTCTCGCCGCAGGCGCCTGGACGAGCGCACTCCTCTCTCCTATCGAGGATACCCTCAATATTCCCGAAGCGGACCGAATCGAACGCCAAGCGAAAGCCACAGGCACCGTCTCAGCGTACTACAGTTTCTCTGACGAAGAAGCCGAGCGCATCATCACAGCCCACACACCAGTGATTGTCTACGGTGGGTTCGGCGAAGTTATACCGCCCTCGAGACAGAATAGATTGATGAAGTACTCCAACTCTCGGACAACGTTCACGAATACTATCACCACCAAGTCGGGGCATAGTATTTCGGTACCGAGGGAAGACCAGTCGATTGTTCCCGAGTCGCTCATGCGGGAAACGGAGGCTATCATGGCATCCAAAGTTGCGCCGCAGTTCACTCGAGGCAAGAAGCCGGCTTACTGGCGAGTCTGCTACGATGCTCAGACTCCAACAGAAGACTGGCTGATGTGCAAGCACCCGCATCCAAAGCTGAGCAATCTGTATCTGGCGGTCGGTGGGAGCTTTCACAGCTACAAGTGCGTCGATCGGTCGTCTTTGTAATATTGAGTTGCTGACAAGATCCTAGATTCATGCCTAACGCTGGCAAGTACATGCTTAACGTTCTGGACGATATCAGCAACGGAGAAGAGAAGGACGCTGCGTGGGCTTGGAAGACGGACGCTGACTGGACTGACGTTCGCGAGTTCGGTTTGATGAGTGGGAAAGCAGTTGCGAAGAGAGAGCTGAAGGACTTGGAGGGTGGTCATGTGAAATTGTAATTCATGAGCCTCTTTTTGCGTCTGGCATCTCTTTCCCTCACGATGGTGTTTGTTTGCGTTCGCACCTGCTCCAAGTTTCCGCGCTCGTTTCCATTTCACTTGAGACAGGCACGCTAAACCGACAGGGTCCCGCTACCTACATTAACAAAATTCTTCTGACCATACAGGCTCTTAGTGGTCTTCTTCCCGATCAAGCTCTCAGACCACCCACAAGCTTCCAGCATGCTGTATTCAACCTGGCAGCTTTCCGTCCTTCTGCCCTTCGAAGACAAATGTGCCACATTTTCGACAACTTTAACACCACGATCGCCACCAGGTTTCCCAAGACTTTTGTCTTAAACCCTGCATATTAAGCTTCTTATATACCTGGGAACGACGGTCTGCGATTGCGCGAGCACCACGAGGATAAATGTCCGCTTATCCAGATCATTTGAGTGATCGCCCTCCCACCACACTTTGTCCCACTTTGCATCAATCCTTGGCTCCGTCGCCTCCATATTGTCAGTCGTCTTAGCCTGGTCCTTCGAGACGGCGAGCGTCTTGATGTGAGGTTTGGGAACGTCTGAAAAAAGGTCCTGTCAATGGACCAGATGCTTCAGCGTTGAGCCAGGCTGTTTCTAGGAGTACATGGCCATACTCGAGAGGCCCTGCCGGCGTTGAAGCGACCCGAGACACAATCTCTGAAGCAAGTAGCTTCAACGTATCTTGAGACCTCTGCCGGAGTACAAGCTCGTCAGTGAGATCGAAGTTGATTCCTATGAGTGAGGATTGCCAAGACCACGACGGAGCAATAGACGTACGGACTCGTCTCATGTATATACTGGGTACCGGTTCGGCAAACGACCAGCAGAGGAAAAGAGGCAGTGAGCGTGTCCAACGGCCAGCAATATGTGTCGTCGAGCATTGCAAGTCATGATACCGGCGGGCAAGGTGAGTGGCCAACGGGGCGAGAGCAAGTGCGCGGTGCTCGATGTGTCACACTTCTTTGTGGAAATGTAAACACTATATGCAGCCATGCTTCGTCCACCGCATGGACGCCGTCCAAGTCCCTCAAATCAAGCTTGGGGACGAGGGTGCGGTCGATCAATTTTGGACCTCGCACGGTATTCATCTCGTGGCATTCCCAGACGACAGCGGTGTCAGTGAAGTGGATACTTCTGCGGCTTAAGGCCATCTCCTGCACAATTAATCCTCGCTGGAAACGAGACTCCGTTTGAGCAAGTCGTGATGCAGTAAATTCTTCTGTTTGATGCAAGTTCGCCAGTCAATCTGAGCGCGGCCTGTTGCCAGCAAGTTGGCAGGCCGGAAGAGGCCTCCACTGCCATCATGTGAAGCAGTCGCTACGAGGTTGACGAAGGCGC
This sequence comes from Mycosphaerelloides madeirae, assembly GCA_002785995.1. Lineage (NCBI taxonomy): Eukaryota > Fungi > Ascomycota > Dothideomycetes > Mycosphaerellales > Mycosphaerellaceae > Mycosphaerelloides > Mycosphaerelloides madeirae. The sequence goes on along the minus strand of NHNV01000010.1, from coordinate 507,836 downwards.
CCGCGTAGATCTGATCCATAATGCCAAGCTGGATCTCAAAGTCTTCCGTGCTGTGTTGGACGATGCACAAAGAGTCGATCCAGATGTACTTGATTTCCAATAGGTGGCAGAGAGTGATAGCCTCCAGAAACGTCTTGGTCGGAAGCGTCGAGTCCATACGCCTGAGAAAGCTTCCATAATTTTGGGACTGAAATGTTTGAAATTTACGTTTCTCCCAACAATGGCTCAAAGTAGCGTATTTGTAGACGGAGTAGGCGGAGGTCAGAATCAAGCGAATATGATTGTTGTTTTCGCCCACGTTGACAAGTCTGGTTGGTCGAAAGCCCACGGCTGTCTGTGTAGAACAAGGTGACTCTCGAATAATTTGTCGGAGAGTTTACAGTCGTCCTTATTCTCCAGAGTACTTTGCATGGCGATGGGAGCAATGGTCGATCCGTCCCTTGATCTGTACAAGTTGTGAAGGCTGCAGATCGAATTCTGAGGGAAGTTTTCCTTCTGGAGTCCGCGGAAGGTCTCATTCGACCGAGAAGATTGTGAAGAGCATATCCTTCAATACCAAAGCCGATTGTTCCATTCGCTGCGCCTTGTTGGTTGCTCACCGCAACCAAAAAAAAAAGCCGCCTCGGGTAGTAGTTGGCTTCAGGAGAGACTTGCTCACCAACACAATTTCGAATCCTGGAAGCTAATAATGAATCTTCGGAAGGACTCCGGTCAAGTCTGGCATAAGGGTCATCGATATGGGACCGCGTGGCAAGGTGGACGATCAGTCGGAAACATAATAGGCAGGACCTCGACTACTGCAGAACTGTATTGCAGCTCAAGATGGAAGTCTTGCTAAGGAAGGGATTGTCCCGAACTAAATGCTCAAGAAGTGGGCGACAGTGGGAGCAGAGAAGATCGGACGCCATAGGTGAATCCTAGGAGTTGAGCCGGCAAAGCTTTGAGATCTCGAAAGATTGCTGGCAATTTGCTGCGAAAGATGTTTCTGGCCTGCTTCGGCGTACTCACTTCAACTCCAGGATGTCAACATAATTCAATGCGCTCGCTGAGGTATATGTCCTGCAGTACAGACCAGATGAGCGATCCTCTCAGAAGTATGCGGGGCCGCCGATACATATACTCCGCCATGGCGGTAGCGTCCTTGAGGATGGCTGACGTCAAGATACCCAGTGTACTCCCTCGCGCGCAAGCCTAACCTGTCAGAGTGTGTTATGCCGAATTTGATGTTCTAGAAAGAGAGAAAGCTGAGCTGGAAGGAGGTGTTCTTCGCCTCGCAAAGCTTGATCTAACCTGTCGAATGAGCTTCGGCTGGAGCAGAGAATATTCACTTTGTTTCGGACCCGTCGATATCATATCGGTCCAGACCATCGTACTCAGAGTCGTAGTCACATCATCTTCCCACAATTGATTCGTGTCTCCAACTATCAGTACCTGCTGCGCGGTGCCTCAGCCCAGGAAACATCGCCTGCGCTGGAGTCAAAAGACCTGCATTGACGGCGTCCGGTGCCAGTTCATTGAGGCTAGCGCCAACAGGATACTATCGGGCATTCTCGTTACTTGCCGCTTTGATTGCACGAGCCTCGATTGCTTCCTTGTCAAATACGGCGACGCTGTATGCCGGATTGGAAGATCGCCCAGAGGAGCAGCTGAGCCGCCTGGTGGTTCAATTGGTACGCGACGTATGACTGCCAACAACTCGCACATGAACTTGTTACGCCTGGCGTTGCGGAGACTATCATTCGCGAAGTCTGACTGCAGATATGTTAGCAGGGTCTTTTGACGTAACTGGATTTGACTCACCTTGTGCCTCATTTCCACACGTAATTCCAAGCTCTTCATGTCACCAATGCTGCGTAATTCGATGTCCAGAAAAGGCTGAAAGTCTCTTCTATTCTCTTCAGTAGTGACAAATTTCTGTACTTCGCCTCGGAGAGCTAGGATGTCCTCGATGCTTGTCTGAGCAGAAACATTGATACTGAGACGTTCCTTCATCTGGCGACTTCGGCTGACGTTTTCGATCCAGAGATTATTTGCAACATTTTCTGTGCACGATTAGTACAATGGCAGCATCGGAAAGGTCTTTCTTCGGTACATACGAGGAATCTGGACGATGCCATCATTGTCGACCCTGCGGAAGACAGAATACATCAAGCTGATGCGCTTCACGATCAGCTCGTGGCCGTCTATGGTAACCCTATCACCGATGTCGTATGGATGCTTAACGAAGAGGAAAATGCAGCAAGCAAGGAACTCCGTCACGGTGCCACCGATGGTGAATAATAGACCGGTCACGCTGGTCCACAATTGTGTCGTCTTGGCCGCGAAAGCTTTGCTGAAGAAAGCGGTGTAGATAAGAGCAATATACAATGCCCGATGTTTGTCATGCGAGTAGAACTTGCCGATGAGGACAACCAAGCAGAGTGACCGGTCGAGCACAGCGATGGCCTGTGAGATATCCTGCATACTGGATGCCCGATCCTTGCGCTCGTTGCTAGCGTCGACGACCAGCATAGTCATCTCTTCCATGCTGATATCTCCATTCTCGTCACGGTCGAGAACGTGGAAGATGTCGTTCACGAGATCTAACTTTTCTTTGCCGCTATGGTACACGAGTAGGATTAGTACTCGAAGATCTTGAGACATAAAGGAGACTCCAAGTCACACACGAACTACAAGACTTCCAACAAATCTTCCTTGTAGAGAACGTCCTTTCCGGCGGCAGCGAAAGACAGCCACAGACGCTTGGCGAGTGCTTTTGAGGCGACTTCATTCTCCAAGGCCTTGTGGACAATGGAGTGCGCATTAGTCGTGGCAAAAAGCTGTCTGCCAGTGACATCTGAGGCCATCGCACCAAGGGCAGTGACGGCTATGTCTTTCACTCTATGCATGTCATTGAGCACTCGTTTCCCGACTCCGTATCGAGTTTGAAGCGTGCTTGTCAGCTGTCCGCCTTGGATCTCAGTGTCTTCTGCTTCGAATTCTTTGCTGAACTGCGGAAAACCAGCTCAAGTTTCGATCTGGGAATGTAACCTCATACCTCGGGAAAGAGTGCGCGAGACGCATCATACATGAGATCCAACAAGCGGATAAGTTTCTTGCTCTCTCGAATCTTCTGGTCGTATTGCTTGTGGTGATAGTTGATGCTGATAAGCTGCATGATCGTCTTCTCAATAAGGAAGATAGCAGCAACTATAATTCCGGCCTTGAAGACTTGTTTCAGAATGAAAAGCCAATTGCGGTCGCATTTCACGTAGTCGAATATGCAGATGACGTTCGTTGTTGCGAATACCACGATAGTCCAAAGGAGTAGTGACAGCGGAATTTCACGAGCCTTGAGAACCAAGGAGTACTTCCGGATTCCAGTGCTGATCAGACCGCATGCAGCCTGGAACATGATAGGCAATGCTTGGGCGACAAGCTTGCAGGCCCAGAGAGCCAGCCAGACGATTTCGATCCAGATGAAGAGACCTAGTATCCTACCAATGGTCTGTTAGCAACCGACAACGATTCGACTAAAGTAATATTTCCCGTACGCACCTGATGCCACCAAGGCGAGTATCTGCTTTCACAGTAGCAGTTATGATCAGCGGGATTGCTAGCAAGATCGCAACGGGGAAGATATAAAGCGCATATCCTGTGAGCGCACTCGCCGAATGTATCTTCCAGATGAGGTTCCCGATCTTGGTAAGAGCGTCCTCATCATTTTCGTATACAGACGTTTCCGTTTGTCCAGCGATGTTCTTGATTCCGAGGCTTCCAGTAGTCTTCCTCCGGCCATAAACGGGTCGTTTGATAGAGTCGTCCAAGGAGGTGACTGTGACGTTTGGGTCCTTCTTGATCTGCTGGCTCTCCAGATCGCGTTCGTGCAGAAAAATCCCGAAGGCCGGCGATTTCAATCTCGTTGTCTAAAGGCTTGGTCATGATGAGCGGTGTTCTTGTTTTTGCGAGAGACTTCTGGTCAAATGGCAGAACTGTTCGTGCGGACAGCAGGAAGATCTTGATAGGAATGTTATGATTCGCTTGTCTTGTGGGCCGTCCAGACGTATATATTAGGAGGAGCAATGGTCGCGAGCCCAGCCATCGCTCTAGCACGCGCGAGACGTTATACAGTCGAGATACACAACTGGCTTCTGTGCAGTCCAGAACATCACGTGCGGTCGAGCTGACTGTGAATGCTCTTGCCATGTCTCCGTAGTCTGAATCTTGGTCAGGCACAAACAGCTCTCGCGTATCGTGGAGCATGCACGCCAAGAAGGATAGTGTCCATAGCTGAAGTTTGGATTGGGGGTTCAGCTGGGTACGAAGACGCCCTTGCGCCACAGAAAGTGATAATCGTCAGGCGAGACCGAGGGGCGGCTGATAGATATCATGCGGGCTAGCATTCGGCAAGAGTTTGGAGATGGCCTCTCACTCAGTCAAGCAAAGCGAGCCTTTCCTGATAAATTGCTGATGAATCATGAATATCGTATGTTCAGTGGTAGTGGAGGAAAAGACGAGGAAGGAGAAACAGACTTTGAAATATCGGATTGGCGTGCTGAACGGACGCCGTGCCACGTGAATCCCCAGAGCCGAGGTGGCTAGGCTACGCGCCTCGCAGCAACTTCACCTCCCTTTCCCTTTTCTCTCCGTTAGACTTTTCACACCTTCACCCACACGCGAGTTATCTGATGCCAAGCCGTTGCGCTCCTGTAGACTGCCAAAACAAGCGACATCTCCAGCTTTGGAGTCGAAATGCAGTCTACGCCAGCCACCGACCGGGATCTCCGCATGTGGGCATGGAGAACAACAGGCACGAATCGCTGCCTCGCGACGGGTGTCTCGACATTACGCCATATCATTCGTTGAACGCTGTTCCTACTGGAAGAATTGCGCCCCGAAGCAAAGGCTTCCTCAAGTTCACCGCAAGGTTCCAACTGCCCAGCTCCAGCATCAGCGGCCATACCGTCCGGAACGAGGTCTACGTGGCTCTCAAGCTGGTTCTCTCCGGTCGTTCTTCTTCACTGTGGCTGCCATGTGGCACCTTGTTGTCAACTCAGTACATTCTGGACTCCTTGGTTTTTATCAGGCCGATTGTACGCGATCTCGCCATGGCACAGCATGCTTGCTCGCTTCGCGAGCGTACTCAGATAAGATCTTCATCAAGTTCGTCTTTCGCTGACTTCCCAGATCTTTCGCAATCAATTTCCTTTCTATCCCATTACAATCAGCGCAACGAGCCACCTCGAAACACTACATAGAATGGCAGAACTTGAAAAAAAGATTAATGTCTCTGAGCGGGCCATTGATCCCGGTCAGCACTACGCTTTGACGAGCGACGAGAGAGAAGCTCAAGAGAACGTTGAGATGAAGCTTGAAGCACAAGCAAATACCAGCAACGGCGATCGCAGCTTCCTACACGATCAACATTGGAGGCCCGGATTTGCGGACCGCTTTCCGTTTCTGGGATTTGGTGCCCTCGTCTTCATTCTGCTTGCCGCAGGCGCCTGTGTCCTCACATTATCTCTTGCAAATGGAGCCTCGCAGCGAAAATGGCCGAAAGCGATAGCGCCCAACGTCATCGTTAGCGTTCTGAACAACATCGCAAACTTATGCTTTGGAATTGCAATCAGTTGGTACATCCATTCCACATAACAAGGTCTTGTTTCTGACCAAGTCCAGGTACCGGTGTTGCTATCGCTTGGTGGAGAAAGACGCTGCGACGGGATCTTTTTCCTTGACGTTCCTGCCGCTGGTTTCGAATTCGATTGCTTCGAACCTAACGCCACCACGATCGACTATGGAGTGTCGACTGTGCTAGCTCAGCAAGCCTTGCAGGGCGATACTACCTGCAACGAGACCACCCGCCTGATGAATGCAACCTGCGACGCTTTATTAAACAGCTATTCGCCCTTGATGTTCCAAGTGGAGTTCACACCCGTCTACGACAATGCTACATACAGTGGATATGATGGATACTCATATATCACCATGGACATGCTTTGGACAAGTGCAAACAACGCTCCGGCGGCTGCAGATGGGAGCACCACATTCAGCTGCCCGGGTACGAAATACCAACAGACTTGTAAGCTTCGGCCAGCTGTCGTCAACTATCCGGTTCAGATCGAGGCGTACTCGAGTACCACGGACAAGCATGCTTCTGCGAGCATGTCTCTTGCAGTCAACAACATGACCACCGACGCCTCAATCTTCAAGCTCTTCAACACATCCGCCTCTCAACAGAACTATTTTGAGGTGCTCTCATACAACGACATCCATGAGGACCACTTGACCAATGGCGACGATGACCGAACTCGTCTCGGCGGGATAGCCAAGGGTCTCGCAATGTATCTAGGCGGCGATGCTAGCATATCCTGGGGAGGCACCGATGGGTTTCACATCGATCTCACCGGAAATGCACCCACCTATTTGAACAACGACTTGGGCGTCCAAACCGGCGGCAGCAACACCGACACGGACTTCGAATGCGGCTATCAGTTCTCATCGCCGTGGAACATCCCACCTTTCCAAAACAACTCCGCCTCTGACCTTCCACAATACATCGTGCCCAATATTTACGGCAAGATCAACCAGACCATGTTCGCCCTCGCTCTAGACATTAGTAACGAAGACGACGACGCCGACAAATCCGCTGGAAGTCTTTCCCGTCCTGGTCTCATGTACCGAGATACCGTCCACTACATCACCGACAAGAGGTACATGTGGGCAGCGTTCGCCTCCAGCATCTTCTGCGTCCTGTGTGTCATTCCCGTATACTGGGGATACTGGCAGCTCGGCCGCGCCGTGACGCTCGGTCCCTTCGAGATCGCTGCGGCTTTCCGTGCTCCGAACCTTTATCATCCGGAGAACGCTCCTATTGATGATCTGATGAAGGAGGTCGGTGACAGGAAAGTCCAGTTTGGATATATTGCCAGTGGAGGTGATGCTAGCAGAATTGGTGTTGCGGAACCGAAGTACGTAGAGAGGATTCATCCAAGTGCTAAGCCGAGTGAGTTGAGGAAGAGCTGGAGGGTCTCAAGGCAGCAATCTGGTATGGGCGGGAGTGCTCCGAATAGTCCGGTGGGGGAGGAGTAGGGAATTCGATACTGTGATGTTGTCCCATGAATGGCTTGTTGCTCAACTTGAACTTGAGCACTTGTTCTCCATTCTTTCCGTCCTCGCCCTTACCGCATCTTCACATGCTTCGTTTCTACTCGTCGCCACATATGATTCTCTCACTTTCCACATCTCCTCCACAACACCTACGAAGCATAAACAACATCACCCCAGCAAAAAGAAATCTCATGGCACCGCTTCGATTCGAACGTAAGATCTTCCGGACATCGCAGGGATGATATAATGGGACGACTTAAGCAGAGGTAAGACCAACGCTGCGTCCTCATTTTGACCGGACATGCTAAACGTTGCACCACAGCACCTTCATGAACATGGCTTGATTGGCTAAAAGAGCATTACTCCCGGAGGTATATGAGACTCATATGGGTCGTGCGGCTCGAGGGTGATTGGCCTGTCCATAATTTTGAGACTTGCGCTGTCCTGTGTCCGACTCGAAGGAAGATGGACCCGTTCGCGTATGTGGAGCTTACATCGGCGAAAACGCAGATCTGTAATTTCTCAACAGCATCCAGATAATCCGTGCGATTGATCCGGACAATAGGTCTGTCTTCGAGAGAGTACCCTTGAGATGTTGGCACTTTGGTCTGATTTTGATATGATATCAATAGACATTACGGACGCTAGCCTGTATACCCTGAACGAAGTGAGTTCCGGAAGTGAGTTGCGTGAAAGTAGAATGGAAGAATGTAATACACACCATACTCGTAAAGTCGTCAGAATATCCAGATCCTCGTGGTGTGAATATAATGCTGCCGTTTCCGCGCTAGGCCCCTCCCCCTCCCCCTCAAGCCAGACTCGTGAAATAACTCCTCGATCGATCATCTCTTCACAATAACCAATCCCGAGTCGAATACGTTTTGTTCAGATTCAGGTAAGAGTGGCCATGGCGGCAGCAAGAATTCTTGCGTCCCGCCTCGCTGCAGGACGTCAGCCAATGTCCTTCATCGAAGCGAGCTCAATTGCAAAAAGCGGCCGGGCAGATGTAGGGAATATGCACCCACCCAGCGCTCTCAATGAGTAGACCGAACCAGTGCCATCCTACCTTTCCGATCTTTCTCCACGCGTATCACGTTTCGCGGCGGACTCCTCTCCCGTTCATAGACGACCAGCTCCTCTCGAGGGCGGCCATCGCGGTACTCGACTAATTGGTAGTCTTCACGGCCACTCTCGCGGATTCGCAGCGCCATGTCGTGTCGCTCTTGTGCTTCACGTTCGAGACGGAGGGCGCGGCGCTCGGATTCCAGAGCTCGAATTTCTTGGTTGATGTCGCGATCGGAGCGATACTCACGGTCGGCGAGAACGAGCGTGCCTGCGTGGCGGTGATGGGATGGAGAGCGTTCTTCGACGATAGTCTTGCGTTCTTCGTAGATCTCTGGAGGAGGCGGAGCGGAGGGTGCACGTAGAGCTGAACCGGAAGGCGAGAGACGCTCCTCAACGACAGTTTTGCGTTCCTCAACAAAAGTACCTGGAGATGATGGGGCGCGAGATCTAGAGCGTCGTTGGCTAATGCTGCTCTTCACGTTGGGGGAATGGTCTCTGACGGACCTGGATCGATGCGATCGGCCGCCGACAATAGTCGGGGGGTTGATCCATTCAGTACGTTGAATCTCTTCGTGCTCACCCATGGGTGGAGGAGGGATGTTGACTTCTTCCTTCTCTTCGAATCGGTAGACCTTGCGCTTTTCTGTGAAGTCGTCAAAAGCTTATTCGCCACGCAAGACACGACATGATGCCACTTACCTCCAGCTTTGTACTGCTCACTGATCTTAATGACCTCGTCGATCTGTTCTTTCTCAAGTGCAATGCGCAGGACGAAAAAGTCTTCTTCCTCGTCAAAAGGGTAGCCCAGATCCATAATCGCCTCTACCCGGACCAGACGCTTCGGCATTCTCGTCTTCCCCTTCTTAAATTTGCGCTCCTCACGTATACTCTCCTCAAAGGCAGACTCATGGAGGCTTTCGTGCAAGCTCGGGACAGGCACAAGAGGTGCGGGCTCCTCTATATGCTCCTCAATGATGGTTTCGTGGAAGCTTTCGTGCGCACTCGGTGCTCGACTGCGTGCCCTGGTGCTCGGCGCTCTGGTGCTGGGGGCCTTGACTGTGGTAGTCTTTGAACTCTTGACAGTAGGAGCCCTGGTATGCACGCTCTTGGTCTCTTCGATTTCGTCAAAGCTCTCGCTACTGCTGGAGCTACTATCGCTCTCACTCTTGTGGTAGTGGGTTATCTTGGTCTCCTCCTTGACCGACCGCTCGCTCTTTGGTGGGCGTCGTCGGCGAACCGATCGCTCGCGTTGAATCTCAATCTCTCTGTAGTCTTCGTCTTCGTAATTTCTGTCATCCCACTGATCTCTGCGACGTCGGATGGGCAGCGGCACAGGCGTATATGGTGGGATGCGGTGGTCCTCTCTCTCATACCGAGACGGCCTTCTGTCAAAGGTGTCCAAGCTGCTCTGTCGTCTCAAGAGACCAGGCCGAGGGCCGCGCTGGTCGATATCTAGCTCTTCTCGCGTGATACTCTTGGGTGGCCTGTACGGCGTCATGGCCAACTCTGCGATTTCTCGAGGGTCGACATCGCCAAAAAGCTCCTTATCGGTGCGTTTTCTCGGACCTGGCCTTGAGCGGGCTCGGTCCTCTTCGAAGAAACGATCGCGTTCCTCGAACCGAAATCCTGGACGGGAGACTTCTCGTCGCTCCGCCACAGCTACATCTCGTCGGCCGGGTCGGTCGCGCTCGGTTACACGATAATCTTCTTCGTATGAGGTGGGGGGAAAGCCGCGCCCTCCGAAACGCTCGAATCTCTCTCTGTAGGCGGGAGGCTTGAGATTAGTGAGTGGACTCGGGAAACACACAGACTGTCAACCAACCTGTCCCAGCGTTGCGGAATGTCGCCGTAGGCAAGATCGTTGCTGGACGACCTGAATCGCGACATGGCTGCCGTTTGCCTGGTCTGGCCTGATTTTGCACTGTCCGCTGTACCTGTTTCAATCGCGATGGGAAGAGTGGGTGCGCACTATTCGGCGGCGGTTCGGACGTGAATGGGAAGAATTATCAGGGCGAGGGGGGCGGGATGGGCAGGAAGAAGAGAGGATGTGAATGGGAGAGTTGGGCTCGTCGTGTGCGGCTAGGGACCGGGAACAAGGAGTGGGACAAGGCGAGAAGCAGCGATCGTGCCCAAGCTTGCTTCCTGTGCCCAAACTGGCCCTCTTCCCGTCGAAGAAGATGAGACGCAATGCACGTTTGGGCAGACTCGATTGAGAACGATGAGCTTGTGAGGGAAATGGCACACGGTTGACGCCCAAGCTGATGCATACTGTGCATCACAAGACAGAAGGCGGGCGGGCGGTCTTAGTGACCGCAGCCAGTTGTCGTCATCGCCCAACAGCGTGGGTTGGCAGATGTTGCTAGTGGTATAAGTGCCTTATTTTCCACTTCCTCAATCTCTTCATCACTACATCCCGTGGGTGCGGCCCTGTCTTCGCTATGTGCAGGCACAGTCTATTCCGCACCAAATATCGAGTCTTGAGTGCTCTTGACATTCGGGAACCGAGGCCTCGGGTATCAAAGCATTGCGTCTGGTTAAGCGCAATCGAGAAAATACAACGATCATACGTCTGTATACATCGGCTTCCTTCTCTGCGTTTAACGTCGCAAGCCGTAAGCTGGCCCCGTTCAGATTTTCAAGAATTTGTCAGATCTTAATCTGAGACTGTAAGGACCATATATTTCCCATGATCAGGCCTCCGCTTGTCAACACGCGGGTGTTCGACATGCCTCTTCGTCCACCGACTCTTCCACTTTACAAAATCAATGGCAGCACCACCAAGAACCGAAAACTGGCGGCAAGACTCTCTCAGCACCTCCCGTCGGCGTCACAGTGGTTACAGACCCGGCCAGAGTGGTAGCGTGCCCGTTGATCGTGGTCGTCGCACCCGGAAGCGTCGTAGCGATGGGCTGTGCTGCAGTCGACGAAGCACCACCCGCAACATCATCGTGGGACGAAAAGGTATATGTCACCGTGAGGTCGCCCTGCCAGCTCCACACCAAAGTGGTAGCAGTCAGGTTGTATTGACTTAGCGCCGTGACTGAGCCAGGGGTATCTGTGAGGCAGCAGTGGCTGGGAAATCCGAAGGCAGTGAGAGGGGTTTGAGGAAACCTAGAAAAGCGAAGATGAGGAGGTCAGCAAGTGTCTCAGACATCTGGGTACCTTCTCGCCATCGATTTTTACCTTCGGAGCCTGCAGAAGCCAAGAGAGAAGGTTAGCAAGTGTCCCAAGACATATGAACGGTCCTTTCCTTTTGGTTGAACGCCGAGTGAAGGACACTGTGATTGCAAGGTGTCGAGCCAATTTGAATCCTGGAAGAACTGAGAGCAGTGTTGCGACGCGTCTAAGAGTGACGGGGAAGGTCAGTTCGCTTCTTAGACACTAGGCTAATCTTCGCTTTGCTTTGCTTACCTGAGATAGTCTCCTGAAGGTATGGAATGACCCCAGCCGCGGTCAAGTTGTCACAGGGACAGTCGCTCTGCAAACCCGCGAAATTTCGCTGCGATAAGGCAACAATCGCAGGAAGTGAAGGTGTCGAGGTCGGCGGGACAAAGCTCGGTCTCGGAATTTTTGAATCATTTCCAGAGCTTGTTCAAGGTTGCAGACTGTTACGAGCAGTGAGCGCATGGCGGGTCATGTCGCGAAGATGAGAGCTCACCGCATGATCCCGGAAGCCCTTGGTAGCTGTCCGCAAACTATCGAAAGGTCAGCAAATGTCTAATGGTAAATGAGAGGGTGTCTGGCCATAGGTATGAGCGTACAAACGGAGGGAAGTTCGTCGGGTATGAGGCTTGCTCTACTACTTGAATCTCAAAATTGACCAGCATATATTGATGTTCGCACGAGAAGCCCTGAAAAACATAGTTAGCAATCTACGACAATAGAAAATTTGGTGGACTGGAGCATACTCGATTCCCTACAACAGTGAAGGATGGATTGTTAGCGGGTGCTTGGTATTTGGGATATTTTCTCCCCTTTGCTGCTTACAGCAGCCCTCAGTCATGCAGCCCGTGATTTGTTGATAGTACACCGCCATGGCTCCGACCGCGCAAGCTTCGTCAACCCCTGAAGTTGAGTTTCAACGTCCCGCACCTATGGCGTAGTCGTTGCTGGCTTGCTGATAGCAGTTGTAGGTTCCTGAAGGACTGATACATCCAGTGAGATCGAAGCCAATGTCGGCGAACTGGATCAATTGTGCATGGCAGCGGATGGCGGCTGAAGCCAGCGAGATGGAGAAGAGTCGTAACATCGTAGCGTGAGGAACAACTTCGGCGATCTGTATGGGTACCCGCTAGGGGAAGCCTGTGATGGCGTTTCCATCTCTTATAACGGCATCAAGATGAAGCTTTTGGAAGCCAAGAGCGGGCGCTCTCAAGCTTCAGAAGCTCGCTGGCATATCTTCATGTGCCATTCACGCGGAAAGTGCAATAGTTCTCTTCTGAACGACGATTCGAGTATATGCTGCATGCCAACAGGATGTTATCGCGGTGTTGCCAACGGATATGTAGCTTCATCGACGCGTTCAACTATCGAATGCAGTCGAAAGCATAGTAACGCCTCAGTAGAGATCTATTCGCTTATACGAGCATTTGATTGGCAGCTCATCCTGTGAAGATGCAGTGTGTCGGGTGGGCGCTGCGTTTGAGGCTGGGTTCCTCGGACGGTCTGAAGTCCTGGCAAGCTGGTTTGACAGGCACGATCTATCCATGTAGATGAAGAGTCGAGTTCCGGTGAAACCGCCCTGGATCTCGTGTCAAGAAAAGTGTTCATGTCGAAATGGAGGAAGGAGGAACACAGGTAGATGCAAGACAGCAAGACGGCTCGGGCAAGCGCGACCCCGGCTGGTCAGTCACCGCAGAGATCGCCCGAGTGGGGTCCGACGGGAGAGCTTCGTCTATTTGCCAGTAACCTCACCTCTTCGTCCTCTCCAAGCCTTTTGTTCATCTAGCCATCTCCCACCAGAAGAGCGTCCATGTGATCCGCGCAGGCTTCATTCGAGAACGATTCGTTCGCCGAAGAACGCTGAGGAAGGCAGTCCAGTGCAATCGCATGGGAAAAATGGTGTGGAGGGGACGCGACGCGCCAGAAGAGCAGAAACAAAAGGCCGTGGAGAGGATGGTGAGCATGTGAGAAGAGGAGCGGGAGAAGAGATGACATCGTCGCCCAAAGACACCAGAGATATATTGTTGGGACATGCTTCACTGAGTGCTCAATTTCCCTCTACGTGATATTTGCGCGTCGTAGTCCTCGCCTGCCAGCTGCACGTAGATCACACAGCCTTACTTGCGCAGGTCACATCACACTGGCAGTTGCGCTGAATGATTTGGCTGTGTGTAGGTTCTGGCGGCAGGTACGCGTAGGCTCTTGGACATCCCTTCTCGGCGGGACAACGAGATGCAAAAGGTCAACAACAACAACAAGTTGCAACAACAAGTATATGTTAAGATTCGGTTGTCTTCGAGGTCCACCATGCTCCCACTCATCAAATGCATGTCGTCTCGAAGGGAAGGCAATCGCGCTAGCAAGCGGGCCGAAACAAAGCTGCCCTCCTCCTACTTCAGAATTTCGAATCTTCCTCCTCAACTCTCGATTCTACACCTTCGCCGTCAATCCTCGCTTGTATGTCTCCATCGCCGATAGCACACTTGTTCATCGTAGCGACCTCACTCGATGAAGTCCTCGCATACCGCTTACAGCTGCGCGACTTCGCCACCTCCCAGATACTCGAAGCTACGCCCAACTCGAAGCTTGTCTATCTTCACACGCCAGGCTCCTCCAACTCGGGTCACCTGCTCGCAGCACCGAGCGAGCTGCCGAGTCTGGTAAGTACATTGGCTTGTGTCGCGCGCACCAGATGCTGACTGTCTCGTTCCAGAGAAATGCTCATTGGTCCTCGAGAATGTCGCATTCCCACCGCTTGCCCAACCACTTGCCCCGCATCACTGGTATTCCTTCTCTGTCACGTTCAGCAGCCTGTTGACAGCACCGACCATTCGTCTGGAGTGTACCTGGCTGTTCAATCATCCCCAACCCATCGTCCCAAATGAGAATTTCAAGATTACTCTGGACTTCGACCTCACTTCGCAGGACGAACATACCCCACCTGGCGTCGAGAATCTTCACCTGCGACACGCGGTGGAGCACTGTGGCTCGTATGCCGATGAGATTCATTTTACCGCCCTCGGCGCTACATCGACCGGCCTCAAGCTGGCCAATGCGCACCCGGTCCGTAGTGGGCTGCAAGACTATGGGCAGGACATCATCACCGTCCTTCGCAGCCTGATGAAGCCGAAAGAACCTATCCACATCCGCCTGCGCCTGAAGACACCACTGGCGAACTCTACTTCCGCACTTCAACGATTGCTCCCCTTCGTGACGGGCGAAGGCTCGGAGAAACTCCCCTCACTCTCTGCCCCAGGATGGAACGCTTTTCTGCCACTCAATTCAGACCGCATAGTTGATGATCTGGTCTTCTGCGAAATTCCTTCTCGATGTTGGCGGTTGAGCCGAGCAGCACGTTTGCGACAGCTGCACATGCCGTGGTCGAGCTCTACCAGTCTTCTCACACTGCGTTCTTGGAGCAAGAGATTACGCTCATGGGGTGGGCCAGGGCTCCCCAGCTGGGACTTCTCATTCAGATCGGCGGCACTGTGTTCATGGCGGTGCAATTCTCCGCTCTTGGGCCCCACGTCGACCTCCCGGACAGACTGCGAGCTGAGATCAATCGGACAGACCCCGTCTCAGAAGAACGCCCCGTGGGAACTGCAACTCGTTGCACAGTGGCAATCGGTCTTCCTGTTGCCTACGATACGCTCTTCATCTTTCCGGGAGCGAATGCCGACTACTACGAGGCTGCGGTTCCCCGAGCCGACGCGGATTCGCGGCACCTTCACCCCATCAACCTCAAGCCGATCATCTCTCGTTCGATGTTGCATAGGCAGCTGTAGACCGCCGAGGCTCTGCGACACCCAGACTCACCTCGGTGACTCCCGTTGATCCCAAAATAGGACCATAACCTTCCAATTACCGACCTTGTGGTGGACCGAATTGTTAAAATATTTGAGATCCATGAAAGGGCTGTTCAATTGAGCGACTGTCTGCATGTGATATATAGGTACAGCCACCGCTTTAAGGCGGCTGGTGAATGGCTGGATGGTCTGTGCGGTGTGTGTTTCAGCACGAATCCCAGGCTTCGAGAACATGACCCTGCCAGAGGAGATGGAGAAAGCGTGGCAGTGGTTCCTCTCTTGACGCGACTAGAATATTCCCAAACTTGGCCGTTGTCGATGTCGAGAAACCCCTGAACCCCGCCGAAACTGGCCAGAAGAGCAGATCCAGTCTCTTGAGACACGAATGATCGCGGATATCCAAATGCGTGACAGGAGGTACAATGCCTCCGCCAAGTACGGTCTGCCTGCTCAAGTACTTGCCGCTGCACGGGCCGCAGAGTACTCCTACTTCGGAGAGCTGAACGGAACAAAAGCCGATGTCTGGGCTGAGCTCAAAACCTACCTGGACGCGAGCGAAAACGTCTCTGCCGACTTCCAGACAGTATACAACGCCTGCAAAGCATACTACATGGGAGTCAGCCGAATGATTGTGACGACTACCGGAAATGTTTGGAACGAGGCCATCACCGACAGCTTCGCGCAAGACTTGTATAGATCAAAGTGCAATGGCATTTTCGTGGTCGTCGATGAGGCGGGGAAAGACAAAGAGATCGACACACTCCCGGACCTGCTCTCACGAAACCTCCGCAAGAAGATCATAGGCATGATTCTGACAGGAGACGAAAAACAACTGCAACCAGCCAACAAGAGCTCCAGAGACGTCAACGCCTTCGCCCATCGTATCTCCATGCCGTTGCTTAATCGCCTCAAGCGGAAAGGATTCCCTTGCACCGAACTGGTCGAGCAGCACGGCATGAACCGTCACATTTCGGATTGGCCGTCGAAGAACTTCTACCGCGGGTTGATGGTCCATCTACTCACCAGCTGTTTCGTATCTCCAGACCCGGCCTGTTCAACTGCCTCCAGAGTATCCTGGCAGGCCTCAGCAAGGAAATCGATGAGAGCTTGACTGACCAGCAGGTCGACCTCTTCCTTCGGAGTCAATACATCGAAGTCCTCGGTCAGCGCCAGTTCAGTGGTGGGAGTGCAGCCGTTCGCGAGCACATGAAAGGCTTCTTAAACCAAGCATATTGGCACCTCCTCGCATGATACGGCGAAAAGCTGTCAGCTAGTTGCTCTATCATCACTGCGTACAAAGAAGCGAAGAACCAATGGCTCGATGCCGCTCACGCCACGCAGAAGCGATGGAGTATTCCGGACAAGCAGATGCCGTCGGTCATGACTATTGACTCGTCGCAAGGCTCTGAAGCCGAAATCACCATCATCGACTGCTCTGTGCAGAACTACAGCCCGAACAAGAAGGATCGCCACGGCAAGCCATCCACGGGCATTGGCTTCGTCAACAACGACCATCGAATGAATGTCACCTTCACTCGAGCCCGAGAAGTTCGCTGGATTATTGGCGGGCACTGCGGCGTTGGATTCCGCCCACTCGGAATGCCAGGTACCGCAGCTTACGTGCACTTCAAGGAAGAGTCTGGCGTGACGCGTCTGAAGGATCAGAAGATCGAGAAGTGGAATGGAGATTGGCTGGAGGTTCTGACGAAGAAGGAAGTAAAGTTGACGCTCCGCTTCTCGGACGATATGGCGCTGAAGGGACGTCACGGGCTGGACTCCCCTTAAGTTCGATCTTCGCAGGCTCCCGGGGGAGGGAAGGGCCCTTTTTGGATACTGGATCGAGTTCTTACATGGGCTTTTGTAGGAAGGTAGGTCTTGGACTCGCTGCTTTTCTTCTCACTTCTCCTCCTCCTACCTCCCCACGTCTGTCTCATTTGCTCTCTCTCTCATTCGCGCAAGACTCGAATTGCTCATATCGATGGCGCACTGCGGCGAGTGAAATTTGCACCCGCCCGTTTGCGTTTCTCAAGAAGGAAGTTGCGACCGTTTGCATGTGATGCACCTCGATCAGTGGCTTGGCAAGCAGGCAGCCTCCGCTGTTTGCTCGAAATCTTCCGCTTTTTTTCCACCACACTCTTCATCTCTTCATCCATCTTGTTTGTCACTGACCGGCTTTCTTGCAGCTACTCACTGGCGCAAGTTGCGGCACCACACTGAGCAACATCCGCCGACGGCATGGCGCACCAAGAGCAGCCATTGAGGTTCGAATCCTCCTCACACTTCAGCGGATTGCGAGATCAAATCCACGGCGGTGGAATCACGAGTCAGACGATGCTTGTGAATCTCATTCAACAGTCGCAAGCATGGCGAGATGTCGTGCACCTATCCGTGGGAGGAGGCTGCGAGCTCTATCCCGAGGACGGGTCCCAGTTCCCACCGCTCGTGGAAGGTAAAAGCAGTCCTTACATACTTACTCTGAGATTTGACAAGCTTGTGAGTACTTTCGTTGCCGGCGAGATTTGGCCTTGGACGCAGCTGTTCGCGCCAATGCTCTGCTTAGATTGCCATCTCTCGTCCGCAAACTTGAGCTTGACCATCAAGTTCCATTTCAATGATTACAGAAATGCCGACAATGGTATCACGAGTTTCGAGCAGACCGAGGACGCAGTGTCCTTCTTCGCCCGTGGCGGTACCTGCTGCGAGCTCAATCGCATCTTATCACACAAGGCCGACATGAGTCCGGAAGAGCTCGAGTTCGTCAAGAGGTTGGAGTACGTGTGCAATTGTCCAGACCCCGAGAAGATCACGCTCCGCCTTCCGAAGGACGTCATGGACATTTACGATAGGAGTCGGCTGGACGCGATTCTGGCATAGATCCCAGGCGGAAAGGGGACGATTCTGCCTCCATTTGGAGCTGAAGAGTATGAGGCCTGGAGATATCGTTATGGCAATGGACTTATGCCGCACGGCGAAACATAAGATCAAACATCGTCTGTCTAAATCAAAAAAGGACCCAACGATGCCTCCACAGTGCAAGGACACCTTTACCAACATGGATGAGGCCATTGTTTAGCTAACGCACTCCGCCGTACTACTGGACGCAAATTTGGAAGCAGCGCTCCGTCTTTGGGCGAGAGGCAATCATCGAGGTATGGTCCATGTCAAGTCCAATAAGCGCTTCAAAGAAGTTTTCGTTGCTCTTGATTGTGGCCAAGTCACGAAGCTTGACCCGCTGTTCAGAGTACCCACGACCTGCAATGCCACATGAAATTTCCAGATCTTCGGAGAGACCATTCGTGGGGCTGTCTGGCGCCGACTCAGAGGCAACCCGGGCCTGGAACCGCACTCTGCATTCTTCCGAATTATCAACTTGCAAGAGCTTCCAGAAGGAGCGTTTCCGAAGCCCGACAAGAGCGCATACTGCTCTGGATTGTACTTGGATCCATACATCAACAGATTCACCATCACCGAGCTCGTGAGTACCGACAACGAGCGCTGGTGGCCCATCCTACTGAATCAACGCCATGACGAACTCCCAGTTGTCGACATGACCGCAGCGAGCAACGTCAATGATGCCCTCAAGCACAAGGCAGATCTGTGGCTCTCCAGTTGCAAGCCGTGGAATGCCGAGCAGTTGAAAGTGATCGAGGCCACTACGAAGGCAACACATGTTCTCTGTGTGGTCTTGGGCGCAGGCGAGACTGGGAAGACTACGCTCCAGAAGGCAATCGCGCTGTGCTTCTGGATCGTGGGATTCTGCGTCCTGAGCCTTGCGCCCACTACCGAGAACGTGGATTCCATGGCGGCCGAGTTGGCACATTCGACACTTTTGCGTAATTTCCCCGGCTTCGACTTTTCAGACTTCAGTCACCTTCGCCTTTTCTCATCAGGGAAGGATGGCGGAGCAAATAAGATGAATCCAAGCAGGCCGAAGGTGCAAGAGTCGGGCACTTCGGTGGTGGCGTTGTGCGTTTCAAGGACCTCCTGTTCGTGTTGGATGGCAAGGACAGTATTGCTGGCAAGTGACGAGAGTATGGCGTCGCTCCAACAATTCTTCGACGTCTGGAGAGCACGACCCACACCAGCCGTCATTGGGCCGACCTCAAGCGCTTCGTTGAGAATTGTAAGGCAAAGAAGTCGATACCACCAAGAAGTACGATACTGTTATGAGAGCGGCCAAGCGGGCTTGGGACAAATGCGTCTCCAAGTTTATAAGCGAGAACAGGTTCATGATGGTTATAACCAGTAACGTCAGTATTCGAATTGCACCACTAGCGGGGCCGGGGAGGACAAGGCGTCGTCATTTTCATTTACGAAGCCGCCCTAGATCTTGAGCAGAATTCATGGGCCGGCATCGTGTATGAGCGATGGGCCAAAGATGTGAAGAGAGTGTTCATGTTTGGAGATGACAAGTAACTCTCTGACATCGTGAAAGTTCTGGGCTATACTGACTTTGAGCAACAGGCAAATGCCGCGTGTAAACACTTCCGCGAAGGGCAAGCTCCCCTTGCTCCAGTTCAATCCCTTCTACGACCGATCGAGCATCGCTCTGCCGTGCCGCCTCGTCCACGAAGGATTTCCTCATATCCGACTCGAGCAACAGTATCGGATGCACACTAAGCTCTGAGTCTTTCCAGGACGACAATTCTACGACGCCACCACGCAGCAGGATGATGATAGAAACAATGTTGCGCTTCCCCAGCGCTTGTCAGGCTTGCGAAAGACTCTCAACAAGATCATAGCGACTCATGGAATCCAATCTGAAGCCGAGCGCAAGAAGTACCTGTTCGAGGATTCGGACAAGTCAGCCAGACTGCACTCGATCAAACTTGTTGGCCGGCGGACTCAAGATAGACAGAAGTCGTGGAACGTCCCGCAGCACGTTGACGTCTTCTTCGAGAAGATCCTTCCTGACCTCATTGCGCTCTTCAAAGGCAGGCCGGAGAAGATGCACGATCAAGTCCTGGTCGTTTCCGCGTATTCGCACGCGCGTGACGGATATACGAAGCTGATCAACAAGATGTTGAGGAGTGATCACGGCATCACGAATCAAGACCTCCCTCGCGTGTAAACGATCGGAAAGAGCCAGGGCTTGAACGACATGATGGTGGTCTTCGATACTTCTCCGTGCGATGGTGACCAGATCGGCTTTTTGGACGTTCCCGCCCGCCTCAACGTCGCGACGATGAGGGCGACCGACGTACTGTGGATGATTGGAGGCACGATGCTTAAGCGTCCTCGCCACTACATTGGCGACCCGCTCATCACGCTGTACCGCCGCTCGCCCCAAGACAAGGACCAACTTCATCACTTCTCCACGTTGGCAAAGGACAGAGCTGCTGCACAATTGGTGCGAGCAGTGCAGATGACTGGACTAAGTAGTGGCGACAGTCTCGTTCTTCCAATGCATCGTCGCGCGCTCGTCAAGCAAAACAAGTCTGTCGCTTCGGACACGGCTGCGGGAAGACTGACATAAGGTACACCGCAGACTCAACACAGCGGTTGAGCAGGTATGGACCAGCGCAGTAACACCGACATCGCAGCCTGCAACATAGCAAGCACATGCATTAAATGAGAAAACCCAACGTACTGACTCTTGATCCCACATTCCGCATGCTCCCTCTACGTCTAATGTAAATATTTCCAGCATCATCTCTTCCCCTCATTCAACTACTGCAGCACGCACGCCATTGCCAAGTTACGGGCACTATGCTGAAGCTCAACAACATGGCAGCTTTATCTCTTCCCCAGTCATCACGAATCATGACGACGGTAATTGGCAACTCGCCATGCCATGGATTTTGGGTGAGTTGTGGAGATAGCTCCGGGGGAGCTGTGGTTGAGGAGGATGGACGGCCGGGATGCTGGATTACATGTGATAATTGTTGTTGAGAGGTTCGATTGTGGTCGTACAAACAAGTAGACATTGTATTGCCCAAGCAACATCTCAACGAAGAAATGATGAAGATGGAGAAAGAGAGATATTACAATCTGCCGAGCCTCGCGCGAACGGAGAGAGGGGTTTGAGGTCGACGGTTGGACCCTTGGTGTGTCTCGCCACCACGCGACAACGTGGTGTGGATTGTGGCTGGAACGGAGGAGGCGCCGGGAGCATGGATCAAGTTGAGGAGGATGAAGAAAACGAGAACGATAGCGATAACGATGGCATTGCTCACCCATTCCTCGGAGTCTCCTCGAGTCGCTGTTGTGTTCTGGAGAGAACAGGTGAATGCGGCGAGTATCGGGGTCAGCGTGATTTCGCACTTCGTTATGAGTATGTGGTATCTTCTAGTCTTCAAGAGAGGAGACGTCGCTAAACTGATGGCGATGATATTAAGAGAAGGGGTCCAGAAGCCTCTTGCATCACCGGAGTGCCACGATGCATCATCCTAGACCCCTGCTCGGTAAAGCTTGCCGGGACCACAGACGTGAAGACTGCATTTTCCAATGAGCTGTTCAATGAGCAGCTCGCTTGAGGAAACATTCAAATGAATAACAGGAAAAGAATACGAAAATTGTAGTGGACGACGAAATGTCGCTCTCGTGATATGTGGAAAGAGTGTTGACGTCCTTGTTGAAGAAATTCTAAAATCCCAACGAAATCTGAAAATGAATCCGGTTCCTGGGGAAAGCTGCATCGTGCACACGCACACAGCAGCAGCAAGAGTAACCGCGCGGGCAAACACCCGAAGCGCTCCTTCCTCTGAAAGTGCATGTTCTTTCCCCAGCTTCAACAAATTCAACACCTCTCAGCGTTCTGTGGTTGGGTCTGCCGCGTCGTGATCGTTTCGTCGTCCAGCTAGCTGCCTCCTAGCGCCCTCTGCATCTTCGCCCCGGATCCACCCTACAATCGCGCATTATTATATTATACAAAGCAGCCCACCACTTCCTCTTCCCTCCCTCTCTCCTACCACCTCTCTCACTTCCTCATCGACAGTCGCTCTTCACGACTGTCTTTTCTCATACGTGGACCACTCGCTCTTCCACTCACCGCTCCCTCACCTGCTGAGAGCCAGCAGCCAGATCGGCTTCCGGACACTTCACCAACAACCCACCACAGTTGCCCTGGTTGAGTTGAGAAATTCATTCTGCACACCTTACACACACCTACGACGCGACCGCCAACATGGTTTCCTCGCAGCCCGTCGCTGGCGAGGCACACATCGACCCTGCGTTCCAGTCCAAGATTCCCACCGCCGATCAAGCTATCCCAAACAAGATCGTCAAGGGCCGCGCCCAAAACTACGACCCGTCCAAGCCACACATCACCGAGCTTCCACTCACCCGTGAGTTTCCCCTTGGTTTTACACCTCCAATACGGTATGCTGACTCCTCCCAGGCAAGAATTGGTACAAGCACGTCAACTGGCTTAATGTCTACTTCATCATCGGCATTCCAGTTGCCGGCTGCATCGCCGCCATCTACACCCCTCTCACCCTCAAGACCTTCGTCTTCGCCGTTGCCTACTACTTCGCCACCGGTCTCGGTATCACAGCCGGATACCATCGATTATGGGCACATACCTCCTACTCCGCCTCGACTCCCCTCAAGATCTTTTTGGCCGCTGTTGGAGCAGGAGCTGTTGAGGGTTCAATCAGATGGTGGGCTCGTGACCACCGTGCACACCACCGGTACACCGACACCGACAAGGATCCATACAGCGTTCGCAAGGGTCTGCTCTACTCTCACTTGGGCTGGATGATTATGAAACAGAATCCGAAGAGAATCGGACGTACCGACATTTCTGATCTGAATGACGATAAGGTCGTCGTTTGGCAGCACAAGAATTATATCAAGTCGGTGCTCTTCATGGGCCTGATCTTCCCTTGCTTAGTCACCGGTCTTGGCTGGGGTGACTGGCTCGGCGGTCTGATCTACGCTGGTATACTCCGCATCTTCTTCGTCCAGCAGGCAACTTTCTGCGTCAACTCTCTGGCCCACTGGCTCGGAGACCAGCCATTCGACGACCGCAACTCCCCTCGCGACCACATCATCACCGCACTCGTTACACTCGGCGAGGGATACCACAACTTCCACCACGAATTTCCCTCCGACTACCGCAATGCCATCGAGTGGCACCAGTACGACCCAACCAAGTGGTTCATCTGGACAATGAAGCAGGTCGGCCTCGCCTACGACCTCAAGCAATTCCGCTCAAACGAAATTGAGAAGGGTCGTATCCAGCAACTCCAGAAGAAGATTGACCGGAAGCGCGCCAAGCTCGACTGGGGAGTTCCTCTTGAGCAGCTGCCAGTCATGGAGTGGGACGACTACATCGACCAAACTAAGAACGGACGTGCTCTCGTAGCCGTTGCCGGAATTGTTCACGACGTCACCGATTTCATCAACGACCACCCTGGTGGAAAGGCTATGATCCGTTCCGGCCTTGGAAAGGATGCCACCGCCATGTTCAACGGAGGTGTTTACATGCATAGCAACGCAGCACACAACCTCCTCTCCACCATGAGAGTCGGTGTCATCCGCGGAGGCATGGAAGTGGAGATCTGGAAGCGCTCGCAAAAGGGCGAGCAGGGTTCTCAAATCTACAAAGACGAGAACGGCAACCGCATCGTGCGTGCCGGTGCTCAGGTCACCAAGGTTATCCAACCTCCGGTCAGCGCTGGCGCGGCATGAGCGGTGATCGTCCATCCTTGCACATGACATGATGGGCTGTTTGTTTGGCGCGTTTTAGCGAGGGCTTTTTAGACGAGAATGAATGGGGAAGATGGTTCTTTCATTCGTTCGCTCTCCTGGCCGAACAATCGTGTGGTCCGCGAGGCCTGGGACGAGGTAATAGTGAAGCTAGCGACCTATTGTGGAAATATGAAACACTACATTCAAGTTACTCTCGGTCTTTGTTTCGTTTTACTCCACGTCACCAACCGGAGCACGGCAGAAATATACCCGCCTCGACCGAGAAGTCCTCTCGTATCTTAAGAACTCTCAGAGTCGGTACAACATGCCTCCCGGTACAACATACCTCCTGGCTGACCGAGCGGATTCAACCATATCCAGTCCATACCACCCCAACCTGGTCTTTGGGACGACATTTCAAGCCATCCTTCCCACTCGTCTCAATACGCCCAAGGGTACAGAGGAAGAACATATGCCAGATCCATCCTCCAAAAACCCAACTAAGAGAGGGTGCACAACTACCTACTGCAGTAAGATTCACTCATGTCTCTTGTCTATTCGGGTTCGCCTCGGGGTTCCAAGCTCTTCATCGGCATGGATCTTGCTCTGGGATGTGAGAAAGTTAGACGGGAAGCTCGGAAGGGTTGGAAGGGAAAGGCATTTTACGAATGTATACGATGCATACGTATAGAGTTTCATGTTCTTCTGGCAGTGGTGAGAAGAAGATATATATCTCTCTTATTTTGCTGAGGAGTCCGTGAGCTTCGCTTCTTTCCCCTGCAGGAAAACACATGCACAGACAAAGTATGCCACCCCTCAGCATCCTCGTTGTCGGCGCCGGCCTCGGCGGTCTCGCCACTGCCCTTGCTCTCCGCCGCTCTGGCCATCGCGTCCTGATCCTCGAGAAGAATGAAAATAAGCAGGAAGACGGCTTCGGCCTATCGTGTGGTGCGAACGCAGTTAGGGTATTGGAGAGTCTGGGAGCGGATTTTGAGCGTGTGGGTGCGGTGAGGTTTCGGGGCGCAGATGTGGTGAGGGTAGTGCCAGGGATGGAGTTGGAAGTTGTTGCGCGGGATATGGAGGAGGGGCCGATTGGGGATTTGGGGTGGAGTGTGCATCGGGGGGATTTGTGGGAAGAACTGAGGTAAGTTCTTTTTGTTTGGAGGTTGGGTTGGGGAAAGGTGGATGCTGATGTTGGGTAGGGAGTTGGCGACTGGTCCAGGAGAGGGAGAGCCGGTGAAGATTAGAGAGCATGCTGCTGTCGTCGACTTCGATGCCGAAGGTGGGACGGTAACGCTGCAGGACGGTCAGGTATTGAGGGCGGATCTCGTCGTCGCTGCGGATGGTGTAAAATCAAAGAGCCATATCGAAATTATCGGGGAAGAGAGACCTGCTCGGCCTCAACGATTGAGCAACGTACGGTTCTGCCTACCGACTGAGACGTTCCTGAAAATAAAGCCGCTGGCGGAGCTTTGGGAGCAAAGAGGGAGGCGAGCCGCTCTCTACATGGGTAGCGACGACAAGAATCTGGTGTTGAGATATGGGTGCAAGAGGTGAGTTGTACCTTTAATCCGGAAACGGGTGGAACTGGGCTGACATGTGTATCCCGAAAGCGACACGCTCCAGAATTTTGGCTGTTACGCGCTAGACGACGACATGGCATCGAAGGTCGAGAAGTGGCGTACGCAGACGAACAAGGATATGGCCATGGAGAGACTCCAAGGTTTCGACGATTGCATGCGCGAGGTGGTGCGCCGAGCAGATCCGGATAGCATGTATCTCTGGAAGATCGCGGAACGAGATCCTCTGCCCAGCTTTCACAAAGGCAAATTAATCATGATCGGAGATGCCGCCCATCCGATGACACCGATGTTGGGACAAGGAGCTGGTATGGCCATCGAAGATGGAGGTGTCCTCGGGGTCGTCATGAAGGGTGTCGAAGATCCAGCAGAGGTTCCGGAGCGGCTAAGTCTCTGGAATGAACTGCGGAGGAAGAGAGCGACGGTAATTCAACTGCTCTCACGATCGCAATCGATCCATTACGAAGTTCCTGAGGAAAGTAAAGCGATGATCCGGGAAATCCTCCCAGAATATAGACTTCCCGATAAGATCACTCGGCAGGATGCGACCAAATACGCCCACGGTTGTGATTGTTTGGCAGAAGCGAGGGAGGCGGTTAAGGAGAGGTTTGGAGGTGTTGATAGGAGGAGGGTGGATTCTTTGACGGACGACCTGGTTGTCAATCGACTCGTGGCTGCTTAGATCAATCAAGAGGCGAGCTTCACCAAAAGATCTGCTGTGTCATCAATATGACTGAGAAATGGGGAGTGGTCGCTGTGCATTCTTTCGAAGGACCAGTCGTCAGGACGAGGTTTGACCACTTCATCCACCATCCTTTCTTGCACTTCCAATGGGTTGGTCTTGTCGTTCGTGGTGTAGATGTATGTCTTCGGGACGTTCACATCCCAGCAAGAGTCCTGTACAGGGGCCACCGAATCGCGAGGGGTGACAGGCTTGAAGAAGGTCGCCCAGTGTTGTTGAGCTGTCTCGTCAAGATCTGAGTAGAAGATGCTGGGGCACAGTGCTGCGGGTCTCAGGCAGTGCTCCTTCGATAACATTAGCACAGGTAGCAGGAATATGAGATGCATCTTGGCCACCTTCTCGTCGAACTCAGCCCATGGCGGCAACCCTCCACCCAACAAAACGACCATCAGGTGGTTCTCCGGAATGACTAGCGCAGAGATCAAGACGAGGCGTTTCACGCCGCCCGCATTACCACTCGCCGACATGGCCGATTCCTCGAATCCTTTCACGGACATGGAAGCCACGAAGCCACCATAACTGCAGCCTACTAAGACGACCTCCCGCTTCTTGGACTGGACCAGCTCTTCGATCTTGGCTCGAACGCCCTTGACGGATTCCAAGGCCGGTGCTGTACCTGAATCATCTCCAGTGCCTCGCAGCGCTACGGCGACGGCTTCGTAGCCTCATTCCTTTAGAGCGGCTATAATGGGTTCGAAGTGGGGTGGACCTTGAAAGCCTCCTGGGATAAAGACGAAGATTGGGTTGGACTCTGCCATGTTCGCAAGAGCGAGGGGAAAGGGTGAAAAGGAAGATTGAGAGCGTGCCCAGGCTTGGGCAGGTTGGCCCACCTTTATGTGCTGTTCAGTCCTGCCTCTCAATCGCTTCCTCTCAAACAAGTTTCTATCCTGTCTGCGCTCACTACAGATACGCTGAATGTGATATCAAACACAGTTGGACCAAAGCGACGAAGTGGCACAGCTGTTGCGCCGATCTTGTTCGGGTTTGTTCGAGGGCTGAGTCTGTTGCA
The DNA here is from genome assembly GCA_002785995.1 of Mycosphaerelloides madeirae. NCBI lineage: Eukaryota > Fungi > Ascomycota > Dothideomycetes > Mycosphaerellales > Mycosphaerellaceae > Mycosphaerelloides > Mycosphaerelloides madeirae. The sequence continues at coordinate 480,749 of NHNV01000010.1, read as the reverse complement.
TGCTTGCGGCACCGTGGGAGCCAGCCATGCCGAGCGATCAGTCTGATGTTGTCAGGATGTCTGTGATATGCGTGGTCTGTGAGCGCAGACGATATCACTAAACAGAGAAAAGGAGAAGTTGGAGTCGCAGTTCGCTCAGTTCCCACCGAGACAGCACCGAAAGTGAGCCGAAGCTCCAAAGCTCCCACCATCACCATCACCACCACTGTCTCTTACTACAGCCTCCATTGACGCTCCTCCAAACGCACCATGGCTCTCCCAACTACAGCATACAAAGACCGAGAATTCCTCGCAGTCATCGGCGATGAAGTAAACACCCACCCTCCTCCCCTCCACTCCCTCACAGGCTAATCGCAAACCTCCAGGACTCAGTGACCGGCATCCTCCTCGCAGGCGTAGGCGTACGCACCCCTCCCAACCTCCCGATGAAAACATCAAACTCTGACGCGTAAACACAGCATGTCACCGACCCACCCGACTCGCAAAAGAACTACCTCGTGGTCGACTCCAAGACCGAAGACTCGACGATTGGAGACGCTTTCGATTCGTTTACAAAAGAGAGGAAGGATATTGCTATTTTGCTTATAAATCAGCATGTGAGTTCCGAAAGATGATATGGGGAAGATGTGGGAGGTGTGTGGATAGTGGCTCATGAGAGGTATAGATCGCCGACCGGATACGATCAAGAGTGGATGCCTACAGTGACGCATTCCCCAGCGTACTGGAGATTCCGAGCAAAGACCACCCATACGATCCAGAGAAGGACAGTGTTATGAAGAGAGTGAGGAAACTGTTCGGAGAGTAGGGGAATTGAGGAGGCTGGGAAAGCGCCGAGAATAAGTCGGCTACACGGATGCCACGACAGCAACGAGAGGATGGACACGCCGAGATGGATGGGGTTAGAGGCTACGTACAGGATACCCATATGCAAAAATGCAACTTCTATGCAACACAAAAACGCAGCAGGTTATGTAGATTGAGACATTAGCGTTTCTCATGGGCCGTCAGAAGAATAGAAGAAACGCCTCCGTGCTCCGTTCGCTTCAAAGACAACACAAGTGGTATAGTTGGCACAATCTCCTCCTCAATCTCACTTCGTATTCACTTATTCCATATCCTGCATTCTCTATACTCATCTCTTATACATCCTGCTTGTAAAGGTCTGCGGCACCGCCACCTCTCGAGAAGGTCACACTGGCCTGCAGACAGGTGATCTTGTCCTTGTCCTTGGAGATGACGTCGGCGAGCACGCTGTATTTTCCCGGTGGGATGGCGCCGGGAAGGGCGACGACTTTGGTGAGTTTCAGCGGGCCCTTCTTGAGAGGGCATTCGAGATCGACGTTGGCGGCGGTTTCGCAGAGGTCGGCGTTCTGGCTGATGATCTTGATAAGACCGTACTTGACTTCGAGGTGCACCATGGCTCCCTCTTCGACATCTTCGAGGAGGTCGCCTTCGGCGGTGATGGTGAGGTTCTTGCCGCTGTGGAGATGGAGTCAGTCACGCCATGTTGGAGAAGGTGGCTGGGGCCTTACGCCTGGGGCGGGTTGGGGTCGAGATCTACGCTCTTGATGGTGAGGATGTCGTCTGCTGGGTCGGCACAGTGCTGAAGTGGGTTGTCGCCAGGAACGGAGTATTGCTCGTCCAGTGGGGCGACATCTGCAGAGCTGCCGAAGAAGGTCGATCTGGCGGAGGCGGAAGTGGCGAGGAGGGCGGAGGCGGCTAGGGTGAGGAACTTCATGGCTGCGTGTGAGGTAATCGCCGGTTGATTGCGTGCGTGAATTATGAAGTTGATACGTGCTGTTGAAGAGAGAGGAGAGTAAGTGAAGGTGAATGCCTGGATGCTGCTTCGGCGCTAAGAAACGTCACATGCTGCAGCCACCAAATCCGAAAGCGAGATCCTGGTATCCTGCCTCAGGCAACGAGGGACTGAATCGCGTGAAATTGGGCCAGCTGTATAGTAGTTCCGCTTGCACAAGACGACTTCAATTGCATAACGAGCTCCCACACTCCACACCTCACACCCGAGCGCAAGGGACTTCCCATATACACCCCTCCTCCGCCCTCCCTTGCGTCCCTGCGGCGGCCTTCATCATGAGACTCGACGTCAAGGCAAGTCCCACCCCAAACTGCATACCCCATATCCCCTCCGCCAGCAGCAATGATGGGAGCCAAGGTTAACCTCGAACTACAGAGGCAACTGTTCGCCCGCAGCGAGCGCGTCAAGGGCATCGACTTCCACCCGTCAGAGCCATGGATCCTCACCACCCTCTACAGCGGCCACGTCTACATCTGGTCTTACGAAACCCAGTCCATCATCAAGACCTTCGAGCTCACCGATGTCCCCGTCCGCGCTGGTCGCTTTGTTGCCCGCAAGAACTGGATTGTATGCGGTAGTGACGACTTCCAGCTCCGCGTTTACAACTACAACACCTCCGAGAAGATCACCTCCTTCGAGGCCCATCCCGACTACATAAGAGCCATTGTGGTCCACCCCACACAGCCCTTCGTGCTGACTGCCAGTGATGACATGACCATCAAGCTCTGGGATTGGGAGAAGGGTTGGAAGTGTGTGCAGATATTCGAGGGACACAGTCATTATGTGATGGGGCTGGCAATCAACCCCAAGGACACCAACACCTTTGCGTCAGCATGTTTGGACAGGACGGTCAAGATATGGAGTTTGGGATCAGGGACACCCAACTTCACATTGGAGGCTCACGAGACGAAGGGTGTGAACCATGTCGACTACTACCCACAATCCGACAAGCCCTACCTGCTCACCACCTCAGACGACAGGACCGTGAAGATCTGGGATTACACAACCAAGGCGCTGATCGCGACCCTGGAAGGCCACACTTCAAATGTTTCTTTCGCATGTTATCATCCAGAACTACCTGTCATCATCTCTGGCTCAGAAGATGGAACCATCAAGATTTGGCACGCAAACACGTACCGGTTGGAGCAGTCATTGTCATACGGTCTGGAGCGAGCATGGTGTGTCTCATACCAACGTGGTAAGCAGGGCATTGCCATGGGTTTTGACGACGGTGCTGTTGTCGTGAAGATGGGTCGAGAAGAGCCTGCGGTCTCCATGGACGGATCTGGAAAGATCATCTGGGCGCGACATTCAGAAATCCTCACTTCGGTTATCAAGGGTGGCGATAAGAGCGTCAAAGATGGTCAAGCCATCACACTCCCCTCGAAAGACCTCGGCAGCACTGAGATCTATCCTCAAACACTCATTCACTCACCCAATGGCCGTTTCGTCGCCGTCTGTGGAGACGGTGAATACATCATTTACACGGCTCTTGCGCTCCGAAACCAAGCATTTGGCTCCGCATTGGATTTTGCCTGGGCATCAAAGGAGAACGACAAAGACTACGCCATTCGGGAAACACAGTACTCTGTCAAGATTTACCGCAACTTCAAGCCGAAGTCTGGTGATGGCACCGTGAACGTCGGTTACACGGCCGATGGCTTGAGCGGTGGTGTTTTGCTTGGTGTCAAAGGCCAAGGTGGAATCGGTTTCTTCGACTGGGATTCTGGAGCTTTGGTAAGACGAATCGAGGTCGAGCCACGCAACGTATACTGGTCCGAATCTGGAGAACTCGTCTGCCTAGCATGTGAAGACACCTACTACGTCCTTCGATACTCGAGAGAGCAGTATGTTGCCGCACTGCAAGCGGGCCAGGTCGAGGAGGACGGTGTCGAGGATGCTTTTGAGGTAATCTGCGACATCAACGAGAGCGTCAGGACTGGCCAATGGGTTGGTGATTGCTTCGTCTACACCAACAGCACGAACCGACTGAACTACCTGGTTGGTGACCAAACATACACCATCTCCCACTTCGATCAACCCTACTACGTCCTCGGCTATCTTCCCCGAGATGGCAGAGTATACGTATGCGACAAGGACGTTGGCGTTTCCTCGTTTGCGCTCTCTGTCAGCGTGATCGAATATCAGACTCTCGTCCTTCGAGGGGACCTCGATGCTGCGACTGAAATGCTTAGCCAAGGCGAAATTCCCGAGGAGCAGAAGAACAAAATCGCACGTTTCTTGGAAGGTCAAGGATACAAGGAGCAGGCTCTCGAAGTGGCTACCGACCCAGAGCACCGATTCGAACTGGCTCTTGCACTCGAGCAACTGGAGATTGCTTTGGAGCTTGCCCGTGACGCTGACGTGGAGCACAAGTGGAAGACTGTTGGTGACGCCGCTCTCACTGGCTGGAACCTGAAGCTTGCCGAAGAGTGCTTCCGAAACGCGAAAGATCTTGGCAGTTTGTTGCTCTTCTACACCTCTTCATTCAATCACGAAGGTTTGAGGGCTTTGGCGGAACAAGCACAGGCTGCTGGTCAACACAACATCGCTTTCTCGAGTTTATGGCAACTCGGCGACATCGAGGGCTGTCTCGAGATACTCCTAAAGACCAACCGAACGGCAGAAGCGGTCCTCTTCGCACAGACTTACAAGCCCAGCAGATGTAAAGACATCACCGTCCAGTGGAAACAAGGACTAGAGAAGACTGGCAAGGGCAAAGTCAGTCGGCTGATCGGCGTGCCTGGCGAGGACGAGGAAATGTTTCCCGAATGGGAAGAGTACCTTCGATTGGAAAGCGAAGGTGGTACTCATGGAGATCTGATCGATATCAATGGAAGCGTAGATGAGGTTGAGACTGAAACCGCGCCTGTCGATGCGGAAGAGGAAGCAGAGGAGGAGGAAGCCTCGCCGGAGACAGAGACAGAGGCATAATTGTGTACCGACGATGGCGTTCCAGGCGCCTGACGAGATGGCAAAAACTTGTGGAAGGAAATTGGGAGATGGTCTCTCATACCAATGAAGCTTCTGAATCATGATCTTGACTTGCAGCTGTCACCCTACAACTCAGCCTCAACAAAAGCGTAACCCTCCGATAACCTCTTGACACGTAAAAACTTCAATTTGACGCTCTCGAGTAGCTCTTTCCACTGCGCCTCTGTCCTCTCTAGCGCCGCGAAATTATTCATCATTTGCAAGTCCATCACAGCAACATAAATACTGGCTTCGCTGGCTTGTGCGGGCATTACCCGCTCCATCAGTAGCAGCTTACTATACCCCGGTTTCATCGCCGACTTGATGTTTAGCAGAATCTCGCGCGCTTCTTTGTCGGGCCAGTCGTGGAGGACGGAGTGTTCGAAATAGACTCGTGCGTTGAGAGAAGGGTTGGGAGTGAAGAAATCATGGGGAAGAAGGGTTATGTTGGGGTGGAGATGGGGTTCTGATTTGGCTTGGGCGAGTACTTCGGGACGGTCTTGTAGGATGAGTGGTGCTTTTGCGTAGGGAGTTGTTGAGAGGAATTTGGCGATGTTGGAGATATCGCGGCCTTTGCCTCCGCCTATGTCGACGAGGAAGGGTGTTGAGGGATCGTAGCCAGAGAGGAAGGATGAGAAATCGTAGAGCTCGGGTAGGGGTTTCTGGTCGCGGCGGAGACTGGAGAGGAAGGCATCGAGGTGGCGGGCTTGCGAGTTATGCGACTCCATCCATTCCCAGCGGGCTATCGGTGCGTCTATGGGGATTTCGTTGATCCACTTCCAGGGCGCGGCCGAGTGGTCGGTGGGGTTGAGATAGTTGTGTGAGGCGAAGTAGGCGGGGAGACGGGACATGGTGGTGTGGCCTTCATCATAAAATAGATCGAGGCCGTTGACCAGTCCCGCGGGATCAGCCAGAGCAGCAGAGTGGGGCGTAGAAGTGTAAGCGTCGAGAGAGGGGGACTCGACCCATTGTGTAGCGACGAGCACGCGCAGAATACGGGTTAGGAGGGCTGAATCGCTGTGCGTTAGGGTGGCGAGGTGGGTTATGGAGGTTGGGGTGGAGGTTAGGTGTTGGAAAAGGTTAAGGTCGCGGGCAATTTTGAGGGCGGCGAGGTAGGTTGGTTGGATGAAAGTGAGGAAATGGATTCTTTCCCAGGGCTCTTCGAGACGGGAGATCAGAGAGCGGGCGGCGAGGAGAGCGCGTTGGCGGAGGGTGTCGTTTGAGTCGAAGGTGGTGGAGTTGGTAGAGTTGAGCGTGGCGATGAGATCTTCCATGGCGGTGTGGGACTGGATCGTCATTTTCTGTGTCGTTGGCGATATTCCTTTTCGCTTCTTTTTGCTTGCTCGATGGTGTCGTACAAGGTGATGTCGTTCTGAGCTTCATTTGTGATGAGAGAGACTACTGCAGCTTTAAATCTAGTCGCAGAGCTGCCAACTCACACATACCTAAATCGTACCTTAAGTGACGGTGTGTCTGACAGCCCGGTTTCCGGTGGCAGGGAACTAGCATGAGGTGGAAAGGATGCTCCCATGTAGAAGTATATCCAAGGTAAATACCTGAAATTTTTTCGTAATACGGCACATTGTGTGTAAATCACAACGCCGATGCTTTCATTTCCATCTATCGCTCGTCACTCTATACATTAATTCTCCGACATAATGTTAGTTGCCGATATTCGTGGAAGGATCTTCAAGGCAGCATGAGATAGCCGGGGTCCTGTTGGGCAAGGTAGTACGAATAGGCACTGCTGACGGAGTAGTAGTTTCCGTCGCCATCATATTGACCAACGTTGGTTGCAAACTTGCTGGACCAACCACGAGTGTAGAAACTGCAGTATGTTCCCATGGGCTAATGTTTAAAATGTCAGAGTGCGTATGGAGGAAGCAATATGTGAAACACATACCGAATTATTCTTGCTCAAGACATAAGCCACGAAGAAGTTGCAAGCGTCGTATGCATCGAAGTTGTCCACGAGATTGTCGTGGTCGTATTGAGTCGTGGCGGTGCAGGCAGAAGCACATTGGCTTGGATCGTAGGGACCTGGGAAGAAGTAGACTCCCATGTAAGTGCTTCCGCAGGTTGTGGTTGGAGCATCGATAGCGCCGCCAAGGGCATTGGGGCCGGTGAAACCACTGTACGACGATGGAGGTGTGTTCTTGACGTATCCTTTATGAAGGTCAATAACGATCAACAACGTTTGCAGAAATGACATTTACCATTGCTGGCCGTCACAGCAACTTGGAAATCGTCTCGCCACTGTCCAGTATTGGTGGCACTCGTATTGCTGACCGGCAAACCGTAGAGTGAGCACTTATAATTGACAGTAGACGGTGGGTCGGTACAGCCGTCACCGGGCTCGAGGGATGGGTCTCGTTCCATGTAAACGTTGAACGCCGTGCATGTCGCCGTAGAGTCGCAGTACTGTTGGCATTTGATGGTGTTGTAGCTCGTCAAAGTGTAGTATCCCAAATAACCACTCTGTTCCGTTGCACCCTGAAGACCCGAGAAGACGAGCTGATAACCTTGTGGTATCGGCGCATTGCTCGCCGTCGTAAAGTACGTGTTGTTCGCCAGGAATGCGTCTGCCGTGTCGGGCGTCGGCACTTCTCCGTAGCCGCTGGGCTGAGGATCACAAGCATTTCGAGCAACCTTGACACGCTTCTCCAGACCGCCTTGCTCAGAGCGCCTCTTTGTATCTGTACCGTCTGCGCCGATAGGGTCGGAGGTTGCAACAGCAGCTGCCGAAGCAGCTGCCGCCGAAGGCTTATAGGTGGGCGTTTGAGAGGCGACAGTCAGAGGCGGGCCGAGAACAGTGGGCGTAGGAGCGGCATTGACAATATCTAAAAGTGAAGGTCAGCCGATACCTCAGGCATGAGGGCTGGCTTCTCGACTTTGCGGCGCATACCAAACTCGATGGACTGGGCGGCAACAAGGTTGGCCGCGGCAGCGGCCACGAGCAGAGTTCGCAGCATGACTGTGAGCGAGCGGCGTTGTACGAAAAATGGCTTGTGAAGTCGAAGTGAATGATTGAGACAACTCAGACAGATGGGATGGACAGGATCTGTTTTTATAAGGCTTACCGCCTTGCGATGTGGTTCAGGAGACTCCACACTTCGAGATAGCGATTCATCTCCCTCTGCCGTGTTTCCAGCGCAGATGCGGCCCACGGCCTGTCTGACCAACGCTGAAGCGCTCCATCGGCTGGCAGAAGAGCGCCCCAAACACCTTATCGCGGCGGCTCATTCGTTGGTCCTTGCAGCAGACTTGACCCCGATACGACCTACGAGTCTGCATAACGTGCTGAGACCAGGACGTAGTTGGAGAAAGTTGGAACCGCCCCATGGCGCACGGGGAAAACTGTTGGGGAAATCGAGCGGCTCGAGGCTATCTTGGCAAAGAAGTGGCGAGACGGAGGTATTCGGAACTGAGTGGAGTTGAGATGCACCACGGTGAGTTGCTGAAGAGGATCGAAGGTTTCGGTAACGTGAGTGCCACGAGCTTGTTTTGGCACGTGCGTCGACAGATGAGATTCATTTTAGCGCCCTTTCGTCCCGCGACGTCCACATTGGGTAATTGTGGCGCTCTGACGCCAACATTGTGGCGTGACGGCGTGAATATGGTGATGCACATGAATAAGCCTCTGAACGCTTCAGCAAAGCAGTGACGTCCCCAGCGTGTAGGTGGGAAGTGAGATTCAAGAAAAGCGGATCTTGTTGAAGCAGATTTTTCCAAACGGAGCTGCCTCCATGGATCCAATCGATACGCCATTTTTTTGCGCGGACTCGAAGGATGTCGGTCCGGCTGGTGCTGGTGCAGATGCAAGGCTAGTGTTTCAATGCCGCTGTATAGCAGGATCCCATATGCATCCTGCTTGGCCGTATTTGTCCGATACTACGCGGCTTCATTATTCACTGGTGGCCGTAATCTGATTCATATCTCAGCCTTCGCTCGAAAGGGCCGTTCAAATCCGGATGGCCTGCACTTGCCACGTAGCCAGGCGATTCGTTGTGAGGCCCAGCTATTGCGCCTTGCGAAGCCTGAAAACTGGGAGTTTGGGACGTCAAGACTTGATCGTAGCCTTGAATTTTGGGGGCAGGGCACCTTAGGAGAGGAGTTTCGGGTGTCCGGGACCGCCGAGAGGCCTGCATTCGTTGAGGTGGAGGAATGCTTAGAAGATCCAGTTGATGCAGACCGTCAACGGACAGCCACACCGCATCTGTACGTACCTGCGTTGTCGTCGGGAGATAATATACAGACCGCTACCGCTTGCTTGGCCAAGAGCAGACCTACGGAGAAGGAGTATCCCGTCGCACGTGATGAGGCATTCGTGTAGCCGTCGAGGGTCCGGAATACTGGCCGGTTCGTGATCCCGAGGTATGCCTGAGTCCTCAGCGTTCATTCGACAGTAAGAGGCGAGGCAGCCATGACTGGAATTCGACACAGCAGCGTGTCATGCTCCAAAGGCCTCAACTGCTCTTGTCAAGTGAATGGTTGTTCAGAGGAATCGCCGTGTCCCCATGGGCTGTTCCTACTCTCAATTCCCACACTCTTCAAGTCGTCGGAAAGACCCATCTCTTTGAAGATGCCGCTCATGTCCCGAAGGCGATCGGTCCAGGCATCTGTCGGCCGCGTCGCTCTGTATTCGACGAACTCTCGAATGGTGCGGATGGTGCTGGGGCAGCTAGTGCTATCGGGAAGCCACCAATTGGATACATCTTCTTGCCAATGACCGCTCATGCGCTCACGAAGGTTCGCTGGATAGATGTAGCTGGACGAAAAACAATTAGCTCGGAATACCAATACCATAGCTCGTCAGGCTTACCCTAGTCGCTCAATATCTGCGAACTTCCGACGACACCACATCATATGCCTTTGATCGTTCGGTAGAAACAGGGGCATGATTCCTAGACTGGCTTGACATCCCAAGACAGCAGATGGCCCGCTTTCTTCGCCGTATTGTATAGCCTCGAACATCTTGCACTTCTTCATTGCGATTTCAGTGAGTTCCGGTGATGGCGGCTCGCCTCTCATTGCGGTCGACTGGTACTTGAACATCAAATCTGTTGTAGATTGACAAGATCAGTACTCGAATGTTTCAGAAGAAGGCGGGAACATACCAATTGCCCAGTGATCTAGTAGAACAAAGTTCATCGGAGACAACTCTCCGGCGTACAGAAAATTCGAGTCGCGATAATTGAATATCTCTTCGTTATCACTTGGGGGTGCCCTGGGGAATGACTTAACGAAGTGGGTCGAATCCGTGAAGGCAGTCTCGATCGTGTGTCCAAACTCAGTGAGGTCCGCAGTCAATCTCTGCACTTCGGCGGCAAATTGTCCGTCGCTGATAGAATTGCTTGTCCTGATTGCAAACAGGAGCGACACGTCTGTAGCGAGCAGCCGGGAAGATGCAAAGTATCCCTCGAACCGGGCACCTAGATCGTCCGGCTTGTCCGCCGCCTGGCGCTTGTAGAATTCTGCTGCGGCCGCGAACCACTCCCGATCAAGTGCTGTTTCGCCTCCGGACAACAGGCTCGCGAAGAGATCGAATCTGATGTACCAAGTGATGATCTTTCGCCGAGTCTCGTCCTGCATGATGGTCTGAGGGGTGAAAAGGTCGGTCAAGATTTGCAGGGCAGCTTTTTGGTGTCCCAAGAGATTCACCCAGTCGCCGAGGAACTCCTGAATTTCTGTCAGTATATGCTACAGCAGTTCCAAGCAATAAAACGCGATACCTCGATAGTTGCCAGCTGGAGTATCGTGAGAAGAGTCGCTACGTTGTGTCTCTTGTTCTTCAATGACAATTGCAAGTGTGCGATGGACTTGTTGTAGTATGAGAGAAACACTGATATGTTGTCGTCGTTGCGCGATATCGAGTGATGATAGGCTGCGAAGGCCACGATGGCGTACAGAAGGGATGTGCTTCCGTCGTTCATGGCGATTTCAAGGAACGTTGTTTTCAGAAAGTCGCCTCCATCGTACTTGAATGCGTAGTGATGATGTGACATGCTTTCGCGATGAAATCTCAGGTAGTGTCTGATGTCCTTGGGCAGAGCGGCCCACCGACTGCTTTGCGACACCTCGGACTTGATTGACAGCTTCGAGCTATTGCGTACGGATTGCGGTCGCTTCGAGGTCTGCGAGATAGAGCCCGATGTCTCGATGGAGGGCGATCTGCTTGATGTGTCGAATGGCTTGCGGGTCTGCGACGAAGCAGATGGAGGCTCGCTATCATCGAAGCCGTCTTCTTCGTCCTCGTCCAGAATCGCGTCGAGAGGCACCTTCTCATCGTACTCTCCATCACTACCCGATGGAGTTGAACCGCCTGGAGAGCCTTTCGTTTTACTGTCCCTCCTCGACGATCTTGCAGCGGATGATGGCGCATTCCCGGGATAGGTGCATTCTCGTTTCCCCTTGCGGCATCCTGTCGCACTGGTCAGTCGTCGATACACTCAATGAGGTTGAGTGATCATACTGTCGCAGATTGGGTGCGTCTCGTCGCACTTTGACCAATTCCGTCAGTAAGAGCCAACCAATAAATCCACCAACACATGCTCACCTTAACCCTCCGCTGACGACAAGTATAACATCCGCTCCTGGTTCGTCTGTGCTTGACATGTTCTGCGCCCGATGGTTGTCTTCGTCGAGAGCGTTGTTGCGGGTTCGGAGGTGGCAGCATAGCGCGGCTCGGATCCTCGTAGTCGGAACAGCTACCAAGGCTCTCCAGTGATAAAGTTTGTATCTGGTGTAGTCTTGGTTGAAGGGCTTCAGGCGGCATCATCGGAGGGAACCCGCCAGGATAATATGCGCCCAAGGGTGATATATGCGGTGGTCGCGCGAAGTTGCCGTCCATGCTGAAAGATTTGCGGGTTGGTCGCGCGATGCAATCTATTTGCCTATATTGATTTGAATCAAGTGCCGTTGCCGGCCGTTCGATAGATACCCGGCCGCGACGTCAACGACCGTTTGAGCCGTTTCAACGGCTTTAGTGGAGGTGCGACTTCAAGGCTAAAGGTGGAGGAGATGCAAGCAGCAGTTAGGTTGTAGTGGTGATGACAGTAGCACGCAAAGCTACTGTGAATCTGACGCTCCAACTGCTGCCGGGATTCCTGCAGACGTTTTGGGCCTCCGAGTAAGGCGCGAGCCGCTCCTGATCGAATAGCTACCCGCAGGTTCTGTTCGCCGGCGATTTCTCAATGCCAGTGGTCGAGTTCCTGGCTACCACTTATGCCGTGTCTGGTGCGGGAGCGTGGGCCAGAGCGGAAGTGCTATGAAATTGAAGAACGATTTGATGAGCAGAGCGAGCCTGGAAAGATGGAAGCTCGTCGTTCAGATGGTCAAACGCCGCACTTTCATAATCAGCGAGCAGCAATGCGGCAGTCGCCGTGGCTAAGTACCCGGGCCTTCGAGGAACAGTCACCGTTCACTCGACCATGCAATAGGGAGAGATGCTTAATACAAGGGCGCCGTCGCACGGTACTCAATCGGAGCTTCTACCCTTTCTAATGGAGACGGAAGATCGACACTAGGACTGGCTATTAGCTTATGTACCTTGAGCACTGGCGTGTGCTCTTGGAAGTTCTGGAAAAGGCACTGCACTGACCAGCTCATGCATGCCTTTGCCGTAATGATGTGTGACCAGTGTTGCATGTTGCCATTACTTCCACAACGAGAACGTAGAAGGGCGCTTTTCGCAATGGGAATGCCTTCTGCGGCGAGAAATGCGGCGGAAATATCTTCTGCTGTGCCTGTTTCGGATCCGCGATAGGACCACTCGATTCGTATACCATGTACAACGCCACGTCGGACTCTCAGATCATGGGGCCATCCGTCCGAATTGTCAACAGCCGGAGCAGCTTCATCCTTCGCACAACGGAGGGTCGAATACGTTGAAGAAGTAAGCACTGAAGGACGCTCCACATCTGCAAGGAAGAAACACACTAGGCCGTACGCCAGCAGTTGACAGCTCCTGTGGGCTGTCAAGAGGTTTCCACAAGCATGTGCCAATGCAAAATTTCGGGTCTCGGTATTGGGAGAGAGTGGGTCAGGCGCAGTACTGCATCAGGCTCTTCATGTGGCCCACGGCTTGTACCGCCCGCGCCGAGGGCCAGCCAGTCCGCTCCTGGAAGGGGTGGAAGGTGGAGGGTCCACTGTTGCATGAGCAGTAGCATTCCGTGATCAAGCAACTGGCAAAGGTGGACGCCACCTCCGCGTACACTCATGCAAGACAATATAACAGAGGAGCGACAGACGAATCAGAACGAAGCTGTGGAAGCTGAGATGTTGTTACTTGCCTGCGGGTGTGTGTCAGCCCCTGGCAACTTAGCCAGCACTAGAGGATGGAACACAGCGCCGCCACAGCTGTGGCATCTTAGACCGGATGATCGGCAGGCGATCTGAAGTTCTTCTGTGGTTCTGGCTTCGCTGTCTCTCGACCTCCCGGCTCCATGAGGCTAGAAGGTGTACTTCTGGGCAATCCTCATGCACTGTTGCTATGGATTCCGTGGCGAACGGGAGAATGTGCCACGCTGTCTGTCCGGGATGTTGACTCGCCCTTGAGAAGTGCGGCAGCGACAGCGGGCAGTGGGAGTGTTGCTAAGTCCCACGCTGTGTGGCAGGAATTCCAAGGCACTATTGTCTATCATTACGCGCGGACTGAAGAAAGATGGCTCGTTGTGGCAGGTGAGTCGTGAGGTCTGACCCGCTGGGGTGGACGACGCCGCGGCCCACGTGGACAACAAGCACGACCCTTGCACAAGGCGAAGTTTGACGCCATGCGCCTCGTGCTGCGGTGTGGATAGCCTGAAGTTGCATCCTTCGAGCTGATGAAAGCACGCTCGTTCTTTGAGCTATGCGGACGAGAACAAGGAGGCCTGCGAGCCAGCAGGTGCGATGAGTCGAGGTGCAGATTGAAGCAGCAGTACATGCACTCCACTGCAAAAGAGTGCCTCGGTGCGGCCGGGCAGGGAAATAGCATGGCAGCATGGCACGGCACAAACAGCCCGCAAAATTCTACGGTTTACCTGAGGGACAGGGCAAGAATAGCGACGGGCTTGGTTGGAAAGGGTGGCATGGCATTGAAGGGTCGTCGGGCGGCGTGGTGTTTGCCCCAATCATGCGGCGATGGCTTGAGGGATGATGTACACTTTGTCTGCCCTTGCAGTGGCGGCGCTGCCGGCGCATGTGGGCGAGAGACACGCAGACCTTAAAAAGTTTGTTTGCACTTCAGCGAGCGAGGAGTGGGAGCCGGGCGGCAGGTCGCAGCGAGAAGTAAGGAAACAGCGCAGAGTGCATTCGTTGTGCATGGCGTGGTGATGAGAAAAGGGTTCTTTCGTGCAGAAAATCCGAGTTGCTGCCTTGCTCAGGCCCCTTCCCCGATCGTCCTTGGCGCGTGCCTTGGCGCGTCGTTCTACTGAACGCTCCTTCCGATTTCCTCGTTCTCTCCTTCTTCCAGCAGCTAGCAGGATCCTCGTCAACATCAACTACCGACTCGTCCTCATTACTCGCGTTGGGCTTCTCCCACACTCCCACATCTGCCCTCTTGCATAATGCCCTGCTAAAACAGGAGTGCATTGGCATTCACAAGCATTGTTTGCAGCCGTGGCCGCAGGAGCACCGATACCTTCCACGCACATTAGCCCTCCGCCATCACCGCGCCGACGACTTGTTTCTACATGATCTGCCCCGGCATGTTTCATTATCAGGAGACTACATGCGTACGGAACTGCCGCTGGGACTGCCGCATGCCGCCCGAGAGGCCTCCCTGGTCCGATATGCTGCCTCGGCCGCTCAAGAACAAGCAAGCAGCGTCTGCCACTTGCTGAGGATACGACTTTCACGAGCTCCATCAGACAGGGCTTCATCATGCACCAGCTTATTTTAGGGAGCCAGACATGCGAGAGCATCGATAATAGCCGGAATGAACGCTGGCTCGGACCTGCAACCGCCCTATCCCAGAAACGGGCATATCTCCAGACCCAGTGACAAGAATGGAAGGGTCCCCCTTCGGCAATCTTCACGCTCCCGAAGGCATCGCACAACACTTACTGCTCTTTGCTGCTGCACCACCTCCCACGCGTCGACCTTGTACGCATGCTCCGCAAACATCCACCTGGGTTCCCGTCATCGTATTCGTCCCGACCTCGCTTCTTGGTGCTGTAAATTGTAGCCAGCGAGGAATTCTGGTCGCCATGCTGCCGCGCAAAGCTCAGGCAGTGTCAGATCGAGATTGTCTCCTCATACCCCGGTCGTCGCTTTCGATAATGCTTCTGTCAGTGCTCCAGCGGATCTGAATCTATGCGTCCGTACGCAGGATGTCTTCGCATTGCAATAATGAACCCACATGGCGTGGGCCTCCTTCTGCTCTGAGCACAGCCCCTGTGCGATGATTGGAAGGTTCCGGTTCACGTATCTATCGACCACAACACAAACAAATTGCAGCAACAACATGTAGAGCATCTCATCAGCCACAGCACAGAGCGATACACATTCGGGTGTCCCTACTACCAAATCACATTTCCGGATAAGTTCTTGGTGAACGGTCTTGCTGTCTTCCCAGAACCAGTTGTGGCTTATTATCGTATCCTCGCACAGCAGGAAGTCTGGTGTCATTGAGTCCCGCGCCTGATTCTGGAACTGGACCTATGGTCAACAGCATTGTGCTTCAGTTTTCTTTGGAAATCTCTGCTTCAGGATTCATATTGGAACTGACAAATTGTCATGGAAGTAGTCTGCTTTTCAAATTTGTCCCACATGAAGGTCTGCCCGTGTTGCTTCGTGGTCTGGTCTGTGTGCGGCGTATCTTACATCGCATCGGGAACGCGCCCCTTTGCGTCGAAGTCCTTGCTAAAAATGAACAGGCATGGGAGCTTTGGACCGCATGAGGCATGTCAGCCTCACCAGTACGGCAGACGCGGCTCGTTGATCCGCTTGGATGGCCTGAGACCCTATAGTTCCCCCAAAATCCGGCTGTCTTAACTCCATTGGTTGATAACGAGTGCTTCATCGAACAAGAAAGACTGTTCCAGAACGGATGCCGTCCGATTCCGAGCAATTCACGCGTTCTAAGAAAGTGGAGTCCGCCCCAGGCCAAGAGCGCACATTTCCCCACTCGGAACATGTCACCCCGGATCCCAGATGACCAAGATCTCTCTCCAGAGAAAGGAAAAGGATATCCAAAATTTGCTTTTGAGTTGACACTGGTGCACGCGTGTGCCCGACAAGGATGGTGACACTACTCTTGAATCCTGACCGTCGAACTTCTGCTTCTGGCGAAAAGCATCGAGGCGGTTGCCATGAACTCAAAAGTTGTCCTCTGACCGAGTTGCCACAAGCCAGGACGTACATGAAATTGTTGTCGGCTGAGGTGGAGTGGATTCCAGCCTCCCAGCCCGACCGCACCAATGCCGATCGCAGAGATGTGTCTGCTGCGCGGGACTAATTCGACAGCCCTCTCTCCAGAAGTAGACATTCTCTGTGCCTTGCAATGGTACGCCAAACGCATTCGACCGTAATGAGAAGATCAATAGACAACGAGCACTCTGCGCATTGCATACGTCAACGGGTCTAGCATTCTGTTAACGGTTCTAGTGGCAAATAGCCTCTTTGATAAGGTGAACATCCGACAGGAATGATGCTGCACAAAGGAGGGAAAATCCAAATTGCCTTATAGGACGAGAGGTTCGCGGAGAGTGAGACATGTTGTCAGACTTTACCCAGATGTGGACAGGGTGAAGTGGTTTTGGAAGATCTTCTACACTGTTTGGGGGCTATTGGAAGTACCGTTCTGGAGGAGCCGTTGCGGGCGTTGACATAGAGTTTGGAGGCAGCCAAATTGTCGGAACGGCCTGTGGATGCCTCAGGATGAGAAGTATGGGGTCTGAATGATCGTTGCTAACTGAAGAAACGGTCGACCACGGTTGCTCTTTAGCATAGGCGAGTCGAATGCGCACAGGTATCTACCACAATACCAGAGAACGCTGGTACGGAAAGAACCAAGTCCCAGAGTACTTCCATGTCACCGGCTTTCTTGGCTCAAGTCCCCTCGACAATATCACTACCTTCATCACTGAGGACATGACCTCGTCTCACCAAGTGAGGTTGACGTGCTAACGACTTCGATGTTGACGGTGGTCTGGACTCGCTTGAATAGTGAGGCATGAGATGTGCTCGAGGCATGCACATGCCCTGTTGGGTATGCAGTCGTGACTCAGACCATGACTGCCGTGTTCAGTGTTCACACCAGCTTCGACTATGTTGTTGTTGCAGTGAAAGAGGTGCTGGCACTGTTGAAGAGGGACCTTTTTCGCCCCACTCAAATTAAGCACTGACTAAATTACGCACCAAACTTCACCTACCATCACCTCTTTTCCACTTTCCACTTCGCGCCCACAACTGTCGACTATCGACACCATCCTCAACACACCAGCGAACATGGCGGCAGTGCAAAACCCCCCGATGCGGTCCACAGACTGGGCCGAGGACGACGACCAGCCCGATCTCGCGACCGCGCTTCCCCCACCACAAATCACCAAGAACAAGGACGGCACCGAGACCGTCACCACCGTCTTCATCAACGACGAGGGCAAGAAGGTCAAGCGCACACAGCGGATACGGAGGACAGTCGTCAAAAAGCGCGAGAACCCGCGCGTGGCAGAACGTCGGGCATGGGAGAAGATGGGCATCGAAGCAGGCAAGCCGCCAGGCCCACGACCAGACACCACCACACTCGGCGAGAACATCATCTTTAGGCCCATGGCGGGTTTCAAGCCGGGTGGGCAGCAAGAGACGAAGCCAGAGGAGGACAAGAAGGCAGAGGCGCTCAAGAAGATGCAAATCAAGTGTCGTATTTGCAGCGGAGACCATTTCACCACCAAGTGTCCGTTCAAGGATACCATGGCGCCAGAGGGCGACGATGCAGCGCCTGCGGATATGGACGCTGCTATGGGAGCTGGTGCGGCAGAGGGTGGTCTTGGCGCCGGTGGAAGCAGCTACGTGCCACCACATCTGCGGAAGGGAGCCGCTGGGGCTACTGGAGAGCGCATGGGTGGCAAGTACGAGAGAGACGACCTCGCCACGCTTCGGGTGACAAACGTAAGTAATTCTCTAATCTACACGAACCTCTGAAGACTAACGTATCCCAGGTATCCGAGTTTGCAGAAGAAGGCGACCTCCGCGAAATGTTCGAGCGCTACGGCCGCGTCACACGTGTCTTCTTAGCCAAGGATAGGGATACCGGCAGAGCAAAGGGCTTCGCGTTTGTGTCATATGCTGATCGATCAGACGCTTCGCGGGCATGCGAGAAGATGGACGGCTATGGTTTCGGCCATCTGATCCTGCGTGTGGAGTTCGCCAAGAAGTCTACTTAAACTCAGCTTGCGGATAGAACGCTGCGAAAATGCTCGGATCAAGGCGTAATATGTTGTCGGCGTTGATAGCTCATTTTAGCTAGGACAATGACACAGCCGTTCATGTTGGCGATGATACTTGGACCTCAAAAATTCCAGCTCTGCTGTGTCAAAAGCTTCTCGTAGCTTGTTAGACTCCATCAAAAGACTTCCTGGTATTGCGTCCTTTTCCTACCGGTAAGCATGGCGGAAGCGGTCATCATTGTGCGGTCGGAGAATTAAAAGGTCTGCCCAACTGCCAAGCTGCAGTCCTACTTCTCGGGTCAGTCACCCTCTTTCAATGTGACTGAAACCCGAAAACCACGGTAGCCAAAGCCGCTGGCCGAGCATTCATGCGCGTGAATCTGGCGCACACCATTATTGTCAGCGCATGTGCATGCATGTTTCAGACTCACTTATTTGAACCACTATTTCTATTGTTTGCAAACGACACAACAACTAGCAATAAAACCTCCCTTTTGGAGGACGTAAAATCAATCAACAGTATCTACCTTTCGAGGCGACATCAAGACAGGATGCTTAGGCTCGTCCTCGTCACAGCTCTCGCTCTCGCACAGCAGATCGCAGCCATGCCCACGCGAGCATCGAAATACAACCACGTCTGGTCGTCCGCGTCTGGCTGCTCAGACAAGAGCGCGTACACCGGTAAAGCACGACTCCTACCATTCCCCAAATCCGAGAAATGTACACTGACAAGCTTTGCGACAGCCTACCAACTCAGCATGGAAATCGAGGATAAAGCCACTGCTACGTCCGCATGTCAAGACTATTGTACTTCAGATTTGAGCTGTGGCGCGGTCCTGGTTGATCTTCTCTTCCCAGGCGGGAACGGGAGCTGGAGTCAGTACCATAAGTGTTATCTGTATGGAAATGGGTTTAACGCTGGGGAGGACGCGGTTTGCGGGTGGGGACCGAAGTGGTATGGGAGGGCTGATGGGTTTGATAAGGTGTCGTAGTGACGGGTGTTCTCAGCAGCGGGTGGTTTGTAACTGGAGTTGATGGAAAGAATTGGACTCTTGTCAGGAGAGGAGACACAGTTAGGCATTCAGGAATTCTCTGATATGGCTTGCTTCTGGTAGGGTTACGATGGAAATGGACGATCTTGATGTGAATGTCTTCTGGATGCCGTCCTTCACGCCCGACGGAGTCTTCATCAGCCACTGGCCGTCAAGGTATGCCACTAAAAGTCCGTAAGATGGACTGCAAATGATAATTTTCAGCGAATGGATAGTGAAAAGGTGATGATGCGTGGATATGTTGGTGGCAGTGAGAAGTGAGGAAGCAGAGTGCCGTCTCGGAAGTGCCCGTGCGACTTGACTCGTGACGCCATCTGAATCGAAGGACGAAGTGGACGACTTGTGCTGTGTAATCAAGCGGCGGATTTAATCTCCCACTGCACTGTGCTGTACTTATTGCCATCTCTTCGCCTCCTCCTCGAGTCCATCGCCGAACACTCGCCCTTCCACCCACCTCCTATCGGTGCCCTTGTCACTCCTTCACCCGCCACCAGTCACGAGAACAAGAGCACGCGGCGAAGAGCATGGTGTACGGTCGAAGCCAGGCATGGCGGTCTGCGCTGCGGCAATCATCCCATCGCGTATACTCCACCTCGCGAACGCCATGTAGGACTTGTCAGGCGCAGCTGTCTGCGAGAATTCCATCGCTTCAGACACCCTCCAGGATACCGCACACCTATCTACGCATATCCGCGCAATGGTCACGAGACTTCTCTTCTTCGCCCGCGAGGAGGAAAGAGACGCCTTCCGTAGCTCCAGAAGATGGACTGGAGCTGAAGGAGGAGACTCAGGATGAAAAGGAGGAGGAGATAGATGCTAAAAGCAAGACCCCAGAGCCTACACCCATCTCAGGTCCAGCCGACGGCAAGGCAGCCAGTGCTGGCAGCGGTGGAGGGGGAGAATCTGGATCGGGGAGTGGTGGAGATGGAGGTGGCAAGAAACGAAAAGGCCAAGGGAAGGAGATCGCAAAGCCACAGGTCCCAGAGGTCTACCCGCAAGTGCTAGCGATACCGATAGCGCAGCGGCCGCTGTTCCCTGGCTTCTACAAAGCCATCACCATTCGAGATCCAAACGTTGTCGCTGCGGTGCAAGAGCTGTTGAAGAGAGGGCAGAGCTACGTCGGAGCATTTCTCCTGAAGGACCAAGAAAGCAGCCAGGATGTGATCAATGATCCCAGCGAGGTCTACGATGTTGGCACATTCTGTCAAGTTACGGGAGCATTCCCAGCTGGCCACGGTGAAGATAAGGCGTTGCAGGCTGTGCTATACCCACACCGAAGAATACGCCTTAGCGAGCTCATTCCACCCAACCGGGGGCCACCACCCGCTTCTCAACCAGCCCCAGCTGCGCAAGGAACGATCGAGAGTGCGACGTCAGAAGAGCCTGCAAAGCCTACGGAAACTGAGGACAAGAAGGGCGATGTCGTGGCAAGCTTTGAGGAGCAGCAAAATGCAGAAAAAGAGCAGCAGAACAAGCTGCCCCAGCCTACAGACTTCCTGCGAGACTGGCCCGTCAGTCTCGTCAAGGTCGATAACCTCGTGGACGAGCCTTTCGACAAGAGGGCACCCACAATCAGAGCTCTGATCTCCGAGATCGTCAACACTTGCAAGGAGATCGGAAGCGTTAACCACCTTTTCCGCGATCATGTCTCTGCATTTGCCATGTCGCAGTCTGCTGCCAATATCGCCGATGAGCCCGCCAAACTCGCCGACTTCGCCGCAGCCGTGTCTGGAGGCGAGATGGAGGAGGCACAGGCTGTCCTGGCATCGTTGAACATTGAGCAGAGGCTGAGCAAGGCGCTTGAGGTCATCAAGAAAGAGCACATGAACGCGCAGCTGAGCAGCAAGATTTCGAAGGACGTCGAAAGTAAGATCCAGAAGCGTCAGCGAGAATACTGGCTTATGGAGCAGATGAAGGGCATTCGACGAGAGCTTGGTCTTGAGAGTGACGGGAAGGACAAGCTTGTCGAGAAGTTTAAGGAGAAGGCATCCAAATTGGCTATGCCGGATGCTGTGAAGAAGGTCTTTGATGAAGAGCTCAACAAGCTTGCACACCTGGAACCAGCTGCGAGTGAATTCAATGTGACGAGGAACTACCTGGACTGGCTAACACAGATTCCGTGGGGACAGCGAAGTGCAGAGAACTTTGGCATCAAGCATGCAAGAGAAGTCTTGGATGAGGACCACCACGGACTGAAAGATGTCAAAGATCGGATCCTAGAGTTCATCGCTGTCGGCAAGCTGCGTGGAACTGTGGAGGGAAAGATTCTCTGCATGGTCGGACCTCCAGGTGTTGGAAAGACGAGTATTGGCAAGTCGATTGCGCGTGCACTGAATAGACAATACTATCGCTTCAGCGTTGGTGGTCTGACCGATGTCGCTGAGATCAAAGGTCACCGGAGAACATACGTCGGAGCACTACCTGGACGTATCATCCAAGCTTTGAAGAAGTGCCAAACCGAGAACCCGTTGATCTTGATCGACGAGGTTGACAAGATTGGACGTGGACACCAAGGCGATCCTTCAAGCGCTCTGCTGGAATTGCTTGATCCCGAGCAGAACAACTCTTTCCTGGACCATTATATGGATGTACCGGTAGATCTCTCGAAGGTCCTATTTGTCTGCACGGCCAACATGCTGGACACCATCCCACGGCCGCTGCTTGACAGAATGGAAATCATCGAACTGTCAGGATATGTTGCTGACGAAAAGATGGCAATTGCAGAGCGCTACCTTGCACCGCAGGCGAAGGAATTGAGCGGTCTGAAGGAAGTCGACGTTCAGCTTGACAAGGAAGCTATTACGGAGCTCATCAACAAGTACTGTCGGGAGTCGGGGGTCAGAAATTTGAAGAAGCAGATCGAGAAGGTATACCGGAAGTCTGCTCTCAAAATCATCCAGGACCTTGGCGAGGACGTTTTCTCCGAAGACAAAGCTATGACGGATGAAGGTAAGGTTGCCGCGGAGGAGTCCAGGAAGGATCAAACCGATGTCAAGGAAACATCCGAAAACATCGAGAATGAGACGACCGAGGAGCCGCGCGTGGCCTTGAAGGTGCCCGATTCGGTGCACGTCACCATCGGCAAGGAGAATCTGAAGGACTACGTTGGCCCACCAGTCTTCACCTCGGATCGGCTCTATGATACGACGCCGCCTGGTGTTGCTATGGGCTTGGCCTGGACGCAAATGGGTGGAGCAGCTCTCTACGTAGAATCCATCCTGGAGAATGCCCTCACTTACAGCTCTAGGCCTGGCTTGGAGCGCACCGGTAACTTGAAGGCCGTAATGAAAGAGTCGACATCAATTGCCTACTCCTTTGCCAAGGGTCTCATGGCCAGGTCCTTCCCAGGCAACAAGTTCTTCGAAAAGGCTAGGATACACCTGCACTGTCCGGAAGGAGCTGTGCAGAAGGACGGACCAAGCGCTGGCATAACAATGGCCACCTCGTTACTCTCGCTGGGTCTAGATAAGCCTCTCGACCCTACTATCGCGATGACCGGCGAACTGACAGTGACGGGCAAAGTTCTACGAATTGGTGGATTGAGGGAGAAGACAGTTGCTGCAAGGAGAGCTGGCGCCAGGATGGTCATCTTTCCCAAGGACAACCTGAGCGACTGGCTTGAGCTGCCTGAGGTAAGTGACTTCATCTGCTTGCAAGGGTCATGTGCGAATACTAACGATGCGTACAGAACATCAAAGAAGGCATTGAGGGCAAGCCAGTCGACTGGTACTCCGACGTCTTCCAACTCGTCTTTACGGACGTCGACCAGACAGAGGCCAATGGCTTGTGGAAGAAGGAGCTCGCCAAGCCTCCCAAAGAAGAGAAAGAAAGCAATGAGGAAGCCGAGAACTGATCCTGTTTCTTCTGTGCAGTCCTCTTGGCCAAACCTTGCATAGTCGATGCACCGGCGTTCAGGCGCACTACTGCTGTGGTTCCAGCCAATCCACGCATACTCCCCTCTTGGTATATAAATGTAGAGCAACTTGGACGTCGAAAGGCCAGATAGAGAGGAGGCAGGCACTCCGCGAAATGCGGTATATATCAAACAGGTATCTGAGCTGTGTCTTGAAACGCCACTTTGATTCAGGGCTTCACTTTTTCGCGTGTAAAGTTAGGAGGCACATACTTAGCGCGTTTCCTAAGTCACTTTCTGCTCTTCATTTCTTCTTCCTGTTCGAATGCGAGAGACAGTATTGTAGTCATGTGAGAATCATAGTAGTAAATGCCGCGCCTATCCAAAAAAAAAAACCCAATGTATGCCTCAATCTGATATCGGTGCTTCAAGGCGCGTACATCACCATAGCCATCCGCTTGATCAATCCAGACCGAAGCTCAAGCACAGCGCTCATCGTTGTTGTCTGCTGCACAACACAGCCCTGCGAGCGCTGCGCAAGGTTATCCAGCAGGAGCCATACAGCTTCTCTAGCGGCGGCCTCGGCATCAAACGAGCCGTGCAGTTCCATGCTCTTCAATGGCATTTGATCAGATGCAGACCTCTGCAGCGCAGCATGAAGCGTGATAGGAATGGGCTAGAGTATGATGACGGTTCAGATTGGACAAAGGAGTTGAGTTGCCAGAGTAGCGTTTTTCTCGCGGATCACTTCTGTGTCGAGTCTCGTTTGGGTCGTCGTTGATTGGCGATGTGATGTGTTCGAACCTAACCAAGTATCCGTCTTGCTTCAATTCTTGCAGCCTGCGTTGGCCGAGGTAACATTCTGGACCGAAAACGCGAATGGCATGATTGTGGGCAGTCTCTAGGACCCTGTATGGCCCGGTGATGTAAATGTCAAGCAAGTGTGGAGTGGATGTCTTTAGGTAGTATATGGTGTCCTTTGGTTCATCGATCGAAGTTTCTCCGAGGAGGTCTGCGAGACTCACGCGCATCGTGGTGCGGTTGCGTGGAAGTAATTCAGAAGTTGTTGCCTGGATTGGAACTGGCAATCAGGTTTGTGGCCCCGCCAATCGCTTCGTTGGCATTCCTAGACAGATCAGTGGATGCTTCATACGCTTTACAGGTGGTTCTTTGAGATGCCTACTCTCGAGAAATAGGATATCCTAAGACGTCCTTTGCACGTCTTTAGCCCGTGTTCGATCTCTGAAGTCGTCTTATGGCAGCGACCGTAGGACAAATTGGTAGCGTAGTTCTAGTAGACATTATCGACCTATCGAGATCGAGGTTGTAGGTGTGTTTGAGGTCTGCTGGGTAAGTTCGACTTTGTGAAATAGACACAAGTCGTCCGTTCCTCGACAGCTATATATCCCCCTCTACACTCTTGACCCTTGATACTGTCAAATGATACGCAGGGGTGTCTCCAATAGCAACAGGCAGCTATTACGGCCCGTGCTCGTTGTGCGAATAGGGATGAGGTCGCGTCCACGCGACCTCCATTAGATCGGATTCTGCGTTGAGATTGGTATTGCTACCTCAATAGCTCCTGATAGGCCGTTTTTAGAGCACATCCTCGTCAAATGCACCATGATCGGCATCGAGGACAAGGTAGAATGCGCTTTGGCCCTTCGCACCGTCCCCCGTAATTTGACTGAGTCCAGTGAGTCCAGTGATGATGGCTGATGGATCTGATTTGAAGCACGTGGTTGGCCAAGGTGCTGAATCAAAGACTATTTAAGTTCCTCGATGACACAGGCAGCAACAAGATCGCGAGGGGATGAAGGGATCATTTAGGGTCGTCGTCATGCTTGGAGAAGAGCAATGCTCTGAAATGAGGTATGTCCAGAGGCATGAAGGAAGGGCCCTGGCGAGACAATGAGTCCGATGGGCGCAAGCTAGTACTCCTGCGGTTCAGTCTCTGGTGGCGTCCTGAGCTCAGATGCTCTCAATTCTTGGGAGGCCGCCTTTACGCCTCCTGGTAATTGACAATGGACCGGGGTTCGACAAGACTTCGCGATATCTATTACGAGGGATACGGAAACAGGCGCTGGCAAGTACTGCTCCATGACCTTATCCTTCTTTCTGGGCAGGTCCGGAGTCGTTGTTTCGTTGCGTATCGCTGGGCGCGGCTGAACCAGTTAAACCATTTAGATCATCGCCTGCTTGTAACCTCGCCGCCTTTGCTCTACGCTTGGCCTCTCTCTTGCTGATCGGCTTCTCTTCACTTCCATTCCCCGCTGTGGCTTCAGGGCCAGCAGTCTTCACTTTCTTCTCACTAGTGCCCTCCGGGGCCTCGGCCTTTCTTTTCTGTCCTGGCTGCTGCTTCTGCCTTCCTTGTTCGGTCTCTTTCTCGACGGGCGGCGGTTTCTCACCACCGAACACCACATTAACGACTCCCCTGTAACTTGTTCTCTTGAACTGTGCGCGCACCACAACACTTCTAGTCTCTTTGCTCATGGCCTCGTATCCCCTCTCTTGCTCGAGACCCCACACAGCAGCCAAATTGATTGCATCCCAGGGTCCCCTCAAGCCCACAGCTCCGGCCTTGCTCTCGGAACACAAGATCAACCCGCGACCTCTGCTCGCACGGATCAATTGCGTTGCATTGCTTATCAGATTCCTTCGAGCTTGTGCGTCGCCGAGCAGACCTTGCGAATAGCACAGCTCGAAGTGTTTGCCGGATTTGATCGCTTCGCTGAGGGTTTTGTGCTTAAAGAAGAAGGGCAGACGCTGAGTGAGGTCGAGGGAGATGATGTCGCAGTCGAGGGAGCCGCAAGCGAGCTGGAGAGTCCGCTCATCGATGGGACGGAGCGCGAGGATGTCGTATTCTTTGGCCAGAGCGGCGAGGCGGGCGTTCTGGTGGGATTCGGTGAGGACGAGGGTGACTCGGCGTAGAACGGTGAGTTTGGCGGGTATGTCCTTTTGTGGGAGAGGCGTGGGGATGGGATTTGTCTGGGGCATGTCAGTGTTGCAGAGATATGGAGAGTGAGAACGGATCTCACCAAATCATTTGGCAGCTTCCCGGATATGGAGCGGTTCAATGCAACGACACCGTAGCCCAGCTCGTGCGCAAAGGCCAAGGTGCGCGAGAGGTGCTGGTCGTTGATAGTCCAAGGGATGTTAAGGTCGTAGAACATGTTTGCGGTACGAAATGGTGGTCCTCTTCTTGCGCATTGCTTGGAATATTCCTCGTCTGCAGCAGAGTGGTATGGCTGACATACGGAGAAGATGTATCGTTGAAGCTCCCAACCTGAAGCAGGAAAGAATTCGGTGATGTCGAAGCTCCTGCCCTGTGATTCGCTGTCACGTGCATTACGCCACATGTAGCTAACGTCACTCGAATGCACTTCCGACAGCTCAATGATAATCTGAACCCCTCCATCACAGACACTCGCCTTCTCGTTTTCATTCACTTTCCACGCTTTCACATGCTGCCGTATACACATCGAGTAGCAGACACTTCCTCATATGCGCACTTTCGGCCAGTACGATCGACCTAAAACGGGAGTTGTGTCTGCGACGACTGTGGACGCGCCTGTGCAGAGCACTCGTCGCAAAGGTAGACAAGATCAGCTGCCACACTCATACAGCGACACGATGTTCCTCAGGGGTCGCGATGATATTGAGAGCGCGTGAGCGCGTGCGCCGGCGATCCGTACTGAAGCACGAAAATGCCTCGGCATGCGAGACACCAACCCACTCCTTCACTCCCGAAAGAGCATCACCACTTTCTCGTTCAAAACTTCTCATTCCCTTCCTATTCTTACATTAACATTTGCTCCATCAGCCTTCAGCATGTCCACGACCAACTCAAACCTTGAAACCAGAAGAAAGTACCCAAGTCTCGGACCAGATGTGCTACCTCAGCACCTTGTTCCCAAGACCATACCGCTTTCGTGGCGAATAGGATACTTCTTCAAAATCTGGCTTGCCAAGTCTGTATTCGCTCTGATAATCATGCTTATCAAGCGGAAACGCAGGTACATCACAGCCATCCAACCTAGTCTGGTAAAAACGTACGCCTGTCGGCCTCACCTTTCAGTGCGGATTTACCTACCCAAATCCACGCCGACCGTTTCAGAGAAACAGCTTCGAAGACCGCTTTTAATCAACATCCATGGGGGCGGTTTTGCTGTCGGAGACGCTTCTCTTGACGATAGCTTCTGTGCTCCCTGGCGCGACCGAACTGGAATGATCGTTGCCAGTCTGAATTACAGCAAGACACCAGGCTCTCAGTTCCCTGTTCAGCTTCACGAAACCGCTGAACTTGCACGATCGATCATAGAAGACACATCGTTACCCATCGACAAGTCTCGAGTCATCATAGGTGGATTCAGCGCCGGAGGGAATCTGGCTCTTACCGCCCCTCAACTGCCAGAATTGAAAGGTCTGGTCAAGGCAGCGATAGTCTGGTATCCAATCGTAGATTGGTCCGTCGATACCCTTGGCAAATGGGAAACTCGTCTCTGCCGTGAAAAGGAGTTTGAGCCGCTTTCTGTCATCGCACGCTCCATCGACTGGGGATTCGTTCCTTTCGGACAGGATCGAACAGACCCCTGGCTCAGTCCCTGGTATGCGCCCAAGGATGACCTTCCCCCAAACATCTGCTTCGTGGGTGCCCAGAAAGACTTCTTGTGCAGAGAGGCACGGGATATGGCTTGTGCGCTTGCTGGAAAACGAGCCGAGGAAACGGATTGGGAGAATGGTTTCGAAGAAGGCGACTACAAGTTCGTGATGGTGAAAGGCGAGTGCCATGGCTTCGTC
Source organism: Mycosphaerelloides madeirae (assembly GCA_002785995.1). NCBI lineage: Eukaryota > Fungi > Ascomycota > Dothideomycetes > Mycosphaerellales > Mycosphaerellaceae > Mycosphaerelloides > Mycosphaerelloides madeirae. Next base: position 452,888 of record NHNV01000010.1, on the reverse strand, counting down.
GATGATTGGGTTCGCAGTGGCGATGCCGAGAGACAAAATAGAATTGATGATATGTATGCGTCGATAGATCGATGGCTGGAGGAGAAAGATCTGATGGGATGATGCGATTCACTACTCAAAAGACAAGAATATGGGACTCGACACCCCCTTGTCGCTACCCCACTCCCTACCCACGAAGTACACCGCCTTTTCCTCCTCCGTACTCGCGCTGATCTCAAACTCGCCTTCGACGTCACTTGGACGCTGGACGTCCGCTATGGCCTCCACAGCGACAAAGAGTTCCGCACCTTCAAAAATTTCCACTCGTTTGCCACCAGCCGGACAGATCGCCTGCCATGATGCCTGCAGCTCAAATGTCGGCTGGGCAGCGTGAGGATGGCCTTGGAGCGCATCACCGACTTCGACGTAGCCGCCCAAGGTTCCGCTCACAGACACGGACTTGGAAAGGCAGCTGGTGAAGGAAACATGGACGCCGTCAGTATCTCCACTCGTCCTGCTGGGGAATTGTAGGGTTTGATCGTCGAGCATCGTGACGCTGTCTTCTGGGTTATGCATTATTCCCCCAAACGTCTGAATTGAAGATATGGTCTGGCTGGAGGGTACAGAGATGATCCCATCCCAGACCGCTTCGCGGTAACGATCATAGAGGCGAGCGTCACCCCACTTAATGCGAAGGAAAGTGGATGGTTCTAGGCTTTCCCGCCAAAGATCGCGATGGAAGATGCGCCCACTTGCATCGAAGGCTTCGATTGACGGAAATCCTTGAGTCCCAAAGAACTTGTACTTCAGCCTCAGGGGAGAAGCCGCTGGAACCGTGATCTCGTTACCCTGAAAATGGTCATCAGCCGTCGTCACAAGCGCAACAAGGCATGGACCCGTCGTAGCAAAGTTATGTCTCGCTCAAAGAGCCAAAGCAACCGCCTCTCGATCGAGCGAAGGAGGATGTATACTAGTCAACCCTCCTCAGGTACCAAAGACAGCCATCCCAGGCACGCCTCCTCAGCGACCTCGATGCTCATCAAAGTTGGTGCAAAGTCCCCGTTTTCCACCCTCGTCTCACGGCGTCCCGAAGCCACCATTCAAAATATTCCCAAGCGCTTCCGATCTCAACCAAACGTTCAAGATGAGGATGATGCCATGCCAGGTTGCAACTTCGGCCGCCAACGTGTGGGATTATGAGGTGGGTCTCAACTTCGGCCGCCAACGTGTGGGATTATGAGGTGGGTCTCAACTTCGGCGGCATGAATGGCGTAGACTTCGTCAAGAGGCCAGGCGCCCGGAGCCAGACTGGAAGGGTCATCCTCAGAAAATTCGAACGAGCGGGCAACATTGCCGTAGCGATCGAAGGGGAACTCGGGTGGGCTCTTGGATGGATCGGCAAGTAAGACGTTGTTGTGATCTCCTCCTGCTGAGGAGCTCCCGCATCATTCTATGCCTGGATAGAGGACGAAGGAGCCGGGCTGCCTTTTGCGTCAGCGGAAGATCGACAAGAGCCACGGACTTCGCATGCCTCATTCAACCCCTCGATCAGTGTGAGGGAGGCGTTCCACCTGGCTTAGCTGATTTGGAAATCATTCGCGGGTACCCAAGCACGTCCAGGCCCGCGATCTCGCGGCCGTAGGAGAAGTTATATGCAGAACTCTCTGTGTCTACGGTGTCGCCGGAATGGACGTGGAGGTCACCGAACGGAATGAGAGCCACTGAAATATTCTCGCTAACTGTCAGGGGAGAAGTAGTGCGCAGAATGGTTGTGCCGTACGGTCCCATGAGCTCAGCGGCAATGTCGTATTGGCCTGGGGTTGGAAGTGTCATGGGGTCGAGGCTAATGTTACTCCAACCTTGGCTGGGTAGCAGGTATTCATTCGAGAAAAGCTGGTCTGTGTCTTTTCGAATCGGTACGAGAAAGCTGTGGCCTATGAAATTCTGTGCCAGGGTCAGGTCTGATACTTCACAATGGCCGAAGATCGCATCTGAGTCACATTTCCCCAGATGTCCTCTGCATGGACATGAAACAAAAAGAGCACATTCGGCTGCAAAAAACAAGGCGAAAAGATTTGCAAGCAATCTGGTTTACCTGCGACGATGCTCCACCCGCAGGTCCGGTTCGATGGGAGCGAAGCGATTAAGTTCCCTGATCAGCCTCCACTAAAAACGAAAGAATGATATGCGAGAGAGAGCACGAACGATGTCCCAATAGGATCAATATAGAACCTCCATCAAAAATCACTTTTGACATAAGTCTGAGCCCTCGTGCCTTTGGCACCATACCGCCTGTCACCCAGTCGGAGAAGAATTTTATCCCCGGGATTAAGAAATCCATCGACGATATCAACGATGACGGCTTTCTGAAACGGCCTCTCATGGCCTTTCTGATCGAACCGCACTCGCTGTTCCTGCACTGTTGTAGCCGTCTGATCGGGCAAAAGAGCGCAAGGCGAGTATTCGGCGCTTATGTAGTTGTCTTTGGTGCGGTCTTATGTTTGGAAGAGAGCCCAGCCCTGGGGATTGTTAGGGGCGAGTGAAGTGGGGCCGGTGTACTGACGGAGCAGAATTTGAAGGTCCCTTTGATCCAGGCTCCATCGGCTAAGCCCGACGAACCTACTGTATAGGTGAGGATGATCTCGGTCCATTCTCCGGCTGTTAGCCTGTAAGTCTTGCTTTCTACTGTACCTAGGAACGGCAGGGATTTGGACCATTCGTAGTAGCCTTGTGGTGAGTGGTATTCGCCGATGAGGGAATCTCGGTCTTCGGATTTTACAAGTCTTCGTCGTGGGAGCTGGGCAAAAGCGGTTTGTGCACAGTCGGGATGAAACTGAAAGATTGTGAGGGGTGTCTAGAGCACGCAATCGTTCTCTTCGTTTAATCTGAGGCTGAATACCCCCTTGGACTTCTTGTTGGCCTCGATATATCTATGCACTCGAGCACGTCCTGAATACGAATTGCTCGTCAATTCCATTGGAGTATTGCCCGTTTGGGCAATTTACCTTTAGTATTGCTTCGCGGTTCTGCTTAAATCCGGAGGAGGCCATACGGAGATAGGAATTTTGAGTATGCATTGCGATGGTGATGCGATGCATATAAGTGAGAGATGGTCACCATGATCGCTGCTTCAGATCATACAAATCTCGTCATGTCCTTAGTTTGGTTCATCACAGGCGTGTCTTCTGGCTTTGGCTTGCAGATCGGCCTCCAGGCCCTGAAGCATGGCCACAAAGTCATTGGTACCGTCCGCTGCCGCCAAAGAGCAGCGCAGTCAGTTGAAGAATTGGAAAACAAGGGCGGCAAGGTATCCGTATAGGTAGACCCCTCAGGAACACATCTCTGACCAGTATCGTTATGTGTAGGTTTTGCAGCTCGATGTCACCCACCGCGATGCTTGTTTCAATGTCTGGCACTCTGCCGAACAACTCTATGGCCACATCGATGTCCTCTGCAACAACTCGGGCATGTCCTACATGGGAGCTCTGGAAGATTATACGTTCGTGCTCTCTCATTCGAGTCCCTCGCTCCATTGGGGCTGACATGACAACAGTGACGATGAAATTGGGGCTCAGATGGACGTCAATCTATACGGACCTTATCGTTTGATTCGCGCAGCCCTTCCTGGCTTCCGCTTGCGAAAATCCGGAACGATCGTGAACATTTCCAGCGTTTCTGGTATCGATGGTGCCATCGCCTCCGGCCTCTACGCCACTTCCAAGTTCGCTCTTGAGGGTAAGATCTTTTAACATTCGCAGACCCGAGTAATCAGCTAACCAGTGCGACGGCAAGGTCTCTCCGAAGCTCTTGCCAAAGAACTAGCTGAACACAACATCGAAGTCCTAATCGTCGAGCCTGGCGCTTTCCGAACGAACTTCCTTGGAGCTTTCAAGAAAAACAGCGAGAAGAACTTGGACAAATACACAACCGCAAAGACAGCTATGCATATCTTCTCGACTTTCTCGGGCAAGCAGAAGGGTGATCCGGTGAAGGCGGCTGAGCGGATCGTCGAGGCCGTGGATGGTCAGGGTATGGCTGGCCATCTGAAGGGAAAGGTGCTTCGCCTCCCTCTGGGACCCGATTGCTTTGGCCGATACGAAGCAAAGGTGAAGGCATTGTCTGCGGATATGGAAAAGGTGAGGGAGGTAGCTGCCAGCACAAATATCGAAGAATAGTAGTTTGGAAGTGGCCGGATAGCTGTGACCAGTCGAAGATCTTCAGGACCTGGGTAATGCACAGTTTTCGTAGTCCAGATGCTGCCAGATGATGTTATTCGCGAATTGGGCTTCGAAACGATTAGACGCCATACTTTCTCCTATCATGGGGCATCTTTACCATCAGAGAGAACTACTGCCATCGCATTCAACCCTCCATGACAAGTTCAATAGACCCACTTTCAACCTCAACAAGCATCGAAGTCCCTAAAAGCAGTCTCTGAATCGTCCCATAATTCCCATGATCGCAGACAACCTCAAAGTCTTCACCCTGGACACTAGCATGACCATTCTGCACATCCCAATCGGCCACACCAGCCCAGTCCTTCGGGTCCCGCAGCTCTATACAACCAGTTTTCGCTTTGTGCAAGCTCTTGGCAAAGTACATTGGTCGAATCTTGTGAAAATTAGAGACAACAGATGGCGAAATTCGGAGGCGGGTTGTGCAATGAGCGCATTCGGTTGTGATGAAATCGTGCTGGACGCCGTGCCTGTCGTGGCACACCCAGTAAGGCAAAAGGAGGACATCGATGGATCCGGTTGAAGTGTCGATAGACGTACTCGCTCTGTGCACTAGATCTGCTCTGACATGGCCGCTCTTGGTTGCAATTCTCGTTGTGGCATTCCGGAGTGAGAGCTTTTCATGCTCGAAAGGCATTTGGATGTCGATGTGACCTGTTTCGGTCTCGACAACGAGAGCGCCCCGTGTCAGTGGGTCAAACGACCACCGGTTGGGTACTATATCGACTTGGACATGACCGTGGTCAGTGCTGAGCGATATAGCATTGGGCAGGGACCACTCTCCCATGATGTCGCCGTATCTTGTTGAGACGTTCAATCAATGCACTGTAAAGACATCGGACCCCCCTGGTTGTGATTCCCCTGTGCACTGACAGTGGATCTATGTAGTACGTCTCAAACTGGGGCGCGGACATGTAAATCGGTAGAGTTTGTATGGTGATGGTGGTGCCATTGCTGAATTGGATGATTTGAGGTCAAGCAGCAACAATAACGTCGACTTGCGCTTGGAGTTTACCCCAATCACAATTGTCGGTCTTGCGAATGACCAGACTGCTCTTGTCAACGTCGAACTCCAGACAATCGAGGAACTCGCTCTGTGCAGCTTTGGACCTGACGACAATCTCAAGATCATGCTTCTGGTCTGGGCGGCCATTTTCGAAAACAAAAGCACTGAGCAAGTGCCGTTGTGGTGGATCAATCCGCTCGTAAAACTCTAAGCGCCCCGACTGTGGATCATCGAAGCCGAATGGTGTCTCGCTGCTATGCTTGAAAATGCTCGACTCCTGTCCCCGGAGAATGGTAGGTGGTCGCAGGATTTTCTGAGTTTTCTTTGATGGGAAAGCCTCCCCTACGCCAAGTAGTACGGGAGCCAGTAGCCATGTCGGCGACGACGGTAGAAGTCTCATCTTGGTTGCGATTTGTGGGTGGCCTTAAGGATCGTCTTGAGGTGTCTGACCTGGACAACAGCAGCCAGCCGAGTGAGAGGGGCATCACAGCTGCTGGCTTTGATGTCTGGAGGCTGTGCCGTTTAGGAGGATTCTCAACAACAAAACTCAGCCGCATGGCTCGCGAAATGCCCGAGGAGGCTGAAAGCCGGTAGAGCCTGGCTCGGGCAAGCGGCTATCGCCCACGAGCATGAGATCTGGCCAAGAATGAGGGGAACCTTTTCCATGATGGAGTCAGGCAACGGTTGCATGGCTGAGATACGATCGAGTACATGCGGATGTCCATTCGATGGGCGACTGGGACGTGAAGTTGTTGAGAAATCTGGAACGGGGAATTGGCGTGCTGAAAGGTACGCATATGTTTGTACATACCAGCATGTCATAGCTTGCAGTCGAATAGAATACACTTCTTCACTATCAAAGACGCGACTGAATCTGCGCCGAGTGTGAACTCAGCCGAGTACGAAGAGATGGAAACAACGGCAGACTTCGCCATCGATGTTCACTCCAACGAACACATCACTTTCGGGGAGGCCTCAATCAGGCTCGAATATATCTTTGAGCTACATGTCGGTTGTGCACGGGTGGTTCTTCTAGGCTGGTGCTTTGAAGTTCCAACATGGCCAGTGTACGAGTCTGTACTCTAATACAGGCAAGGACCCATCTAGAGGGTAAGTAAGAGAAGAACCCAAAGGTGGGCCACAACGGAAAACTCTGCAAGATACCTTTGGAGAAGGGAGCTGTCTCAAATGAGGATTCTGCTTCCTTATCCGGGAGTGTCGGTCAATGAGTCAGAGCTCATTGAAGCCTCAACCGTACGCAAGCTACCCCTGCGTGATGAACTCCTCGGGAGATATTCCTGGCGAGTTACCACGGTTGCTGGCGATACCCAGCTTGAACAAGGGCAGCTTGTCGAGATCGTACATCCGATCGAAGGAAGACCATCGGTATTCGTGCGAGGTCGACTAATCCCGAAAGTTCAGCCCGAGGTCAATATGTTTCACTGTGGCTGGAGTGTTCTTTGATATTAGTCGCGGTATGCAGTCACTCATATCGATCCGTCCAAGGAAAGGCAAGCCGAGGCGTCCACCGGTACCGAGAAGATGTCTTCCTAAGCGCCGACAACGCTCTCCAGCAGTAATGCGGCACATCTCGAGCGTTTCAAGCTATGAGGCCAGCGATGCTGCACCTTGTGGCATTGGCATACGCGCAGAGCCCAATTCTCAACTCCAGCGCTGGTATGGCCTCGCTCGCACGAATGAGCATAGTTCGAAGGAAAGTTTTGATTTCGAGAAACGAGCCGTAATGTACAACAGTTAAGAAGTGAAATATGCCGTCTGCGAGCTCTCCTGCCCAGACTTGGTCTGCGTCTCTCCAGATCATGTTTCCAGATTGTCTTCGAACGACTCATCCAGTCCGACTCCGGAGTCCTTCCTGGGTCGACCAACGAGCAAAGTCGTATTGAGAAATCCTGTGGTGGCACGATTGCGTTGCTTGAGAGGATGCAAATTATTCAAAAGCAGCTTACATCTCGCTCTTGCATCTTCGAGGTCGAATTGCTTTGGCGTCGATACGTTTTCGTACGACTTCAGAAGCATTTTGTAATCTTCTACAGAAGCCTGGGCTCCGTCTCGTTCTTTCGTGATGCGCTCAATGACTTCTTGCTGGTCTAGCAGTTCTTCGTCCATACAATCGAGTCGAGCTTCTTGGTCTCGAATGCACTCCTGGAACTGTTGCAACAGCACTCTCGTCGACTCGTGCTCATGTTCCGTGGCGCTTTCCAACTCCCGAAGTCGCTTCCCGTAGTCTTGCGCCAGAATTTTGGTGTGCTCTCGCAAATCTTGAAGTTTTGTAAGAGCATCGTCACGCTCCAGCATCATTGCATCGGCGATGTTCTGGTATTCGCGGGCATCGCTGGCACTTTGTTTGAGCTCGCCGTCCAACTCGGAGTTAGCTTGAATAAAAGCTGTATTCTGAGTATTAAGCTCCTGGATGCGGCCGTCTTGTGCGCGGGCTTGAGCTGAGATACTGTGAATATTCAGCTCGCTGATTCTGAGTTTCTCGCGGATGATTGAAAGTTGCTTCTCCTGGGCTGCGAAAGCTGTGAGGGCGCCGTCGAAGCGCTCTTCGGCCGCGATCAGTTGCTGGCGAGTGTGTTTGGATCGCCTTGACACGCAATTGCCCATATCGCTAGCCTTGTGAAGACTGTTGAATGTGAAGTACAAATTTGTGCAATGAAGAGAAGCGAGTGAGGAGCGAATGTATGGAACGTAGTCAATAACGAGGATGTGGTAAGGACTGTGAAGCCACGGGAGCACCTTCGCAGGTTGCTCATATGTAGGCCTTTCTCGCCGGACATCTTCGGACGAGCGGCGCAATAGTAGTTGGTGTTTCAGTTGGTCTATTGCCCCAATGGTGATGAGCCGGAGGCACGCACGCGCCGCGGTTGCGTTTCAGCGGCGTGAAGAGAATGTATGGGGCGTGACGAGAGCTGGCGGCGCAGAATGCGAAACTGTGGATGAGCGGCGGTTGCTTTTGTCCATGTTTGAGATACGAGACGCGATCAGGGACGATGTCGATGAATGATGATGAGGAGGTTGATGTCGTTGGAATGGACGTGATAAGGATTAATTCAAGCCCGACCGATAGACTTAGAACGCTAACGTGCTTGATAAGCGAGTGAGACAGACAAGCGAGTGAGACAACTTTACGAAGCAACTACTACCCTGAAATTAACGCGTTATCATTCCACCACAACACGCGATGGCACCTTCTAATGAGGAGGCTGTACAGAATGCTATTCACGCTATCCAGTCAGGTCGTTTTCCGAGCGTGCGACGCGCTGCAGATGCATATGGAGTAGCACATGCTACGCTCAGCCGAAGAATCAAAGGCACGCTGCCACAGACGACTACATCACCCTCCAATCGAACCCTAACCCCAATTGAAGAAGATGTGGTTTGTCAAAAGGTTCTCGACCTAGATGCACGTGAATATTCGCCAACGCAAGCTGTTGTAAGGTTATGGGCATCCTCAATCCTCAAAGCACGGACTGGACGAGAGGTTGGACAGCGATGGGCCTATAACTTTGTAAAGCGACATCCAGAACTGGAGACAAGGCTATCTAGGAGGTTGTCAAACCAGAGGGCAAAGAATGAGGACCCGGAAGTCATTTTGGAATGGTTCAGGCTCGTTTAAAACATAATAAATTGCCATGGAATTACAGAGCATGACATCTACAACTTTGATGAGAGTGGCTTCAGGCTTGGTTACTGTCAGAACACTATGGTCGTTACTGCAACAGAGCGTAGACAACGCCCTAAGGCACTGATTTCCGATTCTACGCAGTGGCAGACCTTTATTGCCTGCATTAATACACAAGGCTGGTCAGTGCCCCCATATATTATCTTCTCTAGCAAGGAAATGAACAGGGCTTGGTTCCACTGCCTACCACGATCATGGAGACTCGAAGTCAGTCCAAAGGGCTGGACATCCTTTGACCATGGAGTTGCATGGATCAAGCATTATAACGAGTATACCAAGCATAGAACTGTTGGTCAGAAGAGGCTTCTTATCCTGGATGGCCATGATAGCCACATGATTCCAGAATTCGAGTCATTCTGTCAGGCAGAAGGCATTATAACTCTCTGCATGCCTCCACACTCTTCACACCTGTTGCAGCCTTTGGATGTTGGCTGTTTTGGTCCATTGAAGAAGGCATACTCAGCCAGAATCCAAAGGCTTGGCATGGTTGGATATCACCACCTAATCAAAGAGGACTTCTTTCCAACACTGCAGCCTGCATATAAGGCTGCATTTACACCAGCAACCATTCAGGCATCTTTAAGAGCCTCAGGTCTATTGCCATTAGATCCACAGGCTGTGTTATCCAAGCTGACTCTACGTCAAAAGACACCAACTCCACCACCACCTTCTCTATTCCAGGACCTGTAGTATACCCCTCAGAATCCAATATAGGTTGACAAACACACAATCAAGATCAAAGACAAGGTCATCCATCACCAGGTCAGCTCACCAACTCCAATCCTTGATGCGGTAGACAGGCTATCAAAGGGCTTCCAAAAATCACAAGCAAGCCTAGCTTTGCTACAGGCTGATTATGACAACATGAAGACTATTATTGCTGAACTGCAGTCTCACAGGGCTCCAAGGAAGAAGATGAAGCCTACTCTTGGCCTTGACACTGATGAATTGGCATATAGAGACTCAGCTCAGTCACAGGCATAGCAAATAATTGATTTGGTTAGTCAGACTGAGAAGCAGCCAAGGGCTAAACCGACATGTAGCAGGTGTGGGATCCAAGGCCACAATGTGAGAGGTTGTCCGTTAGATAGAGTGGCTGCCTAGCTATCAATTGATATACTGTTGTGACTATTGGAGCCAATATTGCATTAGAAATCAATTTACAAAGTGATCAAGCTCATAAAGTTGTCTCACTCGCTTGTCTGTCTCACTCGCTTACAAGCACGTTAGTCAAAACACCTTGGACAGTCGACTTTGCGCTTCGTCGCGATCCAAATTTTCGCAAAATCGCTATAACGTACGCAATAAAGACTATATCAAGTATATAGAAACTGGAAAATTTTAGCTTAGGCGACTAGCTTCCGTACTATCTTATAAAAGCTTTGTATATAGAGTGTTATTATCCTTAGATCTAGAAATCCGTGATTTTCGTGATTTTAGATGTCGGTCGCAGTTTTGGCCCCATTTTTGGGATTCGGCCCCATTTTCGAAAGTCGACGATAACTTTTCTCATACGATCAAATACTAGATTCTCGTAAATACATTCAATAGCCCTATATAAGGGCTTTCCAGGGATACTTGTTTTAAGCTTACAGAGGCTATTTTGCGGGTGCTATCCAGGTTTTTCGAGAATTTGGATCGCGACGAAGCGCAAAGTCGATTGTCAAAGGCGTTTTGACTAGCGTTCTAGGGTTTTCCCCGCGTGACGATCAGCCGCACGTAACGCACATTTTCGAATTTCCTCCACCACTTCAAGTGTTGATTTCTTAACACAGTAGACCAAAATAACCAAATTGTGGCTTATTTGAAAGAGCAAGACAAGTCGAACATTTCGAAGGCAGCCAGAGATCATGGGGTCAATTATACATCGCTCAGATGCCAGTAGTATAGGGAGGCTCAAAGTGCAGCTATAAAGGCTGCAGATCAACAACTTCTGAACGGTCAACAAGACCAAACACTGATTTGTTGAAATATGATCTTGCATATATAATACACATCAAGTCAAGCATAAAAGCTTGGCACACTTTTTATCCAATCAACAGGTTATGAGCCCGGCTTGCGCTAAAATAGATCAAGATGGTCTAGCGGAATACAAAGCTAAAGATAAATACCATGCGAAAAGTGGAAAGGTGCCAAGATACGGGTTCGAGTCCCGCTGCGGACATATCAACAAACACTATTTCCCTACAAATGATTAAGCAAAGCATAGAAAACACATGCTACGATCATGGGGGGCTGTTGAAATATGATCTTGCATATATAATACACATCAAGTCAAGCATAAAAGCTTGGCACACTTTTTATCCAATCAACATGATTCAATACGCCAATCATCTTACTAATGGAGGCCTCCCTCCTACCCCAGCAATGCTTCGCAATTTTGCCGATGATATTGCGGGCAAACAGCCTGGAAAGTCCTGGAAAGAACGCTTTGTAAAGAGATGGTCAAAACAGCTAGCATCTGGTTACCTTAAGGCAATAGACAATCAGAGGAAGAAAGTTGTCTCTTCGTATCAATATCAGCTGTAATTCGGTCTTGTAAAGGCCAAAATGGAGCAATACAAGTTGGAGCCTCAGAATATCTATAATATGGATGAGGAAGGCTTCCTTATTGGAATCATGGATAAGACGTCGAGGATCTATTCCAAGGCATCTTTCAGGAGTGGCAGAGTTCTTTCCAATGTTCAGGACGTTGCTAGAGATTGGATAACCTTGGTAGCATGCTTCTGTGCAGATGGAAGCCATTTGCCCCCGGCTTTGATTGATTTATGATGCCAAGACTGGAGACATTCAAGACTCTTAGGTCCAACATCTTGATGTTAACAAGCACAATGCCTTCTTTGCTTCCTCACCAAATGGCTGGACAGGCAACACGTTAGGAATAGCCTGGTTGACCGAGGGGTTTCGACCGGTTTTCAAAGCCAAAGGCAAGGCAAGGCAGAGACTGGAGGCTCTGGTTTCTTGACGGTCATGGAAGCCACATCAATATGGAGTGTTTGGACTGGGCAATTACTCACCATATCTCGGTTGCAGTCTATCCTCCTTATTCAACTCACAGGCTACAACTACTAAATGTGTCTCCGTTTTCTCCCTTATCAGTCTTCTATAGCCAAGGCCTTAACCAGTTCATGCATGATTGCTAAGGTCTCAATTAGATCACAAAGCGTGACTTCTTCAGGTTATTCTGACCAGCCTGGAAACAATCATGCTTAGAAGACAACGTGTTCTCAGGCTTCAGAAAGACCGGCATATATGCATTCAATCCTGAGGTGATCTGCCAGGTGTTTGAATAGCCAATTACGACCTCTACAGACCGGCCAGACTCGTCCGGCTCTTCAGTATTGTCTGTTCTTACAGCTAACGACTGGAGAAAGCTTAGGGTTATGTTCAAGGAGGTAGTGAATAAGGTGATTGATCCAGATATTCAAAACAAGGTAGCGTGTCTCCAAGACAGCATGCTGGCTTTGTCAACTGACAACATCCTCCAAAAGGCAGAGAATGCTGGCCTTAAACGCACAATTTTCAATGAACAGAAGAAGAGGAAGAGGGGCAAGGGCTTGTTGGAAGAAATGAGAGCCAGTAATAGCCAAGGTGCAACCTTCTCTCCAATAAAGATTCAGCTAGCCAAAGACCTATTAGCCCAGAAAGAACAGGACAAAGCGGATGTTAAGGCTACAAAGATAGCTAAGAAGGAAGCCAGAGCGGTCAAGGCAGCTCAAAAGAAGTTAGAGGTAGAAGAAAGGAAGGCTCAGAGGGTAAAGACCGCTACAGAAAACAAAGGTCAAAAGAGAGGCTCAGAAGGCTGCAAATGCAGCGGGTAGAGAGGACAAGAAAGCAGCCTAACAACTACACCAATCGCTTCAACAGTCAGTCAAGAAGCCAAAGCGTCAAACTAAAGCTACCAAACCGTTGAAAGAGCTGGTGCTGCTTCCTCTTCTGGTGCGGAAGCCAGAACAGCCAGAAAGCAACTTGCAGGCTAATCGTCGTACAAGAAAGCTATCTGCATAGTTAGAGGATTACGACTTGGACTAATAAGTTCGCGCATTAATAGCTATAATAAGTATTCGATATGAAATGTTCTGGACCGTTGGTTGTTGGACTATTCGAGTTCAAAGTGTCGCATCCATTCTGAAGATTTTGATCGTCACGTGCGGATGATCATCATGCGGGGCGAACTCTTATGCTACAACCTACGCATGCATGCTGATAAATACCGCAATCGTTCTTTACTACATCAGCACGATCACGAACATCGCCCTGCTTCTTGGCAGCAAAATGGCGGCTCTCGAACCCAGAGACATACCATCGCACCTGCTCCGCACGGCATATCTCCTGGGGAAATTCCCTTTCCGCGCCTGCCACACGGATCAGCGCGTCTCATATACCCTCTACGTTCCCGAGCAGTACCGCCAGGTGCACGAGGCTCTTCAGCAAAAGGATCCTTCTCCACGCTTACTACCCCTCCTCGTCAATATTCACAGCACCCGCCGCGACGCCTCACTATGCCGAGACTCGCTCATCGACTTTGCCGACAACCATGGCATAGCAATCCTGGCTCCCCTGTTTCCTGCAGGTCTGGACAGTATAACCGACCTGGATAGCTACAAGAGTTTGCGAAGCAAGAATATCAAATCCGATTTGGTTCTTCTGGCAATCTTAGATGAAGTTTCACGTATATGGCCCGGCATAGAGACGAGGAAAGTATCCTTGGTTGGATTTTCAGGAGGGGCACAATTCGTGCACAGGTTTGCGTACATCTGGCCGGAGAGGATTTCAGCTATAGCAGTTGCAGCACCTGGGAGAACGACTGAGATCTCTGCTGAAGTGTGGCCAAGAGGGACAGCCGATGTGCATGAAGTCTTTGACGGGAGAACCGTCGATGTGGCGGCATTGCGTAAGATCGCAGATGTTTGCCTCTTCGTGGGCAACGACGACAACCAAGCCGCGCAAAAAGAGACGCTTGAGTTGCAGGCTTGGATTGCCGCCCACAACGGCTCCAGTATCACTACGCCCAAAGACCCACCAGGTCGTCTGGAGCTGATACACGGGCTCTACCAGAACTGGCAAGACAATGGTATCACATGTCATCTTCAGATCGTGCAGGACGTTGGTCACGACTTTCGGGGTATCCTCCCAGCTATAATCAAATGGCTCTCTGGATGTCGTTCTCTGACGAGTGCTACTGCGTAGCTGATGCAGCGCAAACATGCGACTCTGGATCAATACGTTGCGGAAGGTCGGTCGGCGGGACGATATTCCTCGTGGAGATCGGTTTTGACTGGGAGCAGCAAAAGAAGGACTGTTCCTATGATATGGTCGCTGACCATGTTTCTGGTTAGATCCTCGTAGCTCCTCGCCGAAGCATTCTCACTTGTTTTGGCCAAGATTACGGTCGCTCAGAAATTAAGGGAAATACCAAGACGCCTCTCCAGCATAGGCAGCTACGCCTGCTTCACCGAACGCTCAAATTAGATATCAAAAATGACTTGTTATGCGTTTGGACAAGAGGGGCAGGTGCCATCCCATCTCATTCTTGGCCTGCTCGCACGAAACGAGCCTGGAGCTTTGCGTACAATCGAAGAGCTCACAGGTAGATGAACGGCCTCATCACTCTGCAAGCTATGGAAAGCTGAATATTTTTCTATGCAGGTTACACAAGGTGTCACGCTCCTAGAGCTTGCTACGGAACTTTAGTGCCAGAGCTGAATGCTTTCAGCCTGCCGATTCAAGGATAGTGGCAAACAGCGCGTAATACTGCTGTGTTTTCGCACTGGGAATACGAAACACATGTCTTCAGCCACGTCGTCGACGGCATCAAATCCACACAGCAACGCCAGCCATGTCTGCACCATTCACCTGCCGCATTGATTCAAGCCGTTCTTGGCTTGCTAATGGCGTCTTTGAAACCAGTACAGCGTCTTATAGCGCTGGAGGGTAGAGCTACAGCAGGTAGCTTCCAGTCGAAAGCCCTGGAATGTGACATTCCTACCGTGTTGATTGATTTGAAGCAGTAGCTGCCTGCTGAGAGCGGCAATCCCTGCGAGTAAAGATGCGGCAGGATTCTACCTTCCGACGCTCACAGATGCTGTATCAAACCGCAAGGGGAAGAACACCCCCAACAATCCTCCACGATCCTGCGAGATTCACTTCATCGGTGGCGTTCTGTGCTGGTCGACATTGGAAGCATATGGTCCGGCGCGGCATTGCGTTCCTGTCTCACTTGCACAGCGCCGACTTCCGCCTTGCCATCAATATCAGCTGCAGTATCCTCCGAGATCAAACGGTTCGATGCAGTAAACCACCCGCTTCTGCAGAATAAAACATATTCCCACGGACCCAATAGACTTCCTGTGGCTATCAAGACGTTACAGTCCTACCGCGACGACTCACAAGCTCTCTGCTGGGCATTGCTTGTCCTCACTCACCTGCACCTGCCAAGTAGCTGCAAACGGCAGGTAAGCAGCACAAAATTAGGGACTCAAACCTCTGCTTGCCCTTGGCAAACCCTAGTAGCTGCGACTTTTGCGGGAGCTGATCTTGTCGTTGATATGGCTACGCTTGGCTTTTTCTTGTCAGCTTCGCAATCTAGGAATGATCTTCGGCTTGCCAAGAAAGGCGATTATTGCTGCAAGGCTGCAAGGCGAAGCCCGAACAGGCAATATGGCAGGCCGCTGATGAGATGTACAACAAGTGCTGAGCTGCTGCACATCATGCGGGTAGCGGTAGCGGGCGCTATGCACAATCTATGATCGACGGTCCAACCAGTATCATGAAGCATGCCGAAACTCGCTGTAGATGGTCTCCTCCGAACGAACAAAGGCCTTGCCACGAGCGGCTGTGTGATTGTGTCCATACACGCCATGCGAGCGAGGACGGTCTTGCCCCAAAACAGATGCTGTCGCCGTAAATTGATCTTCTTCTTAGAAGTGTTCTCCCGCAACATGCGGCTTGTGATTGGAGATGCCACTGTGACTGTAGATGCCATCCCATATTGTGGCTTTTTGTCAAGCAAGATACGGCACACGACGTCCTGTCAACCACCACTATCAATGTCTCTTCCAACAACGGAAGCTCCGTCAGCTGTAACATGCATGGCTGGGCAGCTCGCAATATCTCTCCGGGATTGAGATATATAAACCATGATGTCTCCCGTTCAAAACGAGAAGAACAGTACCGATCCAGCAGCACTCCAAAGCATCTTCTCCAGACAGGCCAGCAGCATCTTCGTCCTCGCTTCAATCCACCATGAAGTCCTTTGCCACTTTCCTCCTTGCCCTTCCGGCTGTCCTCGCCGCCTCAATCAACCGTCGACAAACGGCCGAGACCATCCCTGGCTCCTGGATCGCCCAGCTCAATGAGGACTCCGAGCTGGCCTCTGTCTTGACTGCGATTCAGAACTTGACTGGCCTGACCACCAAGCACGAGTATAGCTTCGGCAGCTTCAAGGGTTTTGCCTTCGACGGTGACGATACTATGCTGGACCTTCTCGAGAGCGTCGGTGCTATCAAGTCCATTGAGCCAGACACCAAGATGTACGCCACTGCTCCAGTCGGCATGGGCGATGTCAACATCGAGGAGCGTGCTCTTACGACGCAAAGCGGTGCGCCTTACGGTCTTGGACGTATTTCCCACCGAAACAAGGGCTCTACGGATTACATCTACGACACCAGCGCCGGATCGGGTACTTATATCTATGTGATTCACGCCGTTCGATGTATTCCAGAGATGACGCCTGACAGTTGCTTAGGTCATCGACACTGGCATCAACACTGGCCACGTTGAATTCACTGGTCGTGCGCGTATGGGCGTCAGCTACATATCAGGCGGTAAGCTGCCAGTCAGAAGTTCAACTGGGTTTTGCTTAATTCGTCTCAGCAAGCACTGACGATAATGGCCACGGTACTCACTGCTCCGGCACTGCCGCTTCGCGCGCGTACGGTGTCTCTAAGCAGGCCAATCTCATCGGTGTGAAAGTACTCGACTCTTCCGGATCTGGATCTAACTCTGGTGTCATTGCGGGAATCAACTGGGCTGTAAACGACGCCGTCAACAACGGCAGAGCAAGCAAGAGCGTTATCAGCATGTCCCTCGGAGGAAGCAAGAACCAGCAAACCAATGATGCGGTCGCCAACGTGAGTACTCCCAGGGACGCCCGGGAATCAACATACTGACCCACCATCGCAGGCCGTCCAGAACGGTATCTTCGTCGCAGTCGCCGCCGGAAACGACGGCACAACCGCCGCCAATACCTCCCCAGCCTCCGAGCCAAGCGTCTGCACCGTCGGAGCCACCGACTCTAACGATGCCAAGCCAAACTTCTCCAACTACGGCAGCCTTCTCGACATCTTCGCCCCAGGCGTTAACATTCTCTCCACCTGGATCGGAAGCAACACTGCCACCAACACCATCTCCGGCACCTCCATGGCCACTCCCCACATTGCCGGCCTTGCTGCGTACTTGATTGCCCTTGAGGGTACGAGGAGCCCATCGGCTCTGTGTCAGCGCATTCAGAGCTTGTCCACTAAGAACGTGATAACGAATGCAGGTATGAAAGCGACGGCGAGATACACCATGTCTGAGACACTTGTTAACCTTATACCTTCAATTTTCAGGTTCCGGCAGCCCCAATTACCTCGCCTACAACGGCGATGGGTACTAGATGATTCTGGATCTTGATGATGTGACGATTGATGGGAAAGCATAGGTGCTCAGGGCGAGGGAAAAGTATGGGCTGAGAGGGAGAAAGGAAATATTGATTGATTGTTTTTTTCCTTTTCAGCATAGACAGATGAAATTTACCGCTGGACGTTTTGCTGATTGCGTGCTTCTTTCATCCACTTTGGCTTTGACAGTGAGGACGATGAAGTTAATGAAGTGATGTTCCTGTACCATACCACGAACGTCGAAAAGCGCAATTGTAAGGCAATGCCGTTGTAAGGGGTCATGCACAATGTCGTTCCATTAAGCTCATATTGCAAACTCCGTTTGAACTTTTGGCAAGTCTTGGCGATTCGAATATGTAGAGCTCTAGGTACCTTGACCTTAGAAAGCAGGCTCAGCCCGGGATGCGTGTTGTCTCTTATTGGTATGAATATTGATATCATTGCAGACAAGCATCATTTCATGTTGCAAACATATTCCGTGAATAGCTATATGAGGACTGACTAACGAGAGCATCTCAGAACTCGAATTTCTCTACTACTCGACCAGCGACCATGCTACTCGAGAGGATTCCAACTGTCCAAGAAAGGGCTCCAATCTGGAGAGGGCTAAGTAAGCATGGGTACCTCCGCGCTTGCAAGCAGTCTTTTCGTGGAGTCATTGTCATATCGACAGCTCTGAATACCTAGCTCTAGCCTGAGAAGAAGTAGCAGGTCGACCCCAACAAACGTCTCGACAAGGAGCATCCAGTGAAGAAGGCCTGGTTCATGAGCTGGATCGGCCGGTCACCCGAAACATACAATGCGGCGAGGACAGGCTTTGCAGGCTTGTGAGAGCACTTCAGCGTGAAGGCTCGTAAAATCGTTTCCAGGAGAGTCATGCCGTTGCCCCCATTGGCTTGTTTGAGTGAACATGCGGATCATACCAACTTCAGATGAAGACCCTTCATCACGAAAGGATCTTTTCCATGTGCAAATTTTGGACCTCCATTTGCCTCGTATGGACATGCGTCAAAAGCGAATAATAACGACTGTACAACCCACAGCGAGATGTTACAGTCGCTGCGACTTACAATAATAAACAGCACAGCAGTCAGCGACCGAATGCCCGTAGAAGAATATTTCGACAAGAAATGGTAATAATTTAACAAGAGCTTCTACTGCACCCATCAGTTATCTAGACTGCTGCACTGGAGATGAAGTCATCTGATTGTGCCCATTTGATTATAGCTCCGGTATCCGAGGGACAGACTGCTGCTGTCTCACGGGCTTGAGGGTGTCACCGGTCACAGGGCGCGCGTTGGGTTGGGTAGGGTCTATGCGAATCCTAACCGCTGTCAAATGCCATAAGGTCACGAAATTCTGGTCCAGGAAAATCGACCACCAGACTCTGTCTCAAACAAAGTTATCAGGAGACAGTTCTGCTTGCTCGAGGATGCAGCGTGTTCCCCATGGTTCCCCCAATGGTTACTCGGGGCGGCCGGATTGAGGCCATCTGGTTGGCAGGTAGTTCCGAAAGGCCCTGGCGTGTGTCGTCCTGTCTTATGAAACGGTTGATTCTCTGGGTATCGTCACAAACGATGGTGTGGCAGAGATTGCGGCTCGGCCAAGCTTCGACGACAAGGAAGAGTTCTAAGAATTGCGGTCGCCAAGATAAGTGACAGGTTTCCAGACTCCACACAGGGCGAGCATGACCCACTCACGTTGCCCGAAAAGGTATTATGCAGGCGAGCACGAAAAGTGGTCGTGCTGTGTGGGCGAGCAGTTCATCAAGTTGAAAAGTGATTCCACAAGAGGACGAGGTGAAGTGGGAGACGAGTGTGCGAAGTCTCACCGACGCCGAGCCGCGTGCACGTGTGAGACAGTTGCTGGGCGCAACGGTGCCAAAGCAAATCTGTCAGCAAAAGGGGGCCCAAGCTTTGGTTTCCGGCTTCCCGACTTCCACATATGAGGTCAGCATCATCAACAAATTCCTCTGCCAAATCCCAAGCTCTTAAGACCTGATATTCTCGGGAATAGAGCGAGCATTCTTCTTCTCGCAGGAATCTAATTTTGTCTGGCTCAGGACCACGAGGAAGCCCAAAAACTCAGCAGACCATTGCACGTGTACCGGCCCATGGAGGAGCCACGTCGGGTAGGGGAACCATCTGACAAATATGGCAGCAACAATCAAACCAACGGGCTTCCTGGAATATGCAACGCAAGGTAGTACACGACACGCACGCTCTCTGTGTTCTACAAAGTTACGGCATTGCTCGTTTCTGTCCAATGTCGACCCCACTCCGACGCTAAGACGTGATGATTCCAAGTCGAACGTCGTAGGATGTTCTCCTCTTGCAGCTGTGCGCAAAACAGACGACGAGTTATAGCATTGCCCCATGCCCCATGTCTGACGCTCGGTCGTGCGGTCTCGAATGGGTAACTTTCGACGATCAAGTAACTCACGATGACAACTTCGCTCGCTGATTTGCTTAATTTATCTACCCTGGGGCCCACCCTTGGCAAAGACTCACATGTGCCCTCTCCCGAGACAGCGCGAAACCCACGCTTCGGAACTACAAGCCTCGCCCGGTGCGCGTTCTGAGCTGGGGGGAGCAGATCATATATGAGTGAAAGATCCCTCCCGGCTGATAGCATGAGATCAATCAGCTCCGCGTTTGTGGCATCTTGTTTGCAAGATGAAGCTCGTTGTCATTCCGTTTCTCCTTACAACTGCGTCTGGAAGCATCTTGAAGAGAGCTACAGTGGTTTCTCGTTTTGGAGAAGCATACACTTCCGACTTCTTCCAAGGCACCAACCTCAAGCAGCAGGAGTCTTCCCTCAACAACTCCGACTTGACATACACTCAACGCAATGGCAGGCAGTATTTCCAACCACTCGGCGCCCAACGTGCCGGTGAGAAAGGGCCCCTGCTTCTCCAAGATGTTCATATGATCGATACCTTGGCATCCTTCAACCGCGAACGCATTCCTGAGCGAATTGTCCATGCCAGAGGTGCTGGCGCACATGGATATTTTCAAGCAACGACAGACTTTGCTGAGAATCTCTCTGCTGCCGATTTCTTCAAGAAGGGAACCAGAACGTCGCTTACTATGAGATTCTCTACCGTTGGAGGAGCTCGTGGATCGGCCGACGAAGCAAGAGATCCAAGAGGCGTCGCGATCAAGCTGAGGACCAAGCAGGGCATTCTCGACTGGGTAAGAAGTGATAGCAATAATTTTAGACCCTCGCTGATCTCCATCCTCTAGGTCTTCAATAACACACCTGTGTTTTTCATCCGCGATCCTGTGAAGTTTCCTCGCTTCATTCACACCCAAAAGACCGATCCAGCAACAAATGTCCGAGACTGGAACACTTTCTGGTCCTGGCCTGCACAGTACCCCGAAGCCATACTACAATTCCTCCGACTTTTAAGTGACCTAGGAACCCCTTACGGCTTCCGACACATGGATGCATGGTCCGGCCACACCTACAAGCTTGTCAATGACGACGGAAGCTGGGTGTACTGCCGTGTTTACCTCTCCACCGATCAGGGCATCAAGAATTTCACCAACGCCGAAGCTGTAAAGATCGCAGGAGAGAACGATGCTTGGGCTACCAAGGAGCTGTACGATACCATTGAATCTGGTAACTACCCTTCTTGGACCGTGGGCATCGCGACCAAGACGCAGGCCGAAGCTGATGCGTATCGTTACGACATCCTTGACCTTACCAAGGACTGGCCCGATGCAGAATACCATGAAGTAGGCCGAATCGTTCTCACCCAGAACCCAGAGAACTATTTCGCAGAGATCGAGCAGTCGCACTTCTCTCCTGGTCACATGGTGCCGGGATGGGAGCCTTCCAATGACCCGGTGCTGCAGTCTCGTCTATTCGCCTATGGTGACGCAGGTCGGCATCGCGTAGGTGTTAACGTCGACGATGTTCCCGTCAATTGCCCATTCGCTTCCGTGGCAAATTTCGACAGAGACGGGCATCTCACGCAACATGGCAACCAAGGATCCCGCAAGAACTTCCCAGTACGTCTCTCCTTGAATTCTATGTCTCTCATCTTACTAAATCTCACATCTACAGGCCAAATATATCGATCCAATCCACGTCATCGACCGCCCAGCGACCGTAATCGAACAAGAACTTTCGGGCTCCGTCGTCCATTACGAATCCCAAATCGAAGACATCGACTATGAGCAGCCGAGAATGTTCTACGAAGGTTTCTCGCAGACGGACAAGGACAATCTGTACAGCAATATTGCAGGCACGCTGTTGAATGTTGGTAACCAGCAGGTGTTCGATGCATTATTGGAGCAGTTCGGCAGGGTCAGCGCTGGACTGGAGAATGGTGTGAGGAGTGCGTACGCGGTAGCTTTAGGAAACACGACGACGAGATAAGCATGTATGAATACATCGCCGTAGAACATATGGCATGTAATACATCGTTTTCGCGTCGTTCTTTCCACTGGTCATTCAATCGAAAGACGAAAATGGAAACACAAACACGTGCTGTCCCGGCATACCGGCGCCGATCAGCGCTAGTTCCTGGCGCCTGCCGCGTGCACAGACGCTATTCTCTCATTCAGCGACTGCATTCCCGCGCTGAGCTCATTCATCTCTCCCACTTCCCACCTACATCGCCCTCTCCCACCACCATCGCATTCCATCAACGCCATCATCCCGTTAGTACCAGGACATTTAGCTGTGAGCGCACTCTCGCGGCATCTTCCTCTCGCTGCCGGCCAGCATGCAGTCCACCCGCTATTCCGCGCAACTTGCGCCCCTTTTGCTCCGAAATGGAACTAGAACTGCTTTCCATCGAGCCGCCAGGTTTCCTCGGCAGATGCCCGCCGTGGCAATCTTGGTTCCACAAAAGAGCGCGTCAACGAGCACTTCGCAACAGAATGGAGAGAATGGACCGCCACCCGGCTTCAACATGGAGCAGGCTAAGAAACCGCTCTCCAAGGATGACAAGTCGTCTTCTAAATCTGCCGATGCATCGTCAAAGAAGGATCCCTCTGTAAGCATCCCTGCTGCAAAGCCGAGCGAACTCGCGCCCACCCAGGCTGCTGAGCAAGCCGCTTTGAAGGAATTAGCAGCGCAAAAGGCCGCTGAGGACAAGACCGGGGCGAAAAATGGAGTCGTCAAGAAAGAGGAGAAGAAAAAGACTATATGGCAGAAGGTCAAGCACGAAGCACAGCATTATTGGGATGGCACAAAGCTTCTGGCAACGGAGGTTAAAATCTCTTCGAAGCTGGCGCTCAAGATGGCCGCTGGATACGAACTTACGCGGAGAGAACATCGTCAATTGACGAGAACTGTTCAGGATCTCGGCCGTCTGGTACCATTCTCGGTCTTTGTCATTGTTCCTTTCGCCGAGCTCTTGCTGCCAATCGCTTTGAGACTGTTCCCTAACATGCTTCCATCGACGTATGAGAACGCCAAGAGCAAGGAGTCAAAAGCTGTCAGATTGCGGTCGTCGAGAAAGGAAGTTTCCCAATTCCTACGACAGACCATGAGGGAATCTGGTCTCCCCGTCTCGCTTGCTACGACGCAGAAGGAAGAATTTACGGAGTTTTTCCGGAAGCTGCGTGCCACCGGAGAGGAGCCCACAAAATCAGACGTCATCAAGGTGTGCAAGCTGTTCAAGGATGATCTGACCCTGGACAATCTTTCCAGACCCCAGCTTGTTGGCATCTGCCGATACATGAACCTCAACACATTCGGCACCGATACTATGCTCCGGTATCAAGTCCGACACCGGATGAGACAGATTAAGCGTGACGACAGAGCCATCAGCTTCGAAGGAGTGGAATCGCTTTCTGTTCCGGAACTGCAGACTGCCTGTGCCGCTAGAGGTCTACGAACTCACGGCATGAGCCCAGGGCGCCTTCGGGATGATCTTGGATTGTGGTTAGATCTTCGTCTCAAGTACGGCGTTCCCAGTACCCTCCTTGTGCTGAGCAATGCTTTCATGTATGCTCAGGGCAAGGAGACGGAGTTCGACAGCCAATTGTCTGCCCTGCAGGCTGTGCTCTCTAGCATTCCTGAGGAGCTGTTCCACGAAATCGAGCTCGAGGTGCACAACGCTGAGGGAGCTACAACGAACAAGCAGAGACTGCAGGTCATTAAGGAGCAGCAAGAGCTCATCCAGGAAGAGAATGAACAGTCTGAGCAGCAGAAGGCTTCTGGTCGCCAGGATACTGACGTCAACGACAAGGAGAATATCGACGAGAAGGAGGATGAGGGAAAGCAAGACATCGCTCTTTCCCAGCAGCACAAGGATGATGCCGATCGTGAGATGAGGGAGGCCGAGTCGGATCTGGAGCAGCAACAAGCCAAGACCGAAAAGCCAGTGGCTGAAGCGTCGCAGGACAAGACCAACTCGAAATAGAGAGGACGGCAGTGGATGGGCGCGGCGTTGTGTAGCATTGCGGTCATGTGTATAGACGCTGGAAGCTTTCGTTTGTGCTGCGGAAAGCATTTTACTGTGACATTAGAAAAACCATCGGATGGGAGCGGCATCCTCACAACTCATCTGCATAAGCGCAAATTCCAGAACCGACACGAACCTTACCACGACCTATTCAGACGAATTCCTTGCCCTCTGCTGAAGTTGTAGAAGGTAGCAGGGGTTCGCATTGTGTGTGCGGGCCATTTCCGTCCCCTTCAAACGCGTCGGCGCGTCTCTTGCGCACTCCCACCAAAACACTTCCAATTACCTCACTCGAGCACAATGGCAAACGAGTCCACGCCCGGTCCCATTCACGACACGCCCTCCCTCCCTGCCTCCCCTCTGCCAAAGCGCACCAAGTACACCGAGCCCGCTCCCAACCTCACTGTCGCCTGTATGTTGTCCCTCGCCAAACACACTTCATTGAACAGCCATTGACAGCAGCCCAGCCATTCTAAACGATCAAGCACCCACTCCAACCCCCGAATCCGCCTCTCTCCCCAACCCACTCTCCGAAATGTCAGCCAACGTGCCCGCTCCCGCCCCCGCTCTCCCACCCATGTCCTTCGAACCCCCGCCGCCTGCCCTCCAAGTCAAGCTCCTCTCCGGTACCGCACAGAAACCTACCCGCGGCTCGGCTTTCGCTGCTGGCTACGATCTCTACGCATCGAAAGAAGCTACTGTGCCTGCAAGGGGTAAGGTGATGGTCGATACGGATATTAGCATTGCGATGCCGGTGAATACGTATGGGCGTGTTGCACCCAGGAGTGGACTGGCGAGCAAGCATAGTATTGATACGGGCGCGGGTGTGATTGATGCGGATTATAGAGGGCCGGTGAAGGTGTTGCTGTTTAATTTGGGGGATGTGGATTTTAAGATTGCGGTTGGGGATAGGATTGCGCAGTTGATCATTGAGAGGGTAAGTTGCTGTGGATATGATATGGATGAGGACTCTGTTGACTATTTTTCTAGATTTTCACACCGGAGGTTATGGTGGTTCAGGAGCTCGAGGAGACTGGTCGTGGAGCCGGTGGCTTTGGCTCGACTGGTGGGTTTGGCGGCACGCTTCCGGGTCTCAATGGTGTTCCACCAGCTCCGCCAGCTTAGAACACACGGCTGGGTCCTTGGTGGTTTGAGTGAACTTTGGCGTAGAAGGGATCATGAGTAACGACAGCTTGGCTTGCATAGCAGCATAGTCCATGATGGGGACATGTCGACAAGGGAGGAGACGAAGGTTTGTTGTATGAATATTCGAAAGCAGTACAGTTTCTGGGAGTGCTGCGAAGGACTGGACGAATGACTCGCCCTCTATGTTTGTTCTTTGCTCTCGATTAAATGTCACGTGATTATCATTCAGAGGAGCTAGTTCTTGCTACCGGAACACCATCATCTCCATCTCCAGCACATCCACAACTCAATAATGTCGCTAAAGCGCTCACTTCGAGTGCTGAGCTCATCAGAGCGCCAGTTTCTCCAGAAACAATGGCTTCGAAGCGGGCAATGCGTTCGTTGCTTCCACGCCTCCCTCCGGCAGCGCGCACAGAGCTCGGGCGATGGAAACGAGCAGGTAACCCCTTACAATGGTATACACATCGCGCCTCTCACTCAAACAAGCATCTGACAAGAAAACAAGCACCCCTAAGAGGTTCAAGCCGCCGCGAAAGATCCACCAAAATCGCAAAAGAGGTGTCGATACTTCAGAAAAGACCTCCCCCTGCAAGTGACTCGATGGGATCCAGCAGCGCCTCTGCCACCTTCCATGCTCCTCCGCAAGCTGCCACTGCAGACGCAGGCTTCTCAGAGACACCGTATGATATGGGCGGGCTGCGGATGAGGGAGAATGTCTTCGCTGGAAGAGAAGGGCCCAACGCGCAGGGTGTTAAACATCGGGTAGACTACGAAGAAGAAGATACGAGGAACATATCGAGAGACATGAGCGAGACCGGCAGCAGCGCCGACCGAGGCCACCACCAGGCGTGGCTCAATCGATCCGTTCGACAAGGCGAGAACGAAAAGACACCCTGGAGCGACAAACAAGCCTCATTCCTCAACGCCAAAATCCTCGATGCAAAACCCATGGGCGTCCAATTTCGTCCCCAATCTCCCAACGAGTCGCAACTTTTGCTTGGCTCCCAGGGTGCTTCCACAATGGCCGCCAAGAATTTCATCGGTGTCATCCGCGACCGCGCCGCTGTCGTCACAACAGCTGCTTCTTCCACTACCAGCGTAACGCAGCAACCATTGCACCAAGCGGCGAAAGCTGCCCTCATCAAGAAGTTCGTCCGGGGCACGTACGATCCCAAAGGCTACTTCAAAGGCGACAGGTTCAAACAGAGGACGCTGAACGATGTTGTGAAGTTAACGATGCTGAATGGGACGTACTTGCAGAGCGATGTACAGAGGGTGGTGAAGAAAGTGCAGAGTTTGTTACCGGCTGCTCCGCGAGCGCAGCCGCAGGCGCGGAGATGAAAACGTGTCATTCTTTGCCTTGTATATATCAAATCGTCTGCGCTGATAAGGCATTGTATAGAAGTCTCTCAGATCATCCCGAGCATGGGATAGCCTCTTGCTGTGTAGGGCGTCGGACGGTCTTGAGGTTTGTTGTTGCTGGGTTTGATGATGCTTCGCTGGCTCTCGCAGGTGGAAGTCGATGCTCTTGTTTCGACAGAGCCGGAGCGCTGGGGAGCGTTCTCCCGTCGTCGAATGGCTTTGCGGATCCAGTCGAACATGTTTGCGGTGCGTGCCTTCGTGTCTGTCAATACAAAGCTTCAACGCAACTTGGATTTGACACGTACGAGGAATTGTTGTCCGTTCTTACTGGTAATGATGAGTTTGGGCCTGGATGAGTGACAGGGAGCAAGAGATATCCGATCCCAGAAGAAGAAACAGGAGAAGTCGAAACTCTCCTTCGTACCTCCCTCCTATCTTCGTATATACCTTTGTCCAGAGATATGGAAACTAGGAAAAGCCACCTACGCTCTTCCCGTCCCACATTCCTGAGAAATACTGCACAACTATTGGTTTCAGGGTCCTGCCTCCTAGACGTCCACTCAGTTTATGTTGAGCGTCGATCTTTGAGGCTTCGTCAGCTTTGCTGGCTTTACTCAGCTTTTCGCAAGCAGTAATGATCATTCTTGAGGATCAGAAGGTTAGAAGGTTACAGAGTGGTACACACGCGAGTAGAGAGTATGACGTTGAGGTCTGCGGAATGTGGATTGGATCAAAGGGATGAGGTGGGAATGGTACACTCGTGCAATGTGATTGTGCTACGAGCCGCTTGAGGTAGGTGATGCACGTGAGAGAAGGCTTGTGATGTGGCTTCCCCATCGATCGATGTTACTGCTTTCCCTTTCTTGGCTGAGAGGGTAGAGCGACGTAGTTTGTGAAGTCCCTCGGATTGCACCAAGAATTGTATCGGAGGAAGCTCACATTCGCTCACCACCTTGCCCCGTCAACCTCCTCACAAACCTCACCCTCTTGCTCTGCGGCGGCGCGACAACCTCCTCTCTCAATTCAGCGCTTTCGCTGTTTGTCGAATCCATGCGTCTAGGTCTGGGTGCGGTGGGTCTTCTGGGTTTGAAAGGTGCGGACGAGCTGTCGCTTTGTTTGGGCGGCCAGTACGAGAGGAGGCCGTCGACTTTGTTCGCTTGGTGGTCGTGGTCATGGAGGCAGGAGAGTGTAGCGCCCATTTTTTGTTCGTTGTTTTCGAGGGAAGGTGTGGAGTGTCAGATGGAGTTGACTGTCGTGAGGATGATCTCGATCTCTTTCGCTGGAATAGTAGCGGCCAGATCGATGACGGAGTGCGGTATAACGAACGCAGGCTTCGGGTGAAAGACAGGCTCAAGCTGTTTCTCGTCGACGAGCTCGGCTCCAAGGACGTGTAGTTCGGAGTCTGTCTGGCAGAAGGCTGTCGATATTGGTGCCCTCGAAATCAACAGTTCAGGTCGACCAAGTTCGTGAGGTATCCAGCGGTGGCTGACTGCTCGTCTCGAAACCCGTATTGGCAGAATACTGAGCTCCTCGTTGCTATCCCTGGACATACATATAGTGACTTTCCTGCGTATTGATAGGGCGATACCCATGATGTACGTCGAAAAGCAGAAGACTCACGGTTGGTGTTGGTGTGGCATGTGTTACTTTGCGTGTTTGGGCAGAGAAAGCGAAGGTGGGCGAGGAAGAGTACATGCTTCACCTCGGCGGGCCAGTAGCAAACACCAGGGCTGGTGGGCTTGGTCAGTCTGTGCTACGTTAAGGCTCTCGTCAGCGTTGCAGCTTGGTAGCCTTGCGAACCAAGCCGCGCTGGCTCTAGATTGCTCCAAGGTGATGTTGTGCTCCCACACCTGCCTGGGGTGTGAAGATCGTAATAGCGACGACTGCGGCGAAGATAGGGACGTGAAGATTGCAGCTCAATTTCAGCATCATACGGGTCCCTCGGGCCATTGAAGTCTGTATGGACCACGTTGCAGGTCCTGCAGTGACTCGGGCCGTGGTGTCTACATGTGACCGTGGCAGATTTTCTTGGCTTCCACGGCCACGGAAGCTGCCAATTCGGATCGAATGGCTGAGGCGTACATGGGTTCTTGCGAAGTACAGAAGGTGAACAGCCCATGGGAAGCGCTCCGAAACTTGCGCTTGAGCGGTGATTGTGAATTGAGTCCGTGTTGAGCACTCTTGTGGGAAACACGGGGCGAGTTTGATCGTGACAGTAGGATCGATGACGGTCCCCGGGAGATGTACACTGAATTGATCTCGGCATGTCATTTAGCAGGATCAGCGTGAAGAGATGTTCATCTCGATGCTCCAGCCGGTGTTGCACGACAGATCCCGAGGAAAGTCGATGGTATCTTCATCTGATCCTCTCCCGCATCGCAGCAAGGTATTCAAGCAAGTGCATATTCGTTCACCCAAAAGTCGATGATGTTCCGGCACTCGTCGTCGCCAACCAGAGTTTGCAATTGTTGGAATTTTTCGAAGGCGACGTTAATTTCATGGCTGTTTCCCATCGAACGGTCAGCATGTGCCGACGGGTTGCTCAAGCTGGCGACAGTTGTACACGCATGTGCAAGCTCTTGTAGATCGGGAAAGATGTCGGACACAACATAGGTTGTCTGCTGTTGCATCGGGGGATTGCTGGTGCAAAACGAGAGGAGCTCCATTGCCGCTGCTGCCGGCTGGCGTGCTTGTTTCGGAGCTTGCTGTGATTGCTGGGAGATCAAGGCGTTGGCATGCTTCAGCAACAAGTTTGGGAGCTCCTCGAGCGTGACGACAGGCAGCAGCGGGATGCGCGGAATGGTGGACTGATAGTTCATGAGCTCGGCCTGGAGTTTGGCGTAGGCGAACACGCCGGCAGTGCTATGGTCCTGATCGCTGATGGCTTTTGCGGAGTGGAAGCTGGCATCGCGTGGTGGCTCCAGGAGGAACACGAGAGCGATATCTTGGGTAGCAGTCATGCTCGTGAGGTGGCGAATGCGGTCCAGCGTGTGCGGTAGCTGCTGGTCCGAGACGCGTGAAGGCGAGAGCAGCAGCACACACAGCTGGCGGGTAGACAACGTTCTTCCGGTGCGCAGGTCCACATTGGTGGACAGCGGGAGGGCGATGTCGTGGGTGCTGAGCTGATTCTCTGCAGGCACGCGTGCGGTTAGTCCTCCTATCTGTCGTTGGTGAAGTCGTCGACCAAGCCACGTACCCTGCAGCCCGAGCGTCGACTTCGAGGCCAGCGTCGGGATGATGCTCGCGTACGATGGCCGTCGGCGGAGCGATGCGCAGAACATGTTGCTGGTCTGCTCGGTCGGGTGTATGCGGATGGTTGGAGTGAAGCGTCGATGCTTTCAACCTATTCGTGGTGGCCGAAGTGGAGGTCGCGCCTTCCCTTCCCGTTTGGAGTCGTGGCTTCCCAGATCCAGCCGAGTTCATCCAGGAATTCACAAGAGGAAGGTCCGCTACTGGAAGTGGGTGAGCGGCCAGTCTCGTTCGATATTCCGAGCTGATCTTCCTGTGCAAAGTTGGGTGTCATTGTGTATGGACAAGCGGAGAGGTATACTGTACATTCATCGTCCGTTTTGCGCCGCTTTCACCGCGTCTGTCCGGCTCCTGTCCTTTTCTTCTACCTCTGCTGCCGTCTTTCCCACGCACTTTTCGCCCTCTCCCTTCCGTGCTTCTTTTGCTTTCCTCTCATCTGCCGCCTTCTCTGTAATAGCTTTCGCTTTCCTGAGAGGCGTCGTAACAAGTGCTTCCCCCTGGGACGCTGGCTTTCCGACATCTCTTTCTTCCTCCATGATGGCTGTGTCTTCGGGCCCTCTGCCCCAGCCCCAACTCACGGGGTTATACCAGCTTCCCTTCTTCGCTATCTTTGCTGCTTTGATCCTCTCACTCAAGTCGTGCAGCGTCTCAAGATCTGGGTCAAGCTGGCTCCTCAAGCTTTCCACCTCAATCTCGAGTTGCTCCAATCGATCTGCCACTTCATCCCGTCTGGCGCTCTCCTTCGACCAGCTGCGCCAACTATCCCACACGAGTAAACCTGCTGCAACAGCGAATATGAATGCTTCGGAGAAAAAGTTGGCGCCCAATTCTATTGCTCTGGCCTCGGACAGCGGTTTGATTTTGACTCTGTGCGGCTTGTCTTCCTTCTTCTTCCCTTCGGTATCGTCTTGGGCCTCTTTTGCCTTCTGCTCTTCGTACTTTCTCTGCTCTTCAGCCGTCCTCACAGTCGGCGTCTCCTCCTTCCGCTTCTTCTCCTCGGCTTTTTGCTGTTCTCGCGCATGCATCCGTTGCTGGGCTTCGGGGTCATGGAGAAGACCTAATCGTAGCCGCATGTCAAGCCGATGGACGCGCTGGGCCTGGTTGACAGCAAATCGGCGGAAGCCATCGTGTTCCTTGGCTTGCAGTTTAATGTAGTTCTGTGTCGACTATCAGCTTCCTGTTGAGCAATGGCTTCGAAGCAACGTTACACCGATGGGCTTGGCTGCCGTGCGGATGACCAGCGAGAGCAGTTTGAACGTGAGCGACATAATTGTGTACGGTCAAGGGTAAAGATGGCCGCCCAGACCCGCTGGATGGTATTTCAAGTCATCGTATAGTTACACCAAATGAACCATCAACGCCGCGCGGAAGGAGTCAGAGCGCATGGATGCTCTCGGGGATTGACGGAGCGTGGGTGCACGTGATTATTAGGACCCGCTTTGGTTGCTATGCGAAGCTTCACTGTTTATCTGAGCTTCACGACCACGAACTGCAGCTCTACATACAATCTACGACACTCTCTACTAACGCCCCTCAGCAGTCGTTCGGATGATATGTGCGCTTCGAGAACAGGTCCATAACAGCAGCACACGACATACCCCCCCTCTCCCGTAATGTCTTCCTCCTCGATCCACGCCGACCCGCCGCCGCCCGTTGTCACCGAGCCCAGCGGCATCAACTATGCCACCGGCCCAGCCCTGGGCAAGGGTGGCTTCGCCATCTGCCACCGAGCTGAGCGATACGACGGCGGGAGGCCGACGGGTCAGATTGTCGCCCTCAAGATCGTCAAAACCAAGATGGAGCCCGCCAAGTTGGCTCAAAAGGTCCGTCGAAGCATCGAGGAAACGAACGGCATATGGAATGACATACTGACTCGCGCTGCAGTTTGTCACGGAGCTCCAGATACACAGCAAGCTCTCCCACCCCAACATCGTCACGTTCTACCGCGCATTCTCCTTCCAAACAAGCACATATGTCGTCCTCGAACTCTGTCCGAACGGCTCCCTCGCCGACATGCTCAAGAAGCGAAAGTACATTACCCTTCCTGAGATACGGCGGCTGGTCATCCAAGTATGCGGCGCCGTCAAGTATCTACACTACAGACACATTGTGCATCGAGACCTGAAGACCGGGAACCTGTTCCTGGACAGCAACATGAATGTAAAAGTGGGAGATTTTGGGTTGGCAGCGTTGCTGGTCACGGAGAAGGAGATGGAAGTGAAGCGTCGGACGACTATGTGCGGAACGCCCAACTATCTGGCTCCCGAGATCCTGGAGAAAGGCAAGGGCCATAACGAGAAGGTGGATCTTTGGGCAATCGGTGTCATTGCCTACACGTTGGCTGTGGGCAAGGCACCATTTCACGCAAGCACAAAAGAGGAGATCTACAAGAAGCTCAAATCGGGCACATATACCTGGCCAGAACTCAGCGCGACGACGCATCAGAGTACGGACTTGAGAGACCTTGTTTCAAATCTGTTGGTACCTGAAGATGAGCGACCAACGCCCGATGCGATAGTCAGCCATGCCTTCTTTCGTGTGGCATATATTCCAGAAGAAATCCCAAAGACAGCCCGAGAAAAGGCGCCTGTATGGCCCGATCTTACCGTGCCTCCAGCAGACGTCCATCGCAAAGGTTACAGCAATGCTTGGTTCACGCTGTGCAAGGAGTCCGGTGTCGGCGAGTACGAGGAGGGCAAATGCTTTCCGCTCAATGGTGGTCGTAGGATCAAGAGTATCGTCCAGGACATGACCAAGGAAGCGCAAGACGGCCGTCAGCCTACAATGCCAATTCCACATGACGTGGTGTACACGTCCACCATCAGCGACTTCGACGGACTGCGGTCAAGCAGTCCTCCCACTGAAGAGGTCGAGCAGAAATATACCACACGGCACCTTAAGGAAATTTCACACAATGAGGTCGCGCAATCCCGAAGCAAGGCCTTAAAAGATGCGGAACTCATGCCACCGCCACGGGCACCATCACGAGCAGCTCGATCCGGGGCGGTACGCAAAGCTGCCAGAACCATCAGCGAGGAGGCTGCCAAGTCTGCTGAGGCTGTACAGGTGGCTTCTGATGCAGAGTCGAGACCGGCCACTGCAGCGACATTGAGGGTAACGAAAACTCGACCCACGCCCGTGCCGTCAACAAGTGCGCCGGCGACTTTTACATCGTCGACAGCGCTTAAGGAAATGAATGTATCTTCAACATCGGCATATCGTACAGCGCAGTCTCAGCAAACGTCAGAGAGCACCGATCCAAGCCTGGAAAAGCCACAACGTACGGGAACGACAAAGCGAGCAGCTGATGCAAGTCTAGCCAGGAGACCACGCGGGAACCGAACAACGAAAGAGAGGCCGATGTCACCAGTTGAGTCGATCAGATCAACAGCTCAAGCAAAGACTACGAGAGAGCGGAGACCATCCCCAGCCGGACCTTTGGCCACTCTTGACGAGCTCAAGGACGCACTCCCCATCTATAGAAAGAAGGCGCCACCGCGCGAAGTGATAGAGATCTTGTCGGACCCGGAGTCCGATGACAAGCACGCATCGAAGCCAGCAGAATCAGCAACGCTGAGGCTACCGAAACCGCCGCAGATGAGAGAACGTCTCCCTGTGCCTCAGCGGAAGGTCAGCCCGGACATTGATCCTGCCATCACAGGCTCAGACCCGAACACGGTACTGGAGAAGCTCGCAACGCTCAGAGATAATCTGGCTTCAGCACTCTCGAGGGCGTCTACCACGACAAAACAGCCCCCCGCAGCTTCCAGCAACCGCACGATAGAGGCGGCAGCTCACCTACCGTTTGTGTCGAGGTGGGTCGACTACAGCCGAAAGCACGGTGTCGGCTACGTTCTTGCAGATGGAACCGTGGGCTGTATCATCAATGCGACTGCCAAACCAGGACAACCAAAGACACCGGTCACGCATGTCCTCGTTCGCAACGGGCAACAGTGGCTACAGAAGGTCAGCAAGAACAAAGACTTCGCGGGCATCGAGCAAGTGCCAATGGAATACTTTGAAGATCGCGACGACGAGGGTATCAAGCGCAAGGTCTACAAAGGCTTGGGCAGCGTGAACGAAGGTCCTCTATTGGCAGAGGCTGAGCGGAGAAGAACACTGAGTGTGCTGTGGGTCAAGTTCGGGCGATACATGTGCCAGTCTCTCGACGGCGAGGAGTCAGAGGGTAACCACCATGATCCCGAGAACTTCGTCCGCTTCTACCAGCGGATCGGTGGTGTAGGCATCTGGGCTTTTGCAGATGGATGCTTACAGGCAGGTCTTACAACGTGCAAACCATTTTGTTCACGACTAACAACGTCGCAGGTCCATTTCCCAGACCACACCAAACTCGTCCTCTCTGCCGATGGCAAAGTCATCTCCGCAACCGTCCTCACCGTCGAAGCAACCTCCCATCTCTCCCAAACAGGCGAGCTCCTACCGCAACACGTCAACAGCCGCCAAGTCTTCCTTGACAGCATATCCACCTTGCTACACGAGGGCACCCGCGTCCGCCAGCGAACCGTCAAAGCCAACCAGCTCGCCGACAAGCTGACTTTCATTCTTGAAGTTGTTTCGCAATGGGTGGAAAACTGCGGGATGGGTCATCTCGACGAAGACAGTGGAGCCGAGCGATTGCATTGGGATGGGCTCGCGGAGAAGGTGCAGAATGCAAGGAAAGTTGAGCGGGTGACTGTTGGGAGACAGGGAGGGGATGTGCCGCTTGCGGAGCGGGTGGCGGGCAATGTCGTGGCTGTTTAGACGAAGACATCACTGTTGGAAATTGACGACGTTTTTCCGAGAATTGGAGTGCTTAGGAACGATCTTTTGGATACACTGTGAGCGGAAAACGCATTGGCGGGGCGCTTTCTGGGTCTGTTTGATCTTGTTGTGGATGGGGAAAGGGGTCACTGCGTGTACGTACAAGCGAGTGAGCGAGCGAGCGCTTCTTTCGGTAGTCTCTTCGTATTTCGATCGATCAAGGGGAACTCTTCGAATCATGCAATCCTTCAACGCTCCAATCAGAACGACACAGAGGAAACGCCTTTCTTTTTTTGAAATGTCCTTTTTACCGACTAGGAACACGCTCAAACTTGAATCCCGACGAGAATAGAACGAGGTTTGGGCAATGGAATATCAAAAAGAACAGGTAGGGAAGAGGCCTTCGCCGACATCAGCGCCCAGTATGGGGCCCCGAGGCCGATGTCTTTACGAATTGGCCTAACGAGAGATCGTATTCGATTGGTTGCAGCTACTTCCCTGAGAGACAGACGCTTAGCAATGGCATTATAAAGGTGTGCAGGAAGGAGTAAGTTGTCTGCTGCCGAGACGAGATCGTCCCAAACGGTCTAATTAATTTTTTTTTAGAATCCGGCTTCCAAGCCGAAATTGCCCTTCATCCACCAAAAGAGATTTCACATTGCATTTCTAATCAGCAAAACGAAAAGTCGTACAATCAACACCAGGGATTCGCATATGGTCACCCACTATACTACTAATCTGGCGGTAGGATGCTTATCTAGGGCAGAGCGGACGGGATGCCGAGTTCTCATCCTCCAATGGTCGATTGTGATTAGCATGAACAATCAAATTTTAAGAAGGTAAATTAATCTGGGCGCAATTTGATTCTAGGCTTGCATCGATCATCACAAATGCCACGCAGGTCTCTACTTCACCAACGATCGACTGGACGAATATATACATTGAATCGAGCCAA
The DNA here is from genome assembly GCA_002785995.1 of Mycosphaerelloides madeirae. Classification (NCBI taxonomy): domain Eukaryota; kingdom Fungi; phylum Ascomycota; class Dothideomycetes; order Mycosphaerellales; family Mycosphaerellaceae; genus Mycosphaerelloides; species Mycosphaerelloides madeirae. Next base: position 417,405 of record NHNV01000010.1, on the reverse strand, counting down.
AAACTTGACAATTGCAAGCGCGTGACAGCCGAAAAGCTTCAGAAGCCAAAGTTCGTCAAACGACACCTCAGAAAAGCGCAGATCCTGTCGCACGACCACCCAAGCAAAGACATCCACCACAGCACACACAAAACATGCCTCAAGCACAGCCCGAACTGAAGAAGGGGAGTATCTCATACTTAACTACTCTCCCGCCAGCACTAACACCTCGATTTACAGTACCTCGACAAGCGCGTCGAAGTGCAGCTGAATGGCTCACGCAAAGTAATGGGCACCCTTCGCGGCTACGACGTACGACACTACTCTCCCCTTCATCTCGCGATTCCAAATGATTGACTATTGGTTGGCGCAGGTCTTCCTCAACATTGTGCTCGATGAAGCGACCGAGAGCAAGCCCAACAACGAAAAAGTGCGAATCGGCATGTGCGTGATCCGCGGCAACTCGGTGGTCATGATGGAGGCGCTGGATCGTATCGATACGGACAACCGCGGCGGCGGCGGGAGATAGGTGGGCGCTCAACGGAGAAAGTGAGGATGCGAGATGCAACTGGGAGAATTACCGAAAGAGTGAACTGGCAAATGCCATGAGGATACCTATTTCCAGAGCGGGGCATATATGATGAAGCCATAGCGGGAAAAGGCACGCGGATATGGTCCCGAAAGAAGGGATAGCGGCCAGGCGTTACAAAGGCGCCGCTGCATAGGACTTGATTCGTATGGCAAGAAGTAAGGCTACCTACCCATTCTGAACTTCTTTTCTCGGAGACGATATGTTCACACTCTTGCCAACAGCGCAGAAGGTCACGAAAGAAGACGAGAAGGAATCGTGGAATCGAGAATCAAGAAGTGGCAGCATATAGACACCAACACCATCCATCGCACAACCTCAACCTTCACCCTCAATCACAACCCTCCCAAAACTCCCACAAAGACACTCACCGCAACCACCACCCACCAAGCTCCTCTCCCCCTTCTCCTCCTCTCTCCATCACTACACCTAATCTCCACCCCTTCCTGCCCTCCAAAGACCTTCTCCCTCACACACCCTTTGAACCCGCTCTCCCTCGTCGCACAAAACTGAAAGCACCCTCGACTAACCATTACCGGCCCCGCACAACAGCTCGACAAATTAGCCAACGGGCTAGGTCCCGTCGGGAAAGAAAAGCCACAGAGCGTAGCGTTGCCAAGGTTCGTGGAGATGCTGCTGTTGAAAGACCAAGGGAGATCAGAGGGGGAGATAGTTGTTGATATACATGCTGAGGGAAACATCAGCGGCAGGGAGGGGATGAGGGAGAGCAGAATGTACCGGATTCCGATGAAGGAGGGATCGTAGACATGGTGGAGAAAGGGAGCGACATGATCGATATGCTGTTGAAAAAGGCATGGAATTCGATAAGAAATCGCTGCCTTCATTGCTCATTCGCGAAAGTCGCCTTCACGAGTCAGCCACCACATCCCACGAAACAAACCCGAGACGAAATCCAAGGACATCCAAGGACATCCAAATTCCAAGAAAAACAACTCGATCGATAACACAACGAAGAACTTGGCCATACCGGAATATCTTATTTCTCAGCACACCAAATGAACAAGCACTACGAAACAATACAGCTCTTTTTCCAGCCATGCCTCCCAACAAACAGCCCAAAAAAAAGAATACAATCGCCTCGCTCCCATATCTCAACGCTAACGATGGGGAATATAAGGCATGGTCTATCCTCTCCAAAGCGCTAATACGCTCCAGAGCAGCCGCCGCCGCCAGGAAAGACAAATCGAAGTCGGGAAAAAGAACATTCGGCGAACATTATTACTTCAGGATTCAGTCTTTTTCCAAGATTGGCGAGCAAAGAAAAGTGTCCTGTACAAGCGAGCCAGCGGTCAAGTTCTCATCATTGGGATGGTTCTTCAATGGACACCATTGGTATACACTCCGTTCGTGCCATTGATGTGGACGTGGACTCCATTGGTGGCTTTTGCGTGGGCACTGTTGGTGTTAATTCCATTCATGCCATTCGCATGGCCGTTCGTGGAAGGCGCATGGATCTTGAACGCATCCCTGATCGCATCTCCAAAGCGTCGAATCGCCTCATCGATCTGCTCAAAGCGGGCAGCAGCATACGTGGCGCGGAAGAACATTGTATCTCTCGGTGTGAAGCGATCCGCAGAGAACCAGCTACCCTTCATCAGCAGCGTGCCGTGCGCGATGATGGTCTGGAAGATCTCCTCTTCTATATCATCGAGCGACTTCGAAGCGTAATGAGGGTGTTTCTTCCAATCGATCTGCAGCCAGTGGAACATGCCAGCCATAGGCGGCACCCAGCTAACGATATCCTTCGGCAGGTATCGTTCACATGCCTCCATCATGACGTTGCGACGCTTAGTGTACTCCATGCGCATGTGGATGAGCCAGTCGAGGTATCCACGATGGCCCCAGGTATCCTCGAGAAGCTTGAACAGAATGAGCTGGCTGAATCCAGACGGGCCCTGAGTGCAGACATCGGCGTGGTTGCGATAGCGGGCGCACATTTGCTCGGAGGCAGTGATCCAGCCCGTTCGGCTGCCGGGCGCGATGACTTTGGAGAAGGAATCGGCACGCATGACACGACCATCGACGTCTATGGACAGGAACGACGGGACAATGGAGTTGAGAAACTCTTCATGCGATGTTGGTGGGGGAATGGGCGATGCGTCGTAGCCCTTGTACGGTTGCATCTGGAGGAAGTAGTATGGCTCGTCCTGTTGAAACGTGAGTATTGCTCGAATCAGTTCGAGAGTGATACAGACTAACCTCAAAGATATACAGATCGTGCTTCTGCGCAACGACGTAGATGGCTTTCCTCCGATCGATTGGCTGCGTTGAGCCTGTCGGGTTCTGTCCAGTTGGGACCGTGTACACCAGGAACGGCTTCGGTCCACCTCGAACCTGGGCATCCCAATTTGACAAAACATCGTCGAGCGAAGCCGGGAGCATGCCATTTTCGTCTGCCTCGACGGCGGCGAACTTGACACCCATTGGCGCTGCAGTCTCCACAGCCGCTGGAAAGGTGTATTGCTCAGAAAGAACCCAATCGCCTGGTTTGGTCATCATGCGAAGGGCCATGTCCCAAGCAGAAGTCGAGCCAACGCTCATCGTACAACTCCAGTCCTGATAAGGCGGGTTGTGAACGATCTCGGTGTGCTCGACGAGCCACCTGAGAAGCTGGGCAGCCCCATGGCCTTGTCCATATTGAGCAGCGGTAGCAATGTCGAACGCGGACTTGCCCTCGGCCATGTCGTGCATACTAGAGTGAATGATTTCGCTGTCGAAGTGACCATTCTGCTGTTGCAGGCAATGATTCAATTTGGGAACTTTGATGTTGATCTCATCGAATGGAAAGTATTCGCTCGAAGGAAGGCCGCCTCCAAGCGAGATCAAGCCAGGGGTTTTGAGGTATGCGGCGGCATTCTTCAACGAGCTACCCCCTCGATTTAGCGTTTCGTGGCTCAGTCGGTCTGCTTGAATGATCAGTACACATAATCACAGGCGCGGGAGGTGAGGTCGAAATAAAGTGTACGTACGATCCCATCGCTTGGCCAACGGTTTATGCAAGTGGCTCGTTCTGCCTTTGTACTGCTCCAAATCTGCAGCAGCGGCAACGCCGGCTATCAGCTTTCCTGACGCCGCTCTCCTCTTAGCAACAGCCTGAATCGTCAATCGATCGGGGATGGTGAAGGAGGATGTATCGGTCTCAGGATAGACGGTCACGTCTATGGTCGCAGCGGGAGGAACCATGGTGATGGCGGGCCGCCGACTGCGTCCCTGACGGAAATGCCTCTTTCAGCCTCTGCCGTCGAGTGCCGAGCTGCAGACGCGTTGCCGACGTGGTGGTCTCGCGACGATGGGGTGACTCGCCTGATCGTGAGAGGAACTCGGTCGCAGGGTCGTGGGGGCGTGGTGTTGGATTGCTGCAATCACAAATAAAAACGGAAAACAAGAGCGGGGTGTCGGTCTCTAGGTGCAAAATCGGGTGGGTTTGAGCGGTGAAGAGCCAATCAGCAACCTTGATGGCTCCTTCTGGCAACGAGTTTGGGTCTGCCCCACGCCCTCTGCCTGCCCACGGGGTTGAAAGATGCAAGAGTGAGTGGGATGCGAGCGAGAAAGGTACAAAAGGCAGCGGACAGAACGGATCTGATTAATTGTGCAGCTCTGGGGCACAAAGAAAGCTCCCTGTTGCCGGCGCTCTCTCTTCACATGAAAAGGAGCGAAGTTATCGGCCGTCCATCGTCCTCCTTTTTCGCTCTCTTGCTTTCTTCCCTGTTTCTGCCCCCTCTTTTCGGACAGCAGCGGTGTGGAAGTCGTACGTTCATGTGCACACACCACGCGATAGGCGGCCTGGATTGCGGGTGCCATTCATGTAATGGAAAACGCTGATAAACTTCGGCTGCGGTCGGCTTATCGACCTCTCAGAACAGAGAACGAGCACACGACCATGAGCGTCACGGCCGCGGATGCAGGCCCGCGAGCCAGACTTCCACACCTGCAGCGCAGAGGGCACTCGGGATAAACGGTTGAGAGGGTTTCTGCTGTGCTCCGGCAATAACAGTTGTATGTCGGCGTCGTCCTGCTGCTGGTGCGTTGCGAGGTGCCGCGGTGTTGCAAGCTCCAAGCGGCCGCCTCTGCTCGTAAATCCAATGCGCACCCCGGCGAGGCGTTCAAAAGCGACCCGTCCGACCCGGCATCGTTGCTTCTTGCTGCCCGCCGCCCACAGACCACCGCAACGAATGTCGATGCGCTGTCTTCGTTGACGACGCTGTGCCTTTCTCAACAGCAGCACGACCGACGACGAGCCCGCGAAGCTACGTGAGTCGAGCTCCTCAGATCTGCACGTGTCGGTGTCATTGGAGCAAGTTGCGATCGAAAGCGGCAGTTTTCCCTGTCCTTCATGCGAGCTCTACCCATCAAGCAGCTTCAAATATTTTGTGGTGGAACCGCGATACGCAGGCGAGCGTCAATCCGTCGTTTTCGTCACGCACCCATCCGCCGAGTTTCACTCTGTGCGCAGTGAAGCAGAAGAGCAATTGGCGAGGATGGGCTTTGAGCTCGAAAGCTGCAACGAAAAAGCGGGTGCGACATGCGCGAGCGAGGAGCAACAATGAGATTGCAGACGATGTGGAACCCGATGCGACATGGCGCTTTAGAGAAGAATAGGTGAGGTGAGGTCTGGACAGAGTTCTGAGTCTTTGTGACAGAGCCAAAGTAGACGATGCTGAGGAAGGAGCGAAGCCTCAGGACGCTCCTTCCTGTTGACTGACATGGCAGGTACGACCAGGATTCATCTCCCTGTGAATTGAAGAATTGCTTCACCATTCACATGTCAAGTCTCAGAAGAGCAACACCATCTCCCAAAGTGGCAACCACGTTCGTTCATTCACCTGCATGATGCAGTATCCACTTTTTTAGCCATACCATCCCGGCCTTTACGGCATCTTCCCCAAGCGTCTCCACCCAGAGCTACCATGGTGAAGAATCAGGATCGCAGCATATACTGTTCCACCAACATATTGGCAGGTGCCACAACGAAGGCAGATGTATAGGAGCATTAGAATTAAGATACAGTATCTACAGCCGTCTCACAATCAGCCATCAAACGAAGACAGCTCAGCTCCAGACCTCACAGTGGGCAGTGGGCAGTAGTCTCGGAGGGCGTGCCCTAAGTCGTTCATTCCTTTCAACCCAGCAAAAGCCCCACCAGCGCCATGCATGCACGCAAGATCACCAGTAGCAGAAAAAAAGATCTTCTACATTCGAGACGAATGCACATACCACTTTCCCCGGACCAAGCTATTCACTCAATCTCTCCCCTTTCCTCCGTCTTCACCTCAGGACTTGAAACAGCACATCTAGTACTGCTCATCGGGGCATTCAAATGCAAGGTGGCCGTCCTTTTCACACAGCGCACACCACTTATCATCAATTTTCCCCTTCTCCTCATCCGTCTTCTTCTCATTCTCTTTACCCAATGGCGGACTCATCAGCGGCGCAGGCTTCAGCGTCGGCTCGTCGTCGACGACTTCCTCCCGTTCATTCGACGCTTCCGTTGAGGTGTCGTGGCCGCCTTGGAAATGCGTACAGTCCAGCGTGTCGTGGTCGCTGCTCTCGCACATGTCGCAGAACGTCGGCCGTGCCTTGGATACAGCAGGCTCCGCTCCGTCTGCTCGACGAGCTGCGTGCTCTGCGAATGTGGCCTTGATGGTATCACCACGAGTCCGCGTGAAGACGGTGTTGTTGCCCGTAGCCGTGAGTTCGCTTTCTTTGCGCGCATGGTGTCCATTGCTCAGCGCGCTGTCCCGGCGCAGCTGCTCCAATTCATTCTCCAGACTCTCCTTCTCCCTCTGGCTTTCTGCGAGGGCATCTTGAAGTTCCTGAAGTTTCTGGAGATCCGCTGTCGGTTTGACCGCGTCTACAGCTGCGTCCGGATTGGTCGAGAATGTGTGGATGATGGCCTTGAGTCCTCGGATTTCGTCTTCCTTCTGCGCAAGATCTTTAGAAGAGGCAGGGAGGGCATTACCCTTATCCCGTTCGCGCTTCAGCTCCGATCGCGTCCTCTCGACCTCTCCGCGCAAGAACTCAACTTCTCCTCTCGCCTCGGCCTCTCCTCTCCTTGCATCTTCGAGCCCTTCCTCTAGCTCTTGCACGAAGTCCTCCAGCTGCTTAAGCTGCCGAGCGACATCGTCAAATTCTTTCTTACCTTGACTCATCTCTTCCAGCTCTTGATTCCGCACACTCAGGTCTTCAACCTGCGCGATCAAGTCCCGCTTCTGCTCTTCGTACACCCGCTCAGTCTCTGTACTCGCCATCTCCAAGGAATCCAGCGTGCTTCTGAAGTCAGCGCGATGTGCATCAAATTCGGAGGTGAGAATGGTGATCTTTTCGTTCTTCTCTCGCAACATCTGGCGAAGCTGGCCGGCTGTCTCATCACCGGTACCCTCTGTGAATGCTGGATTGCGGCTTCCTGCAGCTTCTGGAAGTATGGCCGAAAGCTCCTTAACACTCGCCTCCATGTCCGCCAGATTCGCAGCTTGCTCTGCCAGTCTCTTGTCCCGTTCCGCAAGCTCTAATTTGAGACGGTCGAGTTCTGCATCCTGGCTTCCCGCGCTGCCCAGGCGAGAGCCGGGGCGGCGGGGTTGTGAGAAAGAGCTCGTGCTTCCCTTTCGGCCTGCAGCAACAGCTCCCAAGGGTGTCCTGTCATCATCATTGAGAGAGTCTGATCGGCTTCCCAGCCGCGAACTAGTCCTCGAATATGGTCGCTGTTGTCCTGGGCCGCCCGCAGTAGTGGGCCTTGAGGTGGTTGATTTCCCGAAATTGTTCTTGCTCGGGGTGGTACTGCTCAGCCCGGGACGTGGTGTAGTCCCGCGTTGGCTGGCAGACAACGTTCGCGCGGGGGTTGGAGCCAGACTTGGTGCTGCCCTCCTAAGTGGCGACTCTGGTCTAGGCAAGGACGGTCTCTTGGGTTTGAAGTTTGGACTCGAAGGCCTTGCGCCTGGGCCGACTGATTGCGAGAATTTGAGACTGGAAGCGGGCGGTACCATCGCGTCTCCTTCTCTTACTGTCCGACTCCCGATGGTGCCGTATGAAGGCGTGTTGGGAGTGGTAGGGAAGGAGCCGCGAGAGGTGGGTGAAAGCCGCTTTTCAGCACGGTGTATTGGTAGGAAGATGCCCGACTTAGGAATTTCGGTCTTGAAGTAATATTGTCTATGCAACAAGTCAGTCTTTGGGGATTTCTCAGTCGTACGTCCGTCTTTTTCATACCCTTCTGCGTCTCCATCATTCTTCCCTCTCGCAGCGAACTCGTGGTCCAGCTCCACGCCCACAAATGTCCCGAGCTTGTTTGTGATGTTACCTACGAACTTGACGGTGCCATACATGTTGCCAGGCACAGTCACCAGGTCGCCTACTTCTAGGTCGGGGGCGTCCATCCTTCCGCTCCCCGGAGTGGTTGGCTCTCGCGAGTGGGAGGGCAGGTTGCGCATGCTGCTCTTGCGGGTGACATCTGCAGAAACGGCGGCTGTCGAGGTGCGCAGGGAGGGCGTAGACGCGGTGTTTGTGTGTCCGAAACTTGGACGCTGTAAGCCGCGTTGCCGGGGCGTCTGAAGGGCCATGTTTGAGGTTTGGGGAGGGGCCGTGTTCGTGTTACAGTAGTGCGGGAGGAGTCATCGAGGAGGCCCTTTTGCAGGGCCTCACTACCTGGTTAATTGCCGACGAGCAGGTGCCGTTCGGCGGTGGGCGGACGGTTGCGTGCTGCGTGGAAAAGGAGGTAAACAGAAGATTGCCGTGTCGATGTCAGGCCGTGGTTTGGTAGGCCATGGCTCGTTGTGTGGAGAGGCGTGCGTATTATCATAATTTACTCCAACAATCACATGACGCGATGCGATCGCCAACGGCGACGCAGGCCTAATCTATTGCACTTTGCATCGTCCCTTGCGCTTGGTCTCTGATTTGAGGGGGCAATCAATGAATTTGGGATGGCTGCCCAATATTCTCGTCAGACCTGAGGAAGCACCATACCAACATGGCCCTCTCTGAGATTCCTTTTTGAACACAACAAAAAGAACTTCAATCGCGAAGCAAACGCGTCTCATGATAAACATTCATTTGTTTGGTCCCGCATAACGTTACGGCATATGTACCCCTATGCTCAAGGCCAAAGAAGGCATCGCTCCGGCCCAGCGACCAGAAGCCGGCAACGCCTTTCAATCACTGCCGGGGGACACCTCAGGCAAAAGGGAAGAGAGGAGACAGCTCCGGCGCACAACACGCAAAGCTTGGTGGCGGGCGTGCGATCATCCGTCTTGTATCTTGTGCATCAATAATAGCAAAACATCGCCGTATTCGGGCTGCTGGCCGTGGCAAACGCCTCGAAGCGATACAACGTGTATACGGTGTTGTTCGGTTTGTCATCCCTCGATGCTGCTACGGCCGGTAGAGATGTCTAGCGATACCAGTGGTTATCGGTTCCTTCTTTGTACTCAATACGTCCCTCTACTTCGTAGAAGATATTCCTCGTTCCTTCACCTTCACATCCTCTTCCACCTTTCCACTAACACCCAGCCACCATCAACCGCATCAATGGCATCCGGCGCTGCGAAACTCATCCCATCTGACCCGGAGAAGGTCATGGTCATTCGCCATCTTTCCCCCAATATTGTGACCTGTAGCACGCCTTTCCTGCGTTTCGGCCGCATCAAGATCGGCGGCAGAGGCACTCTCGTCCGGATGGTCAGCGGAAGTGTCGCCGTCTTTTCCCCGGTCGCCCTCACCGACGCCGTCAAGAAAGAGAGCGAATCCCTCGGCATTGTCAAGTACATCGTCGCTCTCGACCAAGAGCACCACATCTTTCTAGAGGAGTGGCACAAGGTAAGAAGATGCACGAAGCTCATATATGCATGCAAGGACATCAAGGTCACTGACCTAGCCCCTACCCCCAGGCCTATCCAGACGCCAAAGTCCTTGGCCCTGAAACACTCCCAGCCTACCGCGAAAAGCAAAGCTACTTCAAAATCCCCGACTCGCACTGGCACCTCTTCAAGAAGCCCTCCGCCGAACCCATTTTCTCCGTCGATCCCGACTTCGACTCCGAATTCGACAGCGAATACGTCTACTCCCACGGCAACAAAGAGCTCGTCTTCAACCACAAGCCCTCCAAAACCCTCATCGAAGCCGACCTGCTCTTCAACCTGCCAGCCACAGAGCAATTCAGTAAGAGCGGCGTGAAACCCACTTCCGGAATCCTGACAAAGATCTTCGCGGGACTGCAGAATACGAGGGATGACGCGATCTGGCAGAAGAGGTTTTTGTGGTATGGCGGGATTGTGCAGGATAGGCCTTCTTTTAACCAGAGTATGAATCGGATTGCGAAGTGGGATTTTGATAAGATTGTGCCGTGTCATGGGGATGTGATTGAGAGTGGGGGAAAGGGGATTTTTGAGAAGGTTATGGAGTGGCATCTCAAGGCTGCTAAGCTGGCCGGCGCTTAAGCTAGGATGGTGAGGAGGGTGGTTTTGTTGATGTCGTTCTTTGCTGCAAGAGATACCACTGCTGCGAAAGCTTCTGAAATTGCTCTAATCTGTACAATATTGGCGTCCTGCATACAGTGTTTAATCACGCAGCCAGGTCCAACATTTCGACTCCTCTCCAGAGCATTGTGATCATATTAATGGCACTGGGGGCATCATATACTCCGCGGTTCTCTCTGAAATCAGGTCGGCGCCTAACAAAGAGCACCGAGTGAATGGAATTGGCATTTCGATATATGTGTTGAGCAGCCTCGAGACAGGACCCGTGGCTATATGGGCCAGCGACAAGCGAAGGCTGTCTCCGTGGTTTTTGCTTTCTAAGTTTCTGAACCACAACCGACCTGCTCGCCTGAGACTGAGCTCTACGTTTGGAAGCGACGTGAGCTGTAGGGACATCACTCACTTACATTTTTTCTCACAGGTTGAATATATCTCCTTGCCTTCATCCACAGTGCGCCTCAAGCTGTCGATCTGCTTCCGCGAGTTTTGATTACTAATATGTTTGGACTTCGTGGATAACTATGCTGGTGATGGTCTACCCCTGTGTGAAATCGAAGGCTATCTGCCGGGTAGTGATATAGAATCAATCGAATCTGCTTCCATTGATATTAGACGTGGGCCTGAGTGAACTACTCTTAAAGCTTGTCGAAGCATCCGCACATTCGGGTTTCGTCGGTGAGGACGTCCTATCTGTACTATTTTCCATCGCCATAACCTTGTCGCAGTCCTGTATGACATGGGAGCGCGAAAAGTTCGGGGTGAGGTGTTCCTCTCCAGGTGAGAAAGGTCTGTCCATGCAAGTGTAGACTCCAGAACTCAACCCGAATCGTGTGTAACTCGATGCTTCTCTTGGTGGTGGTTGGGGTTGTCGAATGTGACAGGTCGCGGTTGTCAGACTCGATAGCTCAGGTGTTTGGTCTATAGCTGACTTCAGCCGCCCAGGCGCACTCGTCTTCGCAGGACCGAGCGACAACCTCCTCATTCGCCTAGCATCGAGCGCTTCATTCGAGACGTTTGTGGCATTTTGTGATGTTCAAAACCCTCTGCCATAACCATGGATTTCTCCCCACGTGGAGTATGAGCGTCACCACGAAACCCAACTTTTGGTCGTTATCCTCATTTCCAGTCAGGCGATCAAGCTTGGTGTACTTGAGGGAGTTCCTATTGTGCAGGCCTTGACGTCGAGTGCGTCGTGAAGGTGCTTCGGACAGCACAATTAGAGAACGGCTACATTCTCGTCTTAGCTACAATTTGTTGGGGTGTGACAGGAATATTGCCTCATGGAAGATCTCGCCCAAGTGACCAACTCTCAGAACTTCGAGCCCCAGCGACATCTCGCCACCAAATGTTGCTCCGAACCCATCGTGTTAGCATAGCTGATAAGACTCATTCAGAGAATATCAACCGGAATGAAGAATCTGCGTTTTCCCCTCCTCTTCTGGTGGATACATTGCAACCCCTCATGCGCAACCACATTTCCTCACATGGAGTGCATCGCCGTGAAAGCCGAACTTGACCTCTGAAGCGACAGAAAATCGCGCATACCATTAAGATAAAAGTATTCGTCCAGGATCGCGTGTCGTGAGGGATGTTATTGTGTGAACGCAAACTCATCTTGTGCATCTTGTCGATCGTGCGCTGCAAGAACCTCCCTCGACCGTCGATAGACATCTCCTCCAACCTGATAGAGTCAGCTCACCCAGCCAACACTCCACACCCAGCATCATGCGCTTCCAACCCCTCCTCTTCCTCACTCCCCTGCTAGCAGCAGCCGCGCCAATCGTAAGGCAATCCTCCTCATCACCCTCTCTTTCCTGCTAACCACCAAACACAGATGGATCCACCCACCGTCGCAGACACCCCCTTCACCCCCAACCTGTCGCCAGTAGCCATGTCTCAAAACTCCAAGAGACAGGGAAAATCCGCAGACGCAGTCAACCTCGCCACCACCATCGGCGCGAATCTCCTCTCAATCGCCATGGACGAAGCGGATGATGACGAAGAGGCGGAAGAAAATGCAGAGCCTCAGGAGCAATGGGTCGATGAAGATGGCAATCCAGTCATACCGGGCTGTCACGACGGGATTAATTTGGAGACGGGTGAGCGGTATAAGTGCGTCGGCGCGAGTGTGTCGTGTGGAAAGGGAATGTCGGCGCATGTGCAAGGACCTGATCTGGTTTGTTTGCCTAATGAGCCTTCGGAATAGGGGTTATCTGGACTTACGGTGGTCTGGCGTATATGTGTTTGTAGTTGAGTTGATAGGAGTTGGAGGTTGGCGGACCAAGAGTTGGCGAATGATTTAGAGAGAGAAGTAATGTAATTATTGTGCTCTTGGCTGATCCGGGGCTCGCGAAGTCTCTCCTGCTCGAATATACGATTGTGTTGTCTCCTCTTCTGTCAACATCTGCTTTTCCCCAGTCTGCTCTTCCCCATACTCGGCGCTGGGCAAGTACGCCTTCTCTCCAGCGTCCAGATCCGCGTACATGTCGATCTCTTCGTCCTCCATAGCTTCGAAACGCGCGTTGTCCCACGCATACCAGCGCTCAGTCAGCGTAGCCTTGATAGCCTTCATCGTCTTCTTAACCTGTCACGTATGATCAGCATTGCCTTCCATCACGACACCACCATCTCCAACCTACCACTTCTTTCCTTTCCGCACTCTCATATTCGCCATACATATTTCCCACGCGCGCCCTCTCCGCCTTGGACGTATTAATCCTATTTATCTCTTTCAGACACACCCACCACAAGCGATGCAAGTCATCCCAATCCTTCTTTCTGAGGTGTGGAATATGCCACGGACCACCATGCGCAGCCAGTTCTGCCGGGGTAGCCATCGAGGTACGATCGGGACCAAAGAATTCCCACAATCCGTGGTTCTCGTCGACGACGACCTGTGTTCGCTTCAAGGGATCGAGAACGGGTTTGGGAAGCCTGGCGAGCATCTGGCGATACTCGTTCGCTCCAGATCTTCGACCTCTCTGCAGTTTCTTCAGACCGGTGCGGTGGAGCGCGGAGATACCACGTCGGGGGTTGCCGTCTTTGCGTGCGTCCCGTGAGGTGGTGGTGGAAAAGGAGGAAATTTGAGTCGCTGCAAATGCTGGCAGGAGGAAGGGCGGCGGCAACGTGGTCGAGCGTATGAGCGGCGTCGTCATGGTGCTGAAGACGGCGCTGCAAAGGGGCTTGCCGGTACAATTCATGGTGAATGGAGTTGATGTACTGTTGTGATTTGCGATGAGGAAAGGACAAAAGACGGAGGTGTGAAGATGTGAAGATGCGCTCGCTCCTCCCTGACCGAGTTTCACCGAGGAATCGCCGGCCGAAACAGCAGCAGGAACTCAATCGTCCAACGCTGCCAAGTACAACGACATACATATATATACGGTACTGTACGTGTTCAGTATACGACGACTACCGAAAGACTGATCTATGAGACCGCGCAGCTCCAGCATAGCACCGCAGCAGCGGCTCAGAGAAGCATCGTCATCTCTAGCCACCACATGTCCCTTCCTAAGAGCTCTCCTCTGCTCTCCATCGAGACATCACCTCTCACTACTTGAAGATACTAACGCCGCGAACATGTGTCTCACGCACACCCACTGATCGGAAACCTGGATGCGCTCTTATTTCTGTCCCGGGATCAACACGGTAAGAACATACCCTCTCCTAGCTATGCCTCATGGATATATGGCTTTGAATCGGCTCGTGGTTTCAATACCGGTGGGGAAAAGGCGAGCCCATCAGCAGAGCCTCTACATAGAGATACTAGGCCCTCGAGATTGACTCGTAACTTCCTAAGGATGTTCGATTTCAAGGGCTCATGGTCCTGCGCTCGAACAAGTGCCAGACGTCGGCGGGATGGCTACAGGCTGGTCAAACTGGCTGCCATCAGCAACTTGTCTGTCTGCTTTCGACCTCTCGTTCGGATTGGTCAAGCGCATTCGCTGGCGCGGAGCCATTTTCGTGTCATGAGCCTAAGCGGCTTTACAGGAGGAAGTGGACTTTGTTCTGCTCTGGTTCTCTTTTGTTCCTTGCTCTTATTCTGATTCAAATCTCCATTTCCTAGCCTGTACTTAGAAGCCGCCGCGCCTAGAATTGTAAGAGGATGGTGGATCTTGTCCCGTGCCTTGCTGTGGCGTCTGCAGCGCAGGATCGATGTTCGACAGTTCCGGCGATCGATTGATATCAGCCAAAGAGACAGTCGATAAGGGATGATAGAGATGGTAGTGCTCCCGGGGGACTCCAGTCTGGTCAGTCGTCTGCAGGGTCTCACTCGCAGCTCCATACTGCATCGTCTCGCGCTGAGTAGCTTCTTCAGCATCGTCCACTCTCCTGGAGCTCCCGGTCGCGACGTCTGAGGAAATGTTCTCCATCAAGGACGGTGATTCTGCAGCACCATCAGACGTCGCCGACGCCGCTGCATCGATCGAATCGCCATCAGGTGTACCGTACGGCTCTCGGCCTTGCGAACCCTCGAACAGCTGTTCGTACACTTCGTCGACCGACACGCCCATCCGCAGGCGGGCAAGCATCTCAGTGGCCTCCTGATCCGACCCCGTCTGCATCACGCGTAATATGGTCGTTTTGCGATCCAGCTCCTGTTTCTGGCCGGTGAGCTCATGGCGTAGGTACTCTCTCCTCGTCATTCCCTCCTCCAGCACATCATATCTGCACTCTGTCCCGCGCGCTTGACAGCGAGCGCAAATTGGATGCTTCCCGCTACACTACCAAGACGAGCTGTCAGCACGGGAGCCTGTTCATCGAGAAACCGGCTTCCCGGTTCATTGGAAGGCCTGTAAAACGCCCATATTCTCATACTCACCTTGACCTTGGAGAGACGACAGCTCTCGCACGCACTTGCAACCTGTGCTCTCCGCGCAGTCTGAGAAGTTGAGCGGCTGTTGCCCGGCATGACAAACAGAGTTTCAACGCCTTTTGACGCCCCAAGGGTGTAACGGAGTAAGTAAGGTAGGCCAGGAGACCTTGCTGGGTTTCCTTACCTCTCAAGGGGCTGTATCCGGTTCTCTTCGTTTCTTCTTCGGGTCAGGACGGTGATCCTCCAAGCCCAGTCGAGGGCAGGACACTGTACGGTGTGGGTGTCACGAACAGTATGCTTTGAAGGATAGATCTGGCCTGCTCGATTCAATAATGGACCCACGGCTGAAGCTCCGGGATCTACGGCGGCACTTCCGCCGGCGTGTGGACCGCCTCCGGTCTATGGGTGCAGGTCTATGAAAAGTATGGCAAACTTCTTCCGCAAGGCATGGGGTGACTTAAGGTGGTTTTAGATATTTACAAAGATTCTCTTTCGTCACAATATGGAAGGAACGAGAACGATTGACTTGCGAGGTCTGTCATGTCGGAGCGGTGTTCACAGTACGCTAAGCGACGCAAGATTTGCGTCTAGCTATTGCAACATTTCCCTACCGATACGACATCGTGACTACGATATTGAGGCGTTGTTGCTTCACCTTGCTTTCAACTCGGGCGCCTGTGACGTGGTGGGTATGTAAAGAAGCGCCCCGAAGCTTGGGAGACAGCGCGGGCTGCTTCGACGTCGAGCAAGAAGACAGGACAGCGAATGCTTGCTTTCCCGTCTCAACTGTTGCCATCCTCATTCTCGACATCAGCATGACCGTAGAGAGTATCAGCCAGCCGCATCGCACAACATTACATAAACGAGTATACGCGGCGACGAAACGACAAAACAGGAACTCCCTTTACAATCACCAAATTGCGACATGCCCATCAATTGGTCAAAAGATTCCACCTAGTACAGGCATTGGCAAATCGATCGAGGGCTATTGTCAAGATCTCCATTAAAACACAGGCAACGACAGCGCCTCGTCACAAACCTTTATTCGCCCCACGTCACAGAAATTTGTTTCACGACCCGCCTTCACCACGCCACGTTCACGTAACGTGTGGCCATTGTATGGTCGGGGAGGGAATAAGGCAGAAAACTAAATTCAATGCCTGCATGTCCGTGGCGCTGAAGATCTCGATGCGATCGTGGCGGATCGAACGATGCTTCATACATACGTCAGAAGGGCTTTTGCCCCCTAAAAAGGCTCGCTCAGGCTTCATTGAATTTTTTTTGCTTGTCTTGATAGTCCGCTCGATCGACGAGAGAGACGTAGAATGTGGTGGCATTCTGCGGGTGACTTGGTCGTTTGTTTGTCTCTCAGAGTAGGAATTGTAACAAGTTAGCCGCTTCCCGATGTTTCCCTAGCCCGGTATGTTATGGGGCCAGCTGTGCGCGGAGGGCAAGTCATAAAAGACTGGCTCTCTGACGGTTTTGCCTAATATTATATCGAAAGAAAGCAGCGACCTCTTGCGGCAGGTGGCCAGTTTCGACTGGGGCGGGATGTGCCGGCATTCACTTGTTAAGCTCGGGCTATTTCCAAATTTGGTTAGACGAATGCATCGACAAAACTCCCCGTTGGCCAATACAGACCTTCCAAAAAGCGCGCATAGACTGTCTGCATCCTCAGACGACATGCGTGTGACACGCGCAAGTGCGTCGTGGTCGCCATCTGTCCTTATGAGTTGTTGAGAAGAGGTTCCCAGTCCTGGTCCGCATCGGCTTTAGTCTTTGTAGATAAGGACCGAATGATTCGAGACAGCCAAGACGTCTCCCAGAAATCAAACATTTCTGCCCAAGCTAAATCTCTCTCTTTTTTGGCAGGTCTGCCAGGCTTGTGACGAATTGCACACTCGTCGTGGACGATCTCAGCTCCACGACGGCTTCCAGAAGCCAGCCCAAAATCCCAATATTGCAGAGCGATGTACCGAGTACAATGACAACGAGCGCGGCGGAATGTGATGGCTGCTCGTTGCGTAGGATTTATGACTTAAGAGGCGCATTGATGAGCCAAGCACCTAAGCTGACCGACCATCCAACTAAGACGCGTGTACAGACTCGGGAGAGTTGTATGAGGGCGGGTAGTTGTTCCGATGACCCATAAGCATGGCGTTCGGACCAAACTCGTAGGCGTGCCAGCTCGGCGGCAACGATGCTGTTCCTCAAACGGCAGGTGAGTGGTACAGACAATACACAAAGCCCTAGGTTGGCCAGCAGGATTGGAGTGAAGACATCATGTGCTTTGACGTAGACATGCCTGAGGATGGTAACCAGTGTATGGAGGGTGGCTACCAACCAGGTCAATCCTAATAAGAATACACCTAGTGCTATCTCGGATTCTTTGGCCGAGAGTGATTGCGGCGAGTCGGAGTTCCGTCTGGCCCATAGCCAACTCCGTGTGAAAAGGAGCCAGCCTGGCAGCAAGCAGAACAAGACAATGACGAAACCGAGAAGAGAATCGGAGCCCCGAGGCGTCGAGAGCCAGGAATACAAGCAGTAAGAAGGATGTGTTGTGTCGGACTCGCGAGTTGTTGGGGCGGCCGTGGTGAGGCCTTCGAAGGAAGGACGGAGTCGGTGGAACAAAGTCGAATTTACAGTGTGGGAGGTCATAGGAAGAGGATGCGACGGATTGAGCCGCGGGAAAGGTAAAAGAGTGGTAACTCACAGCCAATAGCTAGAAGGCTGATTGAGTGCGCGTAGCAAGTAAGCTTCCTACGGATTTGAAGCTTCAACTTTGCCGTCGCGAGGAGGGTAGAGAAAAGAGATCATTGCTGGAGGAGCCTTAACTATATTGACGACCTCGCAGCCATACGAAGGTGTTATACGGAGGATGCGTGCTAGCTCCAGTCAGCACGAAATGGTCATCATCTTTGGATCTCTTACGTGAGAAGGAAGGCGGCTGATCGCCACAGTAGTTCTCGGGAGAATCCCATCTGCCTGCCCACGCGTCCTGCCCAGAATGTGGGGTGTTGGGAGGAGTGTAAGACACGGTTCGAGAGGGCATCGGGGTTGAAGTAGGAGCAACTTGAATATTCGGTTTCGGGATCCGAGGAAGATCAATGACGCAGCTGATTGGCTCCTCCAGGATTCCCTGGGAGAATCCCACGTGTTCGGTGATCGCTGCGCCAGTCGCATGGAGGCTGAAGGAGTTGCATATACGAAAATAGTAGGCCTGAAGGACAAAGGGCCGAATGTTGATAAAAGCACGTGGCCCGCCATTTGCTGGGTCGAGAGGATATTGCAAGTCCAGATTCCAAGCCAGACGGAAGCAAGCAAGCAACTGCAAGAAGTCAACAAGCTATATATTCAAGATGCCGAGACGACACAGAGCACCCTCGCCGGCGCCGGTAGAGATGCAGCGACCACGACAAGGCGGATACTATGACCGGAGGTCGCTGCCTCCTATCTTGCCACCGGAGAGATTTGATTTCCGAGCCCTCGAGCAATACGAGCGATACAACAACCAGTACGACCGATATGCTCAGTACGACCGATACCCCCAGTACGATCGATACAGCACGCAGTACGACCGAAACGACCAGTACGAGCGATATGACCGGAATGGGCGGCGCAGCACCGACATGCGCAGGTCTTCGGAGAAGAGCAGCCGGTCGGACAGGTCGGACGAGAGCAGATACGCGGAGAAGAGCAGCGGCCGGTCGAGCAAATCGAGCAAGTCGAGCAAGTCGAGCAAGTCCAAGAGCAGCGATGGGGGCGCGAAGCAGGTGATGGGCAAGCTGCGCAATGCGTTCAGGCGGTAGGTGGTGGGATGTGTGGATTGTTGTATGTAGAGAAGGAGGATGTTGTTTCTTGGAGCTGGAGGCTGAGGAGATTGGTGGAGGCTTCTGGAGGACCGAGCGTCGAGGCATCCTGCAGGGGGACGTCAACCCGCATGCACCCAAGCAACAATCCCTCGACACTGGACGACTGGCACGCGCCTGGCGAGCTACTCCTGCGCACGCGTTGGACGACATTACCACACAACATGAATCGCCCTCCGCCCGCCGACACGGGGCCGCCCGCGCGACAAGCACCGCCGCAAAACATCTCCCTCGACACGACGCAGCTGTCGAACACGCTGCACCACGTCTCCGCGACCGCGACCGCGACTCGCAGCCCATTATCTACGCCTGCGACTCCAAGCCTGCGCAACCCTCTTTCGCGAAGACCATCTCAGGCCGCCGCGGCGTCGCCCAATGTCAACGGCTCGCCGCGACCGCCAAATACCCCTTTGCGACGGCCCTCGAGCTCCGCCAGCGTCCACAGGGCTCCCTCGTCCCCTCATCTCGCACGCAAAGGATCGCGACAATCGCTAGGCGGCACACCTGATGAGCAAGAGAGGCGACCCACCCCGAAGCGCTCCATCTCCAACCTCGTTGCTGGCTTGAGAGACGCGCAGACCACCATGGAATCAATCGAAGAGCCTATACCACTTACGGCGCCCCAGATCGCGACAGAGCACTTCACCCGAGAATTGCAGGGACATTCGCGTATAGATGCAGAGGCCGAGACAGTTGTGATACTACACGATGCCTGCTATGGGCACCGATTTTCCCGTCTTAAGACGACCAAAAGTGCTTTGTCCATGATTGTCGAGAGACCAGAACGTATACACGCAAGCATACTGGGTGCATCCACCGCCTATGTGCGCTTAGGAGGCCACCACGCTGCGGGCAAGCAGGCACCTCACCCTGACCACACCCAGCTGACGAACCCACCATTCAAGATCAGGAGGTCAGGTCGGTCCATGGACATCACGTCGCAATGCGTTACCAACGTACACGGCACTGCATGGATGTCCGAACTCCAAGGAATGTGCCAAACCGCCCCTGAGAAGTTGGCTGCCGGCACAAAAGAGCTGACTCGTACTTCGCCTGACAAAGTTGAGCTACACCAAGGTGACCTTTATTTGGCCAACGAGTCTCTGGACGCCTTCCAAGGCGCACTCGGTGGCGTTGCGGATGCTGTCGACACTGTGTTTGCACCCAACACCAAGACGAAACGAGCATTTGTGGCAGTTCGACCACCCGGTCATCATTGTTCAGCGGACCTCCCTAGCGGCTTCTGCTGGCTGAATAATGTAC
The DNA here is from genome assembly GCA_002785995.1 of Mycosphaerelloides madeirae. Taxonomy (NCBI): domain Eukaryota; kingdom Fungi; phylum Ascomycota; class Dothideomycetes; order Mycosphaerellales; family Mycosphaerellaceae; genus Mycosphaerelloides; species Mycosphaerelloides madeirae. The sequence continues at coordinate 397,404 of NHNV01000010.1, read as the reverse complement.
ATGTCGGCATCGAGTACGCTGCTTTGGAATACGGGCTCACCCATGCCGTTATTCTGGATTTCGATCTGCATCACGGAGATGGTAGCCAGTCCATAGCCTGGGAGCGAAACAGCCAAAATAATGTCAAGCGTACGAGTGGAAAGCCAACCAACAAGATGAAGTTCAACCCAGACGTTGGCTATTACAGTCTTCACGATATCAACAGCTACCCATGTGAAATGGGCGATGATGAAAAAGTTCAAGCGGCAAGTTTGTGCATCGAGAATGCTCATGGCCAGTCGATATGGAATGTACATCTTCAAGAATGGAAGACGGAGAGCGATTTCTGGGAGCTGTATGAGCATCGGTATCGAATCCTACTGGACAAGGCGCAACTCTTTCTGGAGCATCACTCTCGCCGACTACGGGCAGAAGGCAGAGTGTTTCCCAAGACAGCCGTATTCGTCTCCGCGGGATTCGACGCAAGCGAGTGGGAAGGCGCGGGAATGCAAAGACACAAAGTCAACGTGCCTACAGATTTCTACGCCCGATTCACCCAAGATGTCGTGAAGCTGGCTCAATCTATTGATGGCTGCGACGGTCGAGTCATCAGTGTGCTGGAGGGAGGCTACAGCGACCGCGCTCTCTGCAGTGGCGTACTCAGCCATTTGTCTGGTCTTTGCGCGACGCCCATCACGCCGGCTACAAATGCCTTCGGTGCTCTCATGGAACAGATGGGCGGCCTGAGTATTCTTGGCAGTGCGCAGCCTTTGCAGTACGATAAAGACTGGTGGTCCGCGGCCAATCTTACGGCGCTTGAGAACAAGGTCAATCCGCCGCCTCCGCCGCAGGCCAAGAAGGGTCGGACTGGTCCCCAGCCGACATACGCCACTCCCACGGAGTCTTTTGCCTACAAAGTGATCAATCCTCAGAAGTTCGCACGTTCAATCTCTGGAACGATGCGGGAGGTACCAGTGCCAGTTAGGCCACCAACTCCTCCGCCACCAGAGGTTGATTGGGTAGTTGCCACCCAAGAACTATCGACGCTGCTGATCCCTACACAACGCCAGACGAGAAGCTTTACGCCCGAAGAGCTGGCACTGCCGCGAGTGAAGCAAGTGAGACAGAGTGCCGGACCTGTCTTATCAACAGCAGAGATGGGACAGCCTCGTCAGTTGCGCGACCGCAAGGCTAAAGGTCCAGCGTACGCAGAGAGTGCACACAGTGACGAACTTGACAGCATTCGCCCCAGGAATGTGAGCCGCGCAGAGAGCAGAACTAGCAGGCGTGAGACAATTGCAACTCTGCCCACCGATGACTTCGCTCCGGCTCCACAGAGGCGCGCCAGCCGGCGATTGAGCGCTGGGAGCGTACTGAGTGCTATGGATAGCCCAGTCGATGCTCAGGCACCTCCCATGCCCCCTTTGCCGGCAAAGGTGACGGCGCAGACAGGCGCAAAGGGGCCGATAAAGCCACCACCAGTGCCAGTCCCCAACGCCATGGCAAATAACAAGAAATTAAGAGCCCCTGCCAAACCTCAAAGAGTGTCGCCGCCAGCTATGGTGCCTGCACAACCACCCGCACCGACAGGTCCTTCTCCCACGGAGTCTCATCCAGCACCACCAGCTGCCAACAACTCGGATGTGGACAGACTTACGTCCGGAATGAAGAAGATCACGCTCAAGGTCAGCGCCACCAAGGAAGAGCACGACCGCAAGCAGAAAGAGAAGTTGGATGCTGAGCGACGAGCACGAGCACTCAAAGGTGCCGAAACTCGAAGGGTGAATGCTGCCAAGAAAGCTGCAAAGGAACCTGTATTTCCAACGCGAGCACAGAAGCTATCAGCTACGCCGAATTCTCCTGTGATGAATGAGAGCAGTGCGGACCCACGGGTCGTTTTCAATCGACAGCAGCAGAGCGCAGCACCAGCAGTTCCCGCCGAAGTGGTTCATGCTGCACGCAGTTCCCCCGTCATTGCTCCCGCGACTGCGCCCGTAGTCCTTCCTGTGACACAGAGACATCCACTCGAAGTTCCTGCAGCCTTTAGGACTCCAGCAGAGGATCTCGAGTTTCCCGAGTACGCGAATTACGGCGACTCAATGATGCCGCCGCCGACGCAAACAGAGCAATCGGCAGAGAACGTCGCACCCGTGAATGTACCAACCATTTCAGCAGAGGCGTTGAACTACAATGTCCAGGACGGTTCGGCGGCCTACTCAGCAACATGGTCCAACACAGCTGTCGATCCGCCAGCTGATGCAGTGAAATCGATGGGTATCGCCAACGGCCAGATCGGAGCACCGCTCTCTGCTTCTCAGCCCACGAGCAGCCACAACCTGCCAGTTTTCAGCAGCACTGGCCACATCCCGTTTGGAGCAGTGCCTTCCGGCGACGCGGTATTCAAGAACATCGAGCAGGCAACGGATGATGGCAAGGAGAAATCGAAGAGTATCTGGGAAGTCCCAGAGTATTCAGCAAAGTGACGAAATAGAGCAAAGGAGGATCTCCTATGTCTGTATTGGGATTGGTTGGCGTTTCTATTGATGGTTCTTGATTCGAATGGAAGATACCCCACGACAGGCATACTGGATCGGCAGGAGATAGCGCGTGCGCAAGTGAATAATGTATAGATATTGTTGTTGCTGTTGTTGTTATTGTTGCTGTTGTGCTTTGGGACCGGCTGCAAACAGAGCAGAGGCTGAATCTTTGTGTGACGTTGGTTCTGCAGAAAGATAATGTAAGCTGCTGTGCGATGGTTGGAATATAGACGGAGCTGAGATGAAGTGAATGGTTTGTGCGATTCAAGCATTGCGGAGGGATCGACATGGAAATCCCCTCACAAGAGCGCGCTTTCCTGTTTCTGCTCTCCATTTCTCCACCTCCCTTGTGACACCTTATCACGACTGTGGCTCTTGGACTACTACTCTTACGCCTCCAAACTCACTAAGTTGTCTACGTCTTCGACTGGCGCGGGTTGAGGTGATCCCGATGCGGTTATTCGGTTATACGCAACTCTCTTTGTCCTGAACCCTCTATCTGCTTGGTTGGGGTGGCTTTTTCTTGGTTCTCAAGCGGGCAGCAGATCGGCGAGCCGTGCATCTTGCGCGCATCTTACACTACGACTCGCTATCATCATCCATCCGACCTCGTCCCGCTGCTACGGAGGAGGTCCCGGATACTTTGCACAGCACACACGCCCACACTGCTCACTAGTAGTGAGCGCAGTGCCGTGTTTCCCTCTGGACGGCAGCAAGGTGCCGCGCACAGCACGCTGTCAGCACCAGCCTTCCTTCGCCGCCTTCTAAACTCGCACACTTCATACACCTTGCACCCCTCCTGTACACCTCTCGGTCTCCGTCAGTCCTGTACAATCGTCCTCCATCGCGCCCGCCCGACCCGCGCCCTCACCGCCGCCGCCATGGCCTCCACTACCTCCTCGAGCCTAGCTACCCCGACCCCTTCAGATACCGCCGCCGGCGGCAGCGGCAGTGGCAATGGAGGGCCTACTAACTCGCCATTGCTCTTCTTCGTCGCCCTGGGTTTCGGTGTCGTCTTCACAAACCTCTGGTACGTATTACCACCCTTCCCTCCTCCTGATCATCCTTGCCCGGATCCCGTCCTCCGGCTTCTTGTCATCCTGACATCCTTAGCTCGCCGCGCACATGACGCTAATCCATGTCGCACTGCAGGATCATCGTCGGCGTCAAGTACTGCTTCAGATATAACCAGCGGAACCGCGCTGCCCGCGCTCTTGGCGAGAATGGAGAACCCATCGACCTCACACAAATGCCGCACCCACGCCGAAGGAGACGAGAGAAGAAGCTGATGTCCATGGAAGAGGTCAATGAGCGCTTTCCATTGACAAAGTACAAGATATGGCGCTCGTCACGGGAAGCACAAGGCTTGCCCGCAGAAGGAGGAGTTACTGCACCGCCGAGCAGGGCTGCCAGTGTCAAGGAGACATCCGACGAGGAACGCACCATCGATAGCCGCCTGCCGAAGCAGTCGACCGACTCCGCACGCCCACAGACCGCATTGGGCATTGCGCAGCAGGATCATGCCAATGCCGTCAACGTCGGTAGCTCCCCGACAGCCGCGGCAGCGACCTCAAGCACAGAGAAAGTCCCGGAGATTGTCATCGAGCGGACAGAAGAGGCGCCGCCACTGGATCGCAACCTCTCGGTCGTGTCAGAGCTGGAGGACGATGATGACGACCCGATTCGAACCGCCGCGCCGCCAGAGATGTTGGCGGCACCTGGAGATACTTGCGCAATCTGCTTGGATACCCTCGATGACGACGACGATGTACGCGGATTGACTTGTGGGCACGCATTCCACGGATCGTGTGTAGACCCGTGGCTCACAAGTCGACGAGCATGCTGTCCGCTGTGCAAGGCCGACTACTACGTTCCAAAGCCTCGCATAGACGGCGACGACCCATCCGCGGTAACAGGCCGCCGCAATCGCCATGGCACGCTCCCACAACATCCGCCAATAGCTTGGATTGGTGGAAGAGGAGTAGCCATACGACCGCGCATGATCTTTGCGCCGCGCTTCTTCCCTGCCGACAACGGCGTTCACGAAATATACGGCTCGACGCCTCAGCAAAGTCGACCCACCGACGTCTTCTATCAAGATCCGGCGGTACAGAGGCAAACGCGCAGTCGGAGTTGGCGGTCACGATTACCCACCCTCTCCCGCTTCGGTCGTCGCAGCTCACAGCAAACCACTAGTACTGGGCATCCGATTGCACATGGCCTTGTAGAAGCGATGTCAAGCGGAGACATTGAAGCGCAAAGACGCCAAATATAACGGCTTCCCTATCACAACTTTCCTGTACAACAATGTGTACATGGCTTCATTACTATTTGATACTGGGAAGGTAGCGACAGATTCTGTCAAATGAATTTACGAAATCTTTTCTGCAGCGTTCTGGCGAGAAATTGGCGTTTTATTTGAGGAAGCATTCATGGTTTGATGATGGGATCGAATGTGGGTGGCGTACCTTTTCGGGGGCTTCCTCCGATGGAAAGAGAGATCTACAGGCTCTTTTTCGAGGAGTGCACGTATAGGTGTGAAACAGTGGCAGCAGAGAGATGATATGTATAGGTTGATGAATCGATGATGTGAAGGGGTGATTTGTGCCAGCGATGTTTCCATGTTGTTCGTCATCATATATGGAATGGGTGAAAATCGGCCAATGGTTTCCGATGATAAACATGTATCTACAACGCTATGCTACCAGAATACATACAACAGAGACTCCAGGGAAATGCGACAGCAACGACTAACAACAATCGCTCAACTCTGTCTCTCTCCTTTTCTTCAAGCAGGACCAGCCTGCCCCAACTCCTGACCTTCCACCCTCTCCCTCGGCGCCGGCACCTGCGCATCAAAACCCCTCAAAATCGTCGCCACATACCGATTAAAAGCCGTAAGCTGTACCACAGCCAAAGCCCCCTCCCTCCCCAACAGCCCCACTGCTTCCTCCCAATACCTCGCCTGCAACGGCCCCGAAGAAACACAAAGCTCCCTCGCCAACCCATACGCAGCCTTATCCTCCTTCGAAAAAGACTGCGCAAAAAGTCCCGCTTGGAGGGAGTCGAGTTCGTTTTGCGTGAGTCCGCGAAGGAGACCGAGACGGCTGTGGGCGTAGAAGAGGAAGGATGCGCGCTCGTAGGCGGCGCAAACGAGGGCGATTATTTCTTTGATGCGGGGGGTCAGGCCGGGGAGGGCGTCGAGGGCTGTGAGGGTGTCGAGGAAGGCGCGGCCGATAGGGGGTGTGTGGAGGAGGATGCCGAAGGGGCCCACCATTGCGCCGGTGCTGGGGAGGCGGTAGGTTATGGTGGAGGCATGCAGGTTTGTGTCTGCGTAATCGGAGAAGGCTTTGTCTTGAAGTGAAGGTTAGCAGATTGTGGGTGTTCTTTTTGGTCTTTTTCTTTTACGTACATAAGGCGCTGGTTTCGGCATTGTGTTTGCCCGTGAGGGTAGAAGGGTGCATCAAGCCGAGGCGGTTCATTTTATTCGCGGTCGAAGACAAACCCAGAAGTAATGAACGTCGAACGCTGGGAGCGAGAGAGTGAGGTCTTCGAGTGAAGTCGTAACCTCACCTCCATCTAAATACTGCATCTCTGACTCCCCGTCATCGCTAAAAGGTCCTTTGCCTAGACATGCTTCCAGTCCTCTCACCAAGTAGGTCCTAGAAAACGCAAGAAATGATAGACACGACAATGGCCCCATCTAGTACAAGATGATATATCTGTCGTGGGACAGGTGGCTATTTCAGGAACTCCGAAGCGCAGAGCCGCATGGTAAAGGTGCCGTGCGATGCGAGCGTGTATGTAGCCGACATATCCCGTTCCTGGTGATCATCAAACGGTGTCCTGGTTTCGGGTCCCGTCGGCGTCAGACAGAGAGCGAGGCGCGCTGCAGGATAAAGTGTAGTGAGGTGGGTCTCACTCTGAAGCGGAATCGCAGGAGGTGAGTGAAAGTCGGAGCGTTGAAATCGTGCGGGACGTGCGGGTGGGTGAGATCGGCCTCATGCGCTTATGTCATTGCAGCATGATGAGCGTTCCAAGAGCAGTCTGATCCGAGGTTGCCAGTTGATAGGAGGTTGAATTGTTACTTTTTCCAAATGCTTTTGCGAAAGGTGTGCTGCTCGCTGTGCGGTACGATAGGAAAGCGTCGTCCGCGAGTCCGTAATCTCGCAAATCCGGCTGTTGGTCTGGACAACAGAGATATTACTGGCATCGGTAGTCACATTGAAAATCTGTTGGTTCTCGCATCTTACTACGCCCTCATCAACAAAACATCACGACACCTCCGTACTCTGCCAGCCGCCAAACATTTGATGCTGATGCAGAACGTGAGATTGAAATAAAGTCTTCGCTATCCGAGGAGTTCCCATACTCGAATGTCTTGAACTTGAAAATCGGAACAACACGTCTCCTAAGCAGTCAGATCACAATGCCATCTCGTTAAACAGTAGGCATATCGGAGAGCTGTGGTTCAACGCATCCCTGTGTCCCTAGCGAGCTGAAGTTTCACGTCCACCGTGTCCCTTCAATGCTCTTACTGTACGTATTTCCTGGTATTTGTACTTCGGCCTCTCTTCCTTGCGTTCCATTCATTCCTGCTGTAGCGGAATTCAGGACGGCAGGGCGCCTAGCTCTTGCATTACTCCATAGCCCGTAGCTTCTGTCCTCGTTAAGCGAGCTCGACGCCACTGTGAGCGTTTGTCCAGGCGATGCAGGACTGCTGAAGCGATCGTGCTACTCTGGTTGGCAGTAGTCTTCATACGAAGGAAGTGTAGACGCCGCTGTCTGGGAGACACGCTCGAGGGATTGACATGGCTGCGGCGCAGAAAAGTCCGTCGCGTAACGTAAAACTAGAAGGCGCTGCCGAATCCGTTCCGAGACATGATAATGTGGCCAAGGCACATGCAGATCGGAGGAAGGATGTAAGTGAATGTCAAGTGACGGTGACGAGAAGGAAAGCCGAGCGCTCAGGGAACGAGGAAGCTGGCCCCCACTCCACCAGCCGGCGACTTCCCCTGTTTCTCTCCTCTTCCTGCCTGACTCCGCTCTCAACATCGGAACCAATCTTTCGTCCAGAGAAGGCACGTTCTTCCTCTATCATCCAGCACGCCACGGCCAGAATCATGACCCGCCCATGACAATCTCGTTTGAGACACTCGGAATTGAGGCAGCAGGGCAACGCTGTTTCTCATTGCAGGCCATTCGCACTGGAGGAAGTCCCGAACCAGGACGTTAACAATATCACATCTCTGAGTATTGTCCTCGCCATTATTGGCAGTATATCATATCGCGGTTTCCAGGAACATCGTGTACGAACATCTTGTACGGTCGAAGTTTCCCTTTTCAAGTTGAATCCGATTGTTCCGCTTACGCCCAAGACTCCGCCAGCACAGCATGCCTGTCCACTAAGTGATTATACCTGTATTTTGTCTGAGTCCCGGCGGGTTGTCGGACTGGGCTCGATCGATGTGCGGATCGATGTCTTGAGCTCGTATCCACTTCCTGCACGGCAGCGGAGTTAGCAACGAGGACAAAGGTGCAATTTGATATGTATTTGCCCTCTCTCATATACAAATCGTGCTGGCTTCTGCTGTCCAAGTGGAATCATCACCAAACTAAATAACTCATCCATGAGATTTAACCTCCTTCGACAGCACCAATGCCTATTCCAACGAAACCATATCAGCCATACGCGGAGCTGCACAAGAACCTGAGTGGCGAGGGCGACGGGCGTCCAACTGCTCTTCAGGTACTGGAGCATGAGGGGCTGCTGGGTAATGCTCCCAAGGGCAAAGTATTTCTCGTGACGGGCTGCTCAGCAGGATTGGGGCAAGAGACAGCTCGAGCGCTGCACGCCACTGGTCAGTACATCCAGATCAACGTAATACAAATGGACCGCTCACATTCATAACAGGAGCGGATGTCTTCATGACGGTCCGAGAGAACAAGAAAGACGAGGGCAAGAAGATCGTGGAAGATATCAAAACGTCAACAAAAGCGTCCGGTAAGCTGGAACTGGTCTTCATGGATCTGTCCAGCTTCGAGAGCGTTCGTGCCGGCGCCGAAGATTTCCCAAGAGAAGCCCTACGATCAACGTCCTCGCTGAGGATGCAGGCGTTATGATGTGCCCATACTCCAAGACCGTCGACGGTTGGGAGATGCACATGGGAAGTAAGTTCGTCTGTGACTAGAAGTCATCTTCGGGCTAAAGACATTCGAACTCTGACTCCAGATAGCCAACCACTTCGGTCACTTCTTACTGTTTCAGCTGTTGAAGGGGAGACTCCTGGCTGCAGCGACTCCGGAGTTTAGCAGCCGCGTGGTGGTCGTGACGAGTGCCAGCCACCGTATGTTCCCAGTCCTCTTCGACGACATGAACTTTGAGCGTGATGGCTACGACCGCATGAAAGTAAGTCAAATTTCCCCATCCATACCCTACCTACTAGCATATCTATTCTTCGACAACGCAGGGCTATGGACAGTCGAAAACGGCAAACATCTACATGGCCAGCAGTATCGAGCGCCATAACGGCAAAAAGAACCTGCACGCCACTTCTTTACATCCAGGTGCCATTCTCAGCACCGGAATTGGATGCCACTAGACTGCGGAGAGCATCAGTGCCGATTTCGATCTGAAGGCAATGGAGCCACTGCTTAAAGGTATGCCGCAGGGCGCCGCCACGCAGGTGTGGGCTGCTGCGGCCAATTACTTCAACGATCGTGGTGGACTCTATCTGGGAGATGTGGGAGAGGCGGGTCCGGTGGGTGAGACGAAGCATATGGCTGTTCCGGACTATGAGTATTATGAAGAGGCGGAGGAGAGGTTGTGAAAGTTAAGTTGCAATGTTGTTGGTGCGGGATATGATTAGATGCCTGTGAGATTATGAGTTTCATTTGCAGATCTCATGTCAGTAACAGATAAATCACTCCTTCCCAGCCGCAGCTTTCCAAGCCGCGGTTACAATCTCAATTTCATCCAGCATCCCGAAGACCCTCTCCGTGCGCCACCCCAAGAGATCTCTCAGTCTCGTCGAATCCAATCTCGCACCAGTCGACATGGCTTTCGGGAAAGCATCCGTAGGTTCCACGAATTCAAGCTCGTTTCTATACCCCATCGACCAAGCCACAGCCCGCAGACACAACCCAAGAGATTCCCGGGACGTGACGACGTCAAACACCGGATACGCCGGGATTGTGCTGATCCGCTCGGTAGCGGCAACCAGAGCGGAAGCTACGTCGTCGATGTGGACTAGAGAGACGATAGCATCGGAATCGCATTGGAGGGAAACAGTAGAGCTATGCTCTTTGACGGCCTGGTGTAGAGGGTCAAACCAGAGAGTCCAGATGGTGCTCGCTCGACCGTAGACGCATGCGGGTCGCATGATAACGACGTCGAGCATGTTCCTGGATTCCAGGACGGCGTTTTCTAGTTTGGGTCTCCAGGCTACCAATGCGGGAGGTTGAGCTGGACATCCTGCGTCTCCTTCCTCGCCTGCAGGGCTCAAGTCGTTCAGTCTCTCGTTTGTCTTTCCGTGCACCCAGGTACCGCTGACATACACAAATCCCAGCTTAGGTCCTGCACCTCCCCTTCGCTTTTGCCTTTCAGCACCGATCTTTTTGAGGTCTTCAAGGACCTTCCAGCTTCCGTCATTGGCTCCGGCGCAATCGATCACGACATCGATGTTGGCGGAAGAAATCGCCTGGAGGTAGTTGCCATCCTCGATGGTGCCCATCACCGGGATGATTTCATTGGCGGCGAGGTCGTTGGCTTTGGATGCGGAGCGGGCAAGGCCGTAGACGATGTGGCTATTGCGGCGGAGGGCGAGACAGGTTGCGATACCGATGTATCCCGTGGCTCCAAGAACCAGGACGCGGACCATATTTGTCGATTGAGAAGGTAACTGGTTCGGTTGCTGATTTTGTTTCAAGATGTTCAACGATCAACACTTTCGTTGCTACTGGGTTAATGTCGAGCTCACCGGCGCCCTATGGCATCGATTGGGAACTCATATATACCTTTCCCTTTTGCAAGCCGCCCATGGCGTCGTTGCATATGTCCGTCGGCGATATGTGTATCTCCAATTTATGCCATAGCAGCTGCTAGCCGTACTGAGCCAAAAAGGCTTAGGCACTCGATTCGAGCTGCAAGATTTTGATCAATCAAACCTTGCAATAGTCGTACTGCATGACTGTCAATGCCATAGGTCACGATCGACAGCTTGATGATGATTGCGCTTCGTCTTCACTACAGGCGCTACGCCTTTCTGGACCAAATAGGTTTAGTTTCGGCTTCACGAAAAGGATCCCAATTCCCTCTTCCGGACTCGGATACGATAGCACCGAAAAATTGAGGATATTAAGTCCGACAAGAAAGCGCTTGTGAATTGCTCCCATTCTGTTGCTTGTGATCTGATCGTGTGGCGCTCAAGTTTGTGGATCAAGAGCCTGTCCTGGCAAAAGAAGATTTGCAGAATTATGCACGTGACTTGAATGACCTTCAGGTCGGGTGGCTTACTACCAAAAGCGCCAATACCAGCTTAACATCGACCAGTAAGCTTCTTGTTCAGTCGCCTTGAACAAGTCGTAAGTCCAAGAGAGTCCAAAAGCTAGTCTTGTTACGCATTTGTCAGTGTCAAGGAAGGTTACTGAACGATACAGGTTCCGCTACGGCCGGTGGTGCGAATGCGGATAGGCTCTCGGAGGGAAAAAACGCCTACGGCTCTGCAAATCGAGCTGTCCGTCGCATGGGTCTTCTACGCTGTGCGGAGTGTTACCCAGTGGAGTAGACTGGTTCCTCTCACCAAATGAAGCATCGAGGTGCAAGTCGAACTGGCTTCATTGGACGACGGTCATCGATGCCACCATAACGCAATCGTATAGGTAGCAGTCGTCTTATGGGAGTCTTGAAACCCCGAGAGCCCGAGATAGACGATGATATCTTGGCTCTTCCTTCCTCTCTTCTCCATCCTGCGCGAGGTCCAGCGAGAGCCCGTGGGATGTAGGATGCGAAGAGCAGTGCGAGAGCGTTGACATCTCGTACAGTGGACGACAAGGTTAGGTGAGATGCAGCGGTGCCTGTCGTTGTTGGGGTTGTTTCGTCGACATGGATGCGGTAGTCCCAGTGACCGCACGATGTTCCAGATTTCAGCTAAGCCTAACTGGAGTGAGTCAGCCTGGTCTGAGCACTGAGACTAATTAAGATGTGGGTCCAGAAACGTGGCTGGTCGGATCGTGGAAAGTCAGCCTTCCGACCTCATCCTCTTCCATTCGTCTCACTCACTGATCTGTCGTACGTACCGATGACTGCGACCACTCAGCAGGTTTGCTGTCGTCGCAGCCGCCGCTCGGCCCCATCCATCTCTCCGAATCGCGCCCACCATGCCACCGCGTACTCATCCACCTGTGCTCAGGCATCCGGCGAGTCAGGGGTACTGCCGCAGCCACCGAGATCGACCGGCGAATGATGACGATAAATTGACTCTACGAAGTGGCGTCGAGCTCCATCCCGGCTATGCTGCCACCGCTGACCATCTGGCCTTCCGCGCCCGGGAATCTGCAGAGGTGCCATGCTTGATACCTTATGTTGCGACCAAACAATCGCCCAAGCTGCATGGCATGCATGCCAAATCTCCATTGTCAAACGCATTGCAGTCGGCGCACCAATCATGTGGCCGCTTCTGAAGAAAAAATGCATGTCATTGACTCATCAACGGGCTTAACGAGCCTGGAAAAGCCCGTCCTCAGCAAACAGAGACTTGGCTTCGCGTTGCGGAGCGTATCACGACGGACCATGGAAGCTCTTCGTTCCAGAGGCTATGCCGCTCTGGTCTTGGCGCAGCCCGAACCGGCCAGACCGCACCCATCCCACGTGGAAGACAAAGCAAACGGGCTTTCACGATCCATCTATCGGAATACTTCTGTTTTGACATCCCGTTCGTCATGGAATACACTACATAATTACCCTCGTCTCCTCCACATCATGTTTTGACGCCTTGGACTTGAGTGTTTTTGTTTTTCCGTCTCCTACAGACCGTTTCCTCTCCAGCAGCCATGGCAAGGGACAGACAAGGCTCATTGGCGAGGTCCGCCTCATTTGGCCACCCATCTGTTGGCAGCGGCGCCGGTGAAGAGATCTACCGGACCATATCCAATGCATTGAACAGAACGTTCACTGGTGGACGGGCCTCTCTCGATATCCCCGAAGACGGCAGCTCCAGTGGAAGCGACAACTCTATCAGCAAGGCCGATGACTGGAAGATGATGGACGAAGTCAAAAACATAGCGGCCCAAACGGAGAAGGACAATCTCAAAGACAAACGACTCGGCGTCACCTGGAAAGACCTAACCGTGAAGGGCGTCGGCACCGATGCTGCTTTCCAGGAGAATGTACTCAGCCAGTTCAACATCCCCGGTGCTATCAAGGGCGGAAAGAACAAAGCGCAACTCAAGACGATCGTCGACAACAGCTTTGGTTGTGTCAAGCCTGGAGAGATGATTCTGGTTCTCGGCCGACCAGGAGCAGGCTGCACCTCACTACTCAAAATGCTTGCAAACAAGCGCCAGGGCTATGCGGAAGTGAGTGGAGACGTCAAGTACGGTTCGATGGATGCGAAAGAAGCGCAACAGTACCGTGGACAGATTGTCATGAACACCGAAGAGGAACTCTTTTTTCCCACATTGACTGTGGGACAAACCATGGACTTCGCAACTCGAATGAAGATCCCTCACCACCTTCCTTCCTCCACCAAGACGCCAGAGGAGTTTCAGCAAGTTACTCGCGACTTCTATCTGCGGTCCATGGGCATACAACACACCTTTGATACGAAGGTCGGGAACGAGTACGTAAGGGGTGTCAGTGGTGGTGAGCGCAAGAGAGTGTCGATCATTGAGACCATGGCTACCCGAGGCTCCGTCTTCTGCTGGGACAACTCAACAAGAGGACTTGATGCATCCACAGCTCTCGAGTATACCCGATGCATTCGAGCCATGACAGACGTTCTCGGACTGAGCTCGATCGTTACCCTTTACCAAGCCGGCAATGGTATCTATGATCTCTTTGACAAGGTTCTAGTGATCGACGAAGGCAAGCAAATATTCTACGGTCCTCTCAGCACAGCCAAGCCGTGGATGCAGGAACTTGGCTTCGTCTATACCGATGGCGCCAACGTGGCCGATTACCTCACCGGTGTGACCGTTCCTACCGAGCGCAAGATTGTACCTGGCATGGAAAGCCGCTTTCCACGCACGGCAGATGCTATTCGAGCCGAGTACGAAAAGTCGGCCATCAAGCCCATGATGGTTCAGGAGCTCGACTACCCGGAGACGGAAGAAGCCCGAACCTTGACAGAAGACTTCAAGGAGAGTGTCCATTACGACAAGCATCCGAGCTTGCCCAAAAAGTCACCATTGACAGCCAGTCTCGTCACTCAAGTCAAGGCTGCAGTGACTCGCCAATACCAATTGCTTTGGGGCGACAAAGCCACTTTCATCATCAAACAGGGCTCTACGATTGTCCAAGCACTTCTCATCGGCTCTCTTTTCTACAACGCACCGGCCAACTCATCAGGCCTTTTCTCCAAAGGCGGCTCACTCTTCATCGCGCTCCTGTACAATGCTCTGGTTGCCATGTCCGAGGTAACCGAGTCTTTCAGTGCCCGACCAGTCCTGTCCAAGCATCGCGGCTTTGCCTTGTATCACCCGGCCGCGTTCTGCATTGCTCAGATTACTGCAGACATACCGCTCATCTTGGTTCAGGTGTCACTCTTGTCTCTGCCATCGTACTTCATGACTGGCTTGAAGGAAACGGCAGACGCATTCTTCACCTATTGGGCCATTCTGATCGCTACTGCGATGTGCATGACGGCATGCTTCCGGATGATTGGGGCCGCATTCCCTACCTTCGAAGCCGCTTCGCAAGTCGCCGGGTTCTGGATTGGCTGTGCCATCATGTACACTGGCTACATGATCCCAAAACCCAACATGCATCCGTGGTTCGTCTGGATCTACTGGATCGACCCGTTGGCTTATGCTTATGAAGCATTGTCGGCGAACGAGTTTCACGATCAGGTTATTCCATGCGTCAACAACAACCTCGTTCCCAACGGCCCTGGCTATACAGACTCGGCGTATCAAGCTTGCACCGGCGTCAGAGGTGCTCCCATTGGATCTCCCGTCCTCTCAGGCGACGACTATCTACACGGTCTATCTTACAGCCACGCGAATGTGTGGAGGAACTTCGGAATCCTTTGGGCATGGTGGGTACTCTTCGTGGCAATGACGATTTACTTCACCAGCGGTTGGAGTCAGGTTTCTGGCAACAGTGGCTACCTTGTCATCCCGAGAGAAAAAGTCAAGCACGCCAAGCATCTCATCGCAGATGAAGAGTCAAAACCCGTTGCCAACGCACCAACTGGCCATGTCAGCGAGAAGGAAACCAATGGCAATGTTGACAGCCACCTCATCCGGAATACCTCGATTTTCACCTGGAAGAACCTGACGTACACTGTCAAGACACCTTCGGGTGATCGTGTCCTGCTTGACAACGTCCAGGGATATGTCAAACCTGGTATGCTAGGTGCGCTCATGGGCTCTTCTGGAGCTGGAAAGACTACTCTTCTGGACGTCTTGGCTCAGCGCAAGACTGATGGCACCATCAAGGGAAGCATTCTGGTCGACGGCCGAGAGCTTCCGGTCTCTTTTCAACGATCTGCAGGTTACTGCGAACAGCTCGACGTCCACGAGCCGCTTGCCACTGTCCGCGAGGCCCTGGAATTCTCAGCCCTGCTTCGACAATCCCGTGACACTCCACGCGCAGAGAAGCTGAAGTATGTTGACACTATCGTCGACCTTCTTGAGATGCATGACATCGAGAACACTCTCATCGGTACTACCACTGCTGGTCTTTCAGTTGAGCAGCGGAAGAGATTGACCATCGGTGTTGAACTCGTCTCGAAGCCTAGTATCCTGATCTTCTTGGATGAGCCTACCTCTGGCCTCGACGGACAAGCTGCCTTCAACATCGTGCGCTTCCTGCGAAAGCTCGCCGACGTTGGCCAAGCCGTATTGGTCACCATCCACCAGCCTTCGGCATCCTTGTTCGCTCAGTTCGACACGCTACTCTTGCTTGCGAGAGGGGGAAAGACTGTGTATTTCGGTGACATCGGCGAGAACGGCGCTACCATCAAAGAATACTTCGGTCGCTACGAAGCCGCATGTCCGCCCAACGCCAATCCCGCAGAGCACATGATTGACGTTGTTTCCGGCACCCTCAGCCAAGGTCGTGACTGGAACCAAGTATGGCTCAACAGCCCAGAATACTCCTCCATGTGCACGGAGCTCGACCGCATAAACTCCGAAGCTGCCGCCCGCCCTCCCGGCACAGTCGACGACGGCCATGAATTCGCCACTTCCATCTGGACGCAAATGAAGTTGGTGACCCAGCGCAACAACACCTCCCTCTACCGCAACATCGACTACGCCAACAACAAATTTGGCTTGCACATTGGCAGCGCCCTCTTCAACGGCTTCACGTTCTGGATGATCACGGACAGCGTGCAGTCACTACAGCTGCGCCTCTTCACCATCTTCAACTTCATCTTCGTCGCTCCGGGTGTGACCGCCATGCTGCAGCCTCTTTTCCTCGAGCGCCGCGACATCTTCGAAGCCCGCGAGAAGAAGAGCAAAATGTACCACTGGTCCGCCTTCGTCACCGGCCTCGTCGTCAGCGAAATCCCATACCTCATCATCTGCGCGGTCCTCTACTTCGTCTGCTGGTACTACACCGTAGGCTTCCCCACCGACAGTAACAAAGCCGGCGCCGTCTTCTTCATCATGCTCTTCTACGAATTCATCTACACGGGCATCGGACAAGCCATCGCAGCCTACGCCCCCAATGCTGTCTTCGCCTCCCTCGTCAACCCGCTCATTATCGCCGCCCTGGCCTCTTTCTGCGGTGTCCTCGTCCCCTACGATCAAATTCAGCCCTTCTGGCGCTACTGGCTGTATTATATCAACCCTTACAACTACCTCATCGGCAGCATGCTCGTTTTCACCACTTACGACATCGAGGTCGTCTGCAAGCAGAGCGAGCTCGCTGTCTTCAATACGCCAGGGAACCAGACTTGTGGCGAGTACCTGGCCGATTACATGATGGGCATGGGTGCGCGCACGAACCTGCTGAACCCGGACGCGTCGAGTGGGTGTGAGGTGTGTCAGTATAGGTACGGAGCGGATTATTTGGCTACGGTCAATTTGCCGGAGTACTCGTATGGCTGGAGGGATGCGGGGATTGTGGCGCTGTTTGCTTTCTCTTCGTACGCATGCGTCTTCGCTCTCATGAAACTGAGAACGAAGGCTAGTAAGAAGGCGGAGTAGACGGAGGAAGTCATCTAGTAATTGAGAGAGGGGGAGAGCATTTAAATTGTGTGACCGGCCCCATTGGCAGCGGATGTTGGATTATTTTAGCGATGGAGTTGGGATAGACTGGTGATTATTGTGACTAATAGAAGACAGCTTGGGAAGTTTTGCTCAATCACCTCCAATTCTCGTCATACGCTCAGAAAACTTATTCATCAAAGTGCCGCTCAATCAAGATATGCGTTGGAAGTCCGCATTAGCAATTTTGCTCAAGGGGACAAAAGCGATGCGAGGTTCTGTACCTCCATGGCGGCTGCCGGATCTGACATGTCAGACGCACAGATTATTATATTAGAATCACGTTTCCGACGCCGTCTCCGGATGACTACAGTGTACTAGCCAGACGGAGACTTGCCTCGTATTCGGTGCTAGGAAGTACGACTTTCCCGAGGAGTGAGCAAGCAGCAAGCAAGCGGCTTTCGGATACGGAGCCGCCTTGCTGCGATGATCTCGTCGTGGTTGTTGTTGAGAGGGATTGGGAATGGCGCTGTTGAGGATTTCGGCCTTTTGAGGAAGGAGCGACCGGTCGATTTCCGTTGTTGACAAGATGTGGCCTGGGAATGTGGGAGTGAGGCTGGAGGTTGGAGGGCTGTCTTTTCTTTGTTCCTGCATGTTTCCCAAGCAGCGTGAGTCGCGGATGTGAATCTGAACTTTGATGTATGTGAAAGAAAGGTTAACGCTGACCTGGAAAGTATACAGATGAAAATAGGGAGTCCGGAGATGAGATGACTGCACTTTCGTTTCCGCCTCGTGGCAGCATGAATATTGGCAGGACGGTGGTAGGAGGTACATGTAGGTAGCCTCGTACACCGCTCTAGTGAGAGAAAATGGCTGCTCTCGCTTGTGGCAGGTACGGACGCTGAAATGGAAGCAGTACATGTACGACTGTGTCTGCGGCTGCCCTTCGATGCTGATGACAAGGCCGGTCAGCAGCAGTAGCCGTGTAAAGGCAACGAGGTGAGAGTGTTTTTGGCCTGCTGCGCCCCGTAGAGAGTGCCTCGCAGTATTGTATACTGTACAGAGCAAGCTCGGGTGGCTTTTGGGGCGCATATGCATGAAGATTGAGTAGCGGGCGTCATCCTGTGGGCGGGAGCTTACGCGTCGAAGTGGTTGGCGTTCATTCTTGTGTTTTGGAAGAGAGTGCACTCGTCACAGAGGCGTCGTGATCAATTTCTAAGGAGCAACGATTGAGTTGCATCAATGTTTTGATGAGACGGGAAGGAGGGTTCGGTGGTATTGACATCCATGGTGGTCGTGTTTCGCAGAGAGCGAGGCAGAGACGGGAAGGATCGATTGAGCGACTGTTCCCAGGGGTTATTCAAACTTAATATCACACCCCTGCTAGTAACAACATCGTCCAATAGTGCGGGTGAATAATCGGCGCGTTCATGGCAGAGATGCACACAACACACGCATCGGCTACGGCTGCGTGGTGGTCCTCGGGCTTGGTGGAGTAGTGGGCGGTGGACTCTTGGTGCTCTGCCGGCGTTTCGCGCGCGAAACGTGGGCAGCGGATTCTGTCGAAATTGGAGGGGCGTTTCGAAGCAAGGAACACTGCACAGGGCATGCTCCGCGAGGTGTGTCTGCTCCGCAGCCGTGAGGCCTGCGACTCGGTGCGATGGCCAGATGCGTGCCACTGAATAATACCCGTCTGCTGGCAGTCGTGCTGCTGCGTCGTGTGGAAAGGAGAGTGTTTGGGACGAGGCGCGAGCACCGGTGACGATATCGCCATTCGTCTTCTGCTTCGGGCACAACGTCTGCCCTGGCAATTGCAGCGAGTGGAATAATTTAGTCTAGCGTGCAGAGTTAAAGAAGCGCTGCTGCAGTGCTGCTGCTAATAACCAACACACTCTTGGCCCTTTTGGGAGCAGGTCGAGCCGCTGGGTCTTGGCCTCTAGCGCTAGCGTGCAGCCTGCCTTCCCGCTGAGTCCTTCTTTTCGCTGCAGCACGCTCTCGACGACACACCTTTCCACCACCCGCTCCGCCCCGCCGGACACCACCCACCTCGACCGGCCAGTACTGCGCACTCTCCGCTGTGAGTGAGTGCCAGTATCCTCCGCCAATCCCCTCGCCGTCGACGGACCCCCATTCCAGTCCTCCGCGCCCGCGAGCCGCCCACCCCTTTCCTCGGCTTGCGCCCAACGTGCACCCAGAAGCACCAGAAACATCACCCACGCTCCTTCCAAGCACTCATTTCACGACTCCCCGACCGCGACGGCCTCTCCACTGTAATTGCCCGCCTACGCCTTCACGACTGCTGAATTTGCGACGACGAGCCCTGATCTCTCGCTCCATCACATCAAAGACGCGCCCATTGTACCGCTGCCACATCGACAGCCCCAAAGACCTGCACAAAGCACCCGACCCCGGCGAGCAATTGGGCTGGCTCCAATCGTTGCTCTGCAATATCCTTCAGTCAAAGACCGCCTTCTTTATCTGAACAAATATAGCCCGTCCACGTGGTCTGCCTCTGCTTCGCCGCCGATCATCGCAGCGAACACGATAGCCCGTCTCCCATCTGTCGAACTCCCCTGGTTTCTCTTGGATATCCGACTTTGGCTATTCGAACGTTGCGCCCTGGACAGCCAACTACCGACACTCCTTTTACAGCAGCGATACCAATCCCCGTGAAGACGCGGCTAGGATGTCCTAGGGCCGCCATACCATCAGTCCCGAGCCGCCGTTTCTTGATTCTTTAGCATCCACTTGCTTCTTGTGACATTCGTCACGTACACTCGTTTGACCCCAACTGCCAACGGTGAGTAAAGACGACACCGCGCGTGGCGGTCCTACCTGCTGACCCGAAACAGACTGCACTTTCTTCAACTTTGCACCTTCCTATTTCATCCCCTTAATAATACCGCCAACATGAGGGCCACACCGACCGCATGGGCAGCCGCACTCGCGGTCATGTCCATGCATGGACCCTTCACACTCGCAGAGGCTGCACCCGCCCAAGTGGACCAGGAAAGGCCGAAATACTACTTCCCCAGGCACATAAAACGACAATACTCCAATGCGACTTCTTCATCGACAAAGCTCTCCTCGAGATCAACCGACAGCACGACATCCGAGCAAGGAGGCCTGTTGCCCTTTTTGAGTCAGTTGGGAGAGAGCAGCACATCGTCGACTAGCAGTAGCAGCGATACCTTCAATCCTTCCTTGACGTCAAACAGCTCTTCGACTGTCGTACCAATGTCTTCCAGCTCAACTGGCCTCGATCTCTTGCCGCTACCGTTGACTACTTCGTCGAGCACACATCCGAGCAGCTCGGCAGCCAGTCCTGCACAGACCGCCACTCCCTCATCGACACTAGCGTCGCACTCTGGCAAGCCCTCCTCTGAGGTTCAGCCCACTGTCACTGTCACACCGACTCCCGCCGAGTCCAAGACCAGTAAAACGCACGAGGAGAGCACCCCTTCAAGCGAGAAAAGCACCCTTTCGAGCGAGAAAAGCACCCTTTCGAGCGAGGAAAGCACCCCTTCGAGCGAGAGCAGCGAATCAGAAAAAACTAGCTCTCCAGTGTTCAATCCCACGCTAGGAACTGGCTCGTCGAGGTTTTCTTTCCAGCCGGAAACGACGTCGTCCGGCTACGTAGGATCGACCGGCACGCAGCCTGTATCCGCCGTCCAGCCCACGCCAACTTCGTCCTCTGATAAGTACTCTTTCTCGTACAGCCCTACTGGAACTGCAGCAACTCCCCAGCGACCCGACTCGTCCCAATCGTTCTCTGACGTTGCTGGAACTACTGGTGCGGCTGTCAGCGAAAGCGTTACCCCGACAGCTAAATCAAGCGCCACCGCCAAATCAGATACCCAATCAACGGACTCGAGCAGCTCCAGCGAAGCTATCATCGTAAATCTGTCCACCTGGTCGACTTCGAGCTCGTCAACCAGCAGTGGCCTTCTAGGAGGTCTATTGTCTACTCTTCTTCCTGGCAACGCCACGTCTGGGAGTGCTACGGCGATACCGACGGATTCCACGAGTACGTATGCGTCCACAGGGACTGGCTCCTTGCTCTCCCTCCCCACTGCAACATCAACAAGCTCTCAAAGCCTTGACGGCGTGTTGTCCTCTGCACTTTCAGGCGTGATTCCACCCCTCAATGGTACTGGCGCTACCGCGACCTCCACCGATGCACCATCTGGAATCGCTTCCGTGACCGCGACGACAACAAGCGAGTCGATTATTGGGACTGGCATTTCTACCGGAGCTTTCAGTCTCAGCACGTCGACGGGCTCTTCGGGCATCACAGTTGTCCCGGTACCGCTGAGCACCTCAAGTTCTACATCCTCTACTGAATCGACTTCATCCTTTACTGGATCGACATCTTCCTCATCAGACTCGCTCAGCAGTGGGTATTCGTCTTCCACCACCGCCACACTCTCTTCCAGCAATGACACAACAACTGCTTCGTCGACGGAGTCCTCGAGTGCCACAGGTACCGTCTCCATCCCATTGACGACTGGCACTTCCTTCACGTTGAGCTCGAGCAGCAGCTCGGTGACAACTACGGGAAGCTCAAACAGCTCGGAGACGGCCACAGCCTACTTCACTTCCACTTCTTCCTCGGAGTCCACTTCCACGAGCGAGACGTCTTTAACTTCGGCCACCCTCACGACTCCAGAGTCAACCTCGAGTGTGTCTACAACCACTTCTTCATCAACTTTCGTCGAGGTCACCACGACTTCGAGTACTAGCAGGGCGCCTGTATCTCTTGTTCCAACGGGCACGGACTCGGCGACGAGTTATGTGGTTCAGACGTCGATCATGTTCCAGCCGACCACCACGGCTAGCCCGACTGAGACGCAGACAGGCAGCATGCCGGTCGATGGCTCCACAAGCTCGGCCGCGACAGGCATCCCTACCGCCATGCCACGTCTGGTGCAACCTCCAGGTGGCATGCCCGAAGCACCAGCCAACTCCACTCTCATCCAGCTCGGATTCAACTACCAGTTGAACTATCCGTTCGTAGTGAACACCGACGGGTCCGCAAGCCAAATCTTCGAATACCTTCCCCAAGGTCTTGCTTATGCTCTGAGCGTCACTGAACCGCAAGTCGTCATGACTGGCTTGATGCCGTACGACACCACCGCAAGCGTCGGCTACATTACGACCCTCGCGCAAGCATACGTTCCAAAGAATATGGTCAGCTCTCTTGACTCGATGAAGTACAACCCCAACTCTGCCGTTTACATGCAGCCTGATCCCACAGTACAAACACTGATGTCTATGATCAACCCTGCAATTCCTTTGATACCTGGAGCTAACATGGATGATGGCACGCAAACACAATCGGCGGGATCGCAAGCTACTGGCGGTTCCGGAGGTTCGAGCGGAGATGGCGCACCCATCGGAGGCGACTCTGGAGCTTCATCGCCTGTCAAGGGAAGCTCTGTGGGCATCGGTGTGGGCGCCGTGTGTGGTGCTGCCGTCTATGCCGCAGCCATGGTCTACGTCGCCCGTCGCTATCGCAAGAAGAGACAAGGCCACCAACGCACCAGTTCTGTCCCGACAGCCTCTGGCGAAATGAGCCAAAGGTCACCCGGCCAACTGTCCGGCGGCGGGACGGGAAGCTACTTCATGTCTGGCGCGAATGGACGAAGATCAAGTCCAACGAACGGGCTGGGCAGCGGTTGGGGAACTGGGAGTCGAAATAGTGCCGGCAGCAGTAATGGACCCAGCATAAGGGAACAGGGCATCAGTGCCCCGATGATGGCGGAGAACAGCTTGGGATGGAACTAGAAATTTCCTCCCTCACATAGCTGCGGGTGTCTTGGTTTCACGCGTGTGTGAATATACCCTATTTGCTTTTTTTGGTGGAGGAGGGAACCCTCCAAACTTACATCGCCTCCTGGCCTTTTACTTCCCGGGAGGCGTGGTGGTGACGACCGTGCCTTTTGATTGTGCGTACTCCATTCGATTCGAGCTTTTATTGTTGCGATGCTCGACGAGAGATTGGTGTCTTGATCTCGAAAGAAATCTGTGTGTATATAGGAATCGTGGGGGGAATCAATTTACATTTGGAAAGATGGTTTTCTGGTTTGCAATGTGTTCTCAGCGTTTCTTCCTTTGCTTGACTTTCTATGGGTTGCTGGTTGCTGGTGCTGCTGAGGTATTGGGTGGCTCCTGACTAATTGGCAATGTCGAAGCACTGAAAGTCTCCTGACTGCCAATTTTGAAGTGCTGTGAGCCTCCTTCCTGGATGTCAAAGGCGAAGTAAGGGCCTTTCGACAAGATGGCAACACTCCCCAAGTCAATCAACGTCGAATGCTGACCTGTCGCCCAACACGTTCAAGGAATCCTTCATTCGACATCACGTCTCAATGTTGCCGCTGCAAAGCCTCATTTCGTCTCCATAGTTACAATTGAACTCGCAAATACAGATATCGAGAACAGGCATATTTCGAGTCGTATCTGGCGCGCATAGTGCATATCACCATTCCTCTTGCTGCGGCACTTCTCGGCGGTGTTGATATCGCAGGCAAGAGCTTTGCATTGCGGCCTTCCTGGTGCTGCGGTGGTGAAAGCGCTCCGGAAGGTGAGGTGGAGGTTGGTTGATTGGGCTCTGTACCAGGCTCTTGCGAGACGGGTGAGACCTTGGTGGCAGGAGAGCTTGTGTGGCATGTTGACCTGGACGCGAAGTTGTTGTTTGCGGGGTGGGGTGCAGCGCACCCAGCGGAAGAGTTGCCGGGAATCGGTGTTTTCGATGTAAGCGTAGAAGCCGTTGTTGACACTAAACATGTTCAGGGACTCGGAGCGCGTTTGGCGAGAGGCACGGGTGATGGCAGGCTGGATGCCGGAAAGGATGTGAGAGTCCCAAGTGGGTGTGGCGATGAGTGGTTGGTCGCCGCGCGTTCGGGAGGGGAGGATCTCTTCGTAGATGCGGTTGCGCAGTTCAGCTGGTACTGGAATGGAAGGGTTAATTGAGGGTCATGTGGAATGTTTGTTCTGGTAGGCGAACTTACGATCGAAGAGAGACATTGTTTGGCGCACGCGTGATGCTAGGGTTGGAAGTTCTTCGTTGGCGAGGTCGTTGGGTAATGGGCCGTCGAGTTTGACGAGCAAGGCGGCGCGCTCGGCGCCGGGGACATGCGTGGTGGGTGTGGAGCAAGTGTTGGTGGAGTTCATGTCGAGAAGAAGAGATGAGGTTGAAGCCGAGCAGGCAGAATCGCGAACATTACGTAACTGCTACATTCATTCACTTCTTTTCAGCAGGGACGAGTCACGCTCCTCTCTATCCAAGCGCGCTTTTCGATTGGACGACCTGATCAAATTCCATTCGACTCAACCTCTTTTCATCCTTCAACATAACTGCTCAGCCTCCCCATCGAGAGCCGCTTCGTCTCGTCTGTCAGAGGCGTCACCGGCCTGCTCTGCTCTCGCTTGTACAGGGCCACACAATCCCGCAGCGCAATGTACTCTGAGTCTGCGTATCCGATAATCTCTGCGATCTGGGTGCTTCTAACACCCCTGATGCGCTTGATCTCGGTCGCTGCGTAATTGACGATGGCCCTCCCCACATCAATCCCCTCGCTGAGGGCTGCATCTTTTGACGGCAAGATCTTGATGCGGACGCATTCATGCTGTCCGAAGTGGCCCTCCACATCGATCACACCGACCGGTAACAAGCCTGCTTTGGAGACGATCGCCTGATGAGCACCCTCATCAATGTAAACGGTACCGTGAGGAGTCAGACCATGTAGCAACCAGAAGTAGCGATCTCGAATCGGATGAAGATCAGGCAGAAACCGAGTGTGCAGTGGTGGAAGGCCTGGCCCATCAAGTCGTGGCGCCGCCGTTGTAGAATCGTTAGTTACAGCCGTTCTCTGAAGCTTTGAATCTACTGTTTCATGTTTTGGTGACAATTCAACGCTATTCTCCAGACTTCGCGCGGCGCTCTTCTGGGCCTCGGCGTACTTCACAATGGCCGCTATGTTTCCAGGCTTACTGCTTCTTGTAATGACAGTGGTGACGCCTGCAGCAGTCGCCAGTCGTGCGGCAACGATCTTGGTACCCATACCTCCTGTACCAAGTGCGCTTCCGGCGCTGGAGGTGTCCGCGGTCAGGTCGGCAATGTCTTCGACCACCTCGATCGCTTTTGCGTCAGGATTGGATCGAGGGTTCTTGTCGTAGAGGCAATCGACGTCGGTCATGAGGAAAAGGTAGTCTGCCTGGACCATGCCCGCTGTGATAGCACTCAGGGTATCATTGTCTCCAAACTTGATCTCTTGCACCGCTAGCGTATCGTTCTCGTTCACAATCGGTATCACCCCCATAGACAGCAGCTCTGAGAAGGTGTTTTGCGCGTTCAGGTACTGTGTGCGATCCGCGATATCGTTCCTGGTGAGCAGGATCTGGGCTACGGGCTGGCGCATGTGCATGAACAGCTGATCCCACATGGCCATGAGCTTGCACTGGCCTATGGCCGCCAATGCCTGCACCTGTGGGAGGTGTTTCGGTCGACGCTCCATGTCCATCTGGCGCAGGGCCATGCCGATGGCCCCGGACGAACAGATGACAACTCGATGGCCGTCATGGCGCAGGCTCACGGCAGTCTCGACGATGGTGGACAGGACGGACAGGAGCGGTTCGTGCGTCTTCTCGTCGACGATGGAGGAGGTGCCTGGGACCGTGTCATCAGTACGACGGCGCAGTCCAACTCGAGCGGTTGCCGGTGTCCACAGGTCTGGTAGTACCGAGCTTGATGACAATCGTAAGATGTTTCTTCATCTTTGCGGACGAAGACGGAGACGTTTGCTGCTGGCGGCTGATGTCGATGTCAGCTCCCGGAAAGCACAGTGCTTCAGTGTGACGCCCATTCCAGCAGCCAAAGGGGTAACGATGGGTTCAACAGTGCTTTGAGAATGTTTTGAGCTTTCTTCTTCGATGCAGTCATGAGACAAGGTTCGGCTCCGAGGAAATGCAACCTAGTCCCGAACGGGTCATGGTTTCCCTTCACTTGACCTCTCTTTCCTTTCGCATCGTCGTCCATGCATCGGTCCATCCACGAAAGGCCTTCTGGCAGACTTCTGCCGCGAAACAGCTATTCTCGAGGGCGCCACCCCTCAAGCTGCTCCCTCGTCCTACAGTCGTGCTGTTTCATTTTCGGCATGTTCAAAGGAAAGCTCTCTTGCGGCCATTCCGCCTGCATCAGGTGCAACTGGCCATGACAATTATTTCTTAGTTTTCGGGAAAGCAACAAATTCGATCTCCCGTCAATCCAGTACTCCGGTCTGTCGCCAGGGATGAAGTCAAGGTGATAAAGACGTAGGATGTCTGCGAAGACTGCCCAGGCGAAAGACACCATCTCACCAAACTAACTTACAACATGCTCCTATCTCTCTTTTTCACCAGTCTCTTCTGTTACCTTACGCTTGCGAGCCAGCACGTCTGGCTGGCCGAGCAGGGCACAGTTCGGTGCGGAGACTTGAACTACAATCCCTCTCAGTATACCTGCTTTGAGACCAACACAGGTTACTCGCTTTGTCCGATCTCTGAAGGCTTGGTTTCCTGGCTTTGCGGCGAAGCTTGCTACATTACTCTTGCTTACAGGTAAGGTGAAGGATCACCACCAAATAGTACAATTTCTAATCTGGAAACAGCTGCGCCAATGGGGTCTTGGTCCCTCAACCGCTCTACCAGGGCGCGTTTGTCCTCAGTGTTGTTGCTCCTCTCCAGGACTACGAAGGCGCCATCATACAAGCGAGCGGCGGGCACCTCACAATTGGAGGCGATAGCGCTGCTTACTGTCCTTCAATCGTCCCGCCCGAGTATTGCCCTTACTCTGAATGGACGATTTTCTCTGGCAACTGGCTTTCTGTAGTCGTTCCAGGAGGTCAACAGATCTACACTCAGACAGATGGACATGTGACATATACCAGCCCACACAGTTCCTCAGAGCCAGATCTCCTATACGAGGGAGCTGGAACAGCATACAGTAACGCGGGATACTTCGCACCCAACAATACCGATTGGCTTGCTTGCAAGATGCCAGAAGACAGTGACGACGACCCTCGCCATCTTCTGGTCAACGTCCCCGGGATGAGCTACACGGATTGCGATTTCATCCGCTTGAGAGTGATGAACCAAGACAGTGGTCAGTCAAAACGTGTGGCTTTCACCCATGGCTGTTTCTAACGATACTGTAGATGATTGGGGCGCCTGGGAGTACCTCTAGCAACCAATCAAGCCACCGCTGTCAACACCCATCAAAAAGCAAATTCTATCCTGGAAGAAACCTGCCCCATCTTCAGGTACCAGGACGACGAAACCACGCCACCAACCAAATTTAGCCCACGTGATATTCGCCCACACCACAATGACATTCCCGTATTCCCACAGCTAAAATTACTCCATATAATTGGTACTCGGAAAAATGGAATAGCCTCAAATACAAACAATCCTCGTCTCCTGATTCGCCGAATACTGTATCTCAAGTGAATTGCGCCCCGCTCCCGACTCCGAATCTGCAGCAAGCTCGACACGCAGCGACGATCTTCAAAAGCAAGGTCCTGGAAATAGAGCTGGATTTATGAAGCAGAGAGATGTCTTGATGTGGCTTTTGGACCCCTTTTTCGTTCATGAGCCGGTGCACTTCTTCTAGTGCTGACCGCGGCTGCCGGGAGGGAATACGGTCCACAAAGTATACAATAGGAGTGAAGGATTCGGTAAACTGCAGCAGTAGCTTGGTGCGAGAAGCGCTTCAAAGGGGAATGTCAAGCTCTGCTTGCTGGTGAAACCTGCAAGCTGCCATGCCGTTAGGAACAGTGTCACTAAAGCATGAGAGAAGTAATTCGATGGAGTAGACAATTTCGTTGAACGTCTGTGTGCTACATTCTTGGTACAATGATGATAGCAATACGTGTTGTCGTTGTTGTTGTACATATGGAAGAACTTTCGCGTGTCGATGTATACGACCAGAGTCCCTCCCAAATGCCCTCTCGACGTGTCTTTGCCCGTCGGAGGCGTATTTACTTTTCCTCCCAAGCGGTCGATCCCTTGATTGCATCCTTCTGCGTCGACCGCGGTGTCAATTGGTACACCGAATAATGTTTTGCACTGCGTAAAGGCAGCGCGACCTTGAACAAGGCCTTGTTTCCCCCTCCAAAGGCCAGCATCCGATCTTTTTCCCCAACGCCTTGCATAATTGAAACTCGCAGTTCGTTAAATAGAAGAAGATGATGATGTCGTAATATCATTTCGCTCCAAAGAAGCCGGCTCTCTGTGGTGGATGTTAGTGTTTATACCACGAATAGCACACAATGTTCGTGTTGAAACTTACCAGGCACATCTCACAAGGATCGCCGGCTTCCCCGCCCAACACATAACCTTGACAGTTTCGCGCCGCAAAGTAATAGCAGCGCTGGCAGCTGAGCTCTCCCGATGAGGAATTCGACTGTGCGCGTGAAGGTTTCGGCCTCTGTGGCTTGGGACTTTGGGCGATAGGGGCTTGGCCAGGTACAGGTGGCAGTGCCTTTTTCGCATATGTGCTGATGGCTCGCGGCGGTGGGAAATCCGTTTGTAATCTGGGCAGCGACGGCCTTCGGTTGACAGCAACGGAGAAGTCTTTTGGCGGTGTTCGGGGCGCTGCGATGTTGGATACTGGAGGCGGTGGTGGTGATGATGGGGCAGTTCCGGGATGGCTGGTAGCTGGACGGTTGAAGCCGATATCGTCTGATTGAGGATATGTCCGGCGATGCACTATTGATCCCAGTTTGAACTGTCTTCTTCTCATGAATGATTTCTTGCTGTGTGTGCTGAAGCTGTCGCTTCGATCCTCCTCGACCGCTGGGGAGAGTGGTCGCGAGGCATAAAAGGCAGATCGCAGGTCGTATGACGACGCCGTGCTACTGGTCGAGATGCTGGATGTCGAGGAATGTACACTGGGTGTTGTGGGAGCGTCTCTGAATAGATTGTCGAGGTATGCAGGCCTTGATCCCACTGCCGAAGGACGAGGTAAGGTCATGGCCATCTTCGGGGCCCGGACTGGAATCGATATTGGGGATGTTTGGTCCAGTGATATTATAGATGTTGTTCAGACGAAAAATACTGTTTCTGGGGAGGTGCGGATACTGGAGATGCTGAATTAGGAAGCGGTGCTGCAAGTAGATGACAGACTGGCGTTCTTCAATCGGCAACAGGACGTATAGCGACGGTGGATGGTGGTGCAAAAGCGGGTTGAAGAGAAGTGGCGGCGGTGGGAGAATGGCGGCAGGACTACGCTCAAGGCTCAAGGCATGGCAAGGCAAGGCCTCCCTCTTTCGAGCCGACCAAAAGGTGCTAATACATAAGCTCCCAGAACCAGAGTTAGCTCTCTGCGCCATACCTAACTCAAAAGACCCTAAACGTTGCACATCGTCCATCATAAGCCTCGCTGAGACCAAGGGACGGACGGGGCATGGATCGTCCCAGCCTGCAGGAATGGGGACCGACAGCCGGCCTTCGGACCGTGCAGCAGGGGCCTCAGCATCAAGAACCCCCTCGAGCAGTGCGCGGACGCTCGCAACCAAGACGAGCAGCAGGAAAGTCATCGTCACGGGCAAGTGCGTGTCGAAGTGCAACCTTGGACATGGGGGCAGCCGCTATCGCAACTAGTCGGTGCTAGCCGTCGTCTCGTGAAAACGCAGGGGCAATCCCCTAGAAGCAAGCAAGGAGGCACAAGCACAATTGCACTCGAGTTGTTGTGCATGACGGCCTAACAATTTACATGCTCGTCCACCTCTCCTGTCGACTCGATTCATGCCTGCAAAGCCACATCCAACCCCGTGGGTTGCGGAGGCATGCTGGTCCCTGACGAGCATCGCATACACCTGATGCGTGCGTGGAGCTCCATCTACGTACCTCTTCGTACTTGGGGAAGCACTGCCTGGTGTCATTGCTCCTGACTACTGCAAACTACCACCACGAGCCACGCTGGAGGCGTGTCGGGAGGCGGCTCCCCTGTCCTCTTGGAGTGAAACTAGCTCTCCCAACCTGGACATCCGGCTACAAAATCCATTCCGCTTCGGTCCAGCATCCTGGCTGCCGCTCTGCGCAAGCAGCATCGATGAAGTGATGATATTTAGAACGGCCAGGATGCGAGACAGACCAGCGCGAGCGATGATTGCTCCTCGT
Source organism: Mycosphaerelloides madeirae (assembly GCA_002785995.1). Lineage (NCBI taxonomy): Eukaryota > Fungi > Ascomycota > Dothideomycetes > Mycosphaerellales > Mycosphaerellaceae > Mycosphaerelloides > Mycosphaerelloides madeirae. Next base: position 367,357 of record NHNV01000010.1, on the reverse strand, counting down.
CGAGGACATCTTGCATACTCATCATCAATGCTACGTCGGGCACGAAGGGGCTCCCGCGGACGGGTACGGGCATTGCAATCATTGCGGTCTCTGGGCAATGCTAACCGACCGACGGCCTAATCCGCAGCCGTTACTACTACTACCCGCAACGGCTCTCGTTTCATACCAAGACATGTGCTGGGGAAGCAGAGCCGCACGCGGATATGGAAGACCACCAACGGTTATAGTTCCGAATAGATTGCACGACTGATAGAGTTCACCGCGCCTCTTATCACAGCAACGACGCCGAGGAAAAACACGGCCAAAAGTGCAAAGCTGCGGACGAGGCGAAGTGCTTACAGCAAAATCAAGGCAGCTCAGGAGGAGGGCACTGATCACTCTTGATTTTCGCGAAAACATTCTCCGTTGTCGGTCGATGTTGTTGGCCCGCCGACGCGGTCTCTGGGCTCTCGTCTTCTCCACCCGTACCGCTCTTTGCTTGACGCGTCTTGGCCCGCAATTCAGCCAATGCGTTTACCCAGTTGCGCCACCAATGTCGTACAAATCAGCCTACAAGATCTGGAGTTGAGCGATTTCTGGTTTCCTTCTTGCCGAGGAGAAATCTTGCTTCACAACTCCTTCATCTTTGGACAGAAAGCAGACGTTGCGTTTCAAAGTGCACACGACAAAATACGCATCCGAGCGACTGTTTCCACCAGTTCAGAATGGCTATGATCAACAGGAACAAGACATGCATCGCGCGATCGCATGCAGCGTAAGAGTCCACTCGCACGCTCGTGTTCTGCGTGATCTACATTCCGAACCTCGTGGAATATACGACGGCGAGTCCCGTTTTTGGATTTTCAACAACTTCACCACTTCGTGTCTTCGTGTGTGATGGAATCCCGGGTCACAGGCTTTTAGTGCCACAACATCGCAGCTTTCCTGGTCAATATGCTGGGTTCTTGTGGTAACGGATTCTTGTCGCTGCAATTTCTGGCCATTATTTCCCTCTAAAGACAGCAAACCACGGTACACCGGCGGGAAGCTTCTCCCCACTCCCGCGACCACACATCATCATCATCACAGTAGTCGCATTATTGCGCACGATGCCAAACTGTTACGTCAGCAAACTCCTCGTCTGCTCCAGGTTCTGTACATCATCAATGCCCAACAACGCGGGGAGAGACTTCCACCCGTGCGCACCCTGTTTCCAGGCTTCACCTTGATAACCACTGCTGATCAGCCGTCGTTGAACTGGGAATAAGAAAAGAATCTGTGCTCGTCGAGAAACAACCTTGGACCTGTCCGATCACTAGGCTAGATGGTCGGCATGCCGTGGAGTACTTCTCCGAGCCGTTACTTCACTACAAGGAACTTCGCAACTGGGAGCCGGCATATGTTGCCATCGAGGATAGCTTGCGTTCGTTGAATTGCGCAAGCGAATTCAACATCCCCTCATCTGGCTTCTCTGCCACTGGACCACCGGAGAAGTCACCAACAGCATTGTCATGGAACCAGACTCTATGCTTCGCGGCCCTGATGTCAGCTGTTGCGAATGCTAGCTGGACTCATATATCAATGCTCTGGAGACGTTGTACTCATCCTGGTTGTCGATCTTATGGGATATTCTATGAGTTTGAACATGTGGAGCCTCTCCATTGCTCCGGCCGGACATGGCAATGTTCATCTATCTCATCATCAGAACGTAAATCCTCCTCTTCGCAGTAGCAGTCACTCGCGAGGCGCGATCATAATTGGATGATTGGATTGAGCAGCTAACTATAGACGACTCAACTTGCTAGAGTTAGATGAAGAGTGGTCTTTACTTCTCTCAGTCGGGAAAAATGCCAACATCGCTGTCACTCGGTACACCGCGGCTGTCATCGCCTGTCAAGATATTTTTGCATCCTTGTCTGACACCTGTCAAGGCGAGGAATTTGACAGCACGCAGCTTGGTTGTTGCACGACACAACTGGTGATAACCAAGATCGGATTATTCTTTATTGTCACTAATTTCGGTTGCAGCCGGGAGGTCCTCAAACTTGACATCTCCGCGTACAACCACGAAAGCGGTCCGCAATGGTAAAGTGTACAGAAATTCCTCAGCAGGCACGCAAAGTTGTATTGGACATAACTGAAAATCCACCCCGCTCTGCATGCAGACGCACGATCATATTTTGAGCTCTACCTGCGTGAACGGACATGAGTAGGCTGCCATTCTGTGCCACCTCTGCTATGAACAGGCTCACTTCATCAACTGGCAGCGAGGCGGCAGCTTGCTGTCTGTCACTTCATTTGATAGGCCCACATACCAGGACGCTCGAAGATGGCCACAACTACACCTGTACGGTTCGACGGCGAGCAAGACATGGACTTTCGGAATACTTCGTACTTCCATGGCACTCATCGACAGCTGCCGACACCGGAAGAGGTCGTCGACAAGTAGCAGCAAGACGGTCGGCCGGGACTTGTACAGTATCAGCAGCTGGGCCTCGCGGTCAAACTCGGTCATATGCCAGGCGTGTCGATAGAAGAGGCCCGGACGCTCTAATTCATTCGACAGACATATCCGAACAGTGAAGTGCCGGTTCCTGAGGTCTTTGGCTGGCGGAGCATACAGAGTGCCTGTGACAGCGGTGCTGATCGAGTCTTCATTTACATGAGCCTAGTACCTGGACAAATGCTTCTCCAAATCTGGCCATTACTTACATATTCCGACAAATACTCGGTTTGTCTTCATCTCAAGAATATTCTGGGCTACGTCAGATCCATACCGCAATCCCGTCCAGCGTTTATTGGCGAGTAGGCATCCGTGCTTTTTGCAAAGACGAGACAATGATGTGGCTCATCAGGGTCTGTGTCGAAGGGTTCTGTTCCGAAATACCTTTCTGCAATTTAACCCGAATCCAGAGCCATTCCGGGATGTCAAGTCGTTCAACGACTTTATCCAGCTCATGGCATTGCCACACATTCTTATGGCGGAGCGGCACTTCCACGATGAAGCTCGAGCCTTGCTACCGGACAACGGCGAAATCTGTTTCACACATGGCGATTACACTCTCCACAATATCATGGCCGTAGACGGCCCAGGGTCCGGTGTGCATAGTGGCCATTATTGACTGGGAGCAGTCGGGCTGGTATCCTGAGTACTGGGAGTACTGTAACATGTTTCTAGGAAGTGATTATGATCATGAATAGCGGGCGACGGGATTGGTGGAAATAGTTGCGGCTTCATATGAAGGAGCGTTTATTGGTGTTGAGGAACATTGGTCATGGAGAGGCTTTGTGAGAGCTTGCCATCGACTGCAGAAAGACACTGTCGCCACCAATATCGATGCCCGACAACAGCGTACTCGAAACGTTGATGATGTCTGCCGACAGGATTCATATACAATGGAGTTGGTTTACTACATGAGCGACAGAACCCAGGCGAGTCTGGATGAACACCACCACTGATGCAGCATAGAATTCTCGCTGTACGCCTAACATGTGCTGCTAGGCTCAAGCTTCTTCGCTAATCATATGCAAGTCCTGTGCTGCGCTCCTTCCATTATTGGACAGTCTACTCGGCTGTGAGCTGGCCAGACTTCCAGCCTGATGGCCAACAGATGCCAATAGCAAGGCTGATATCTCGCGTCTCAGCGATTTCGCATACCGTCTTTGCTCTTGACCTGTCACTCCCTCAATTTCAAAATATCGGGTTTGATCATCTGGTGTCGAAGAGACATATGAACGCTATCGACCGCTCAGCAATGTCAGAGCGGCTGGTCGAGCGGAATGAGTACTAAAGATGCCGACGTCGAGGTCGCTCCGACCGGTCATCATGTAGTCGATTACGCCAAGGGAAAGAAGGTCGTATATGCGGGTGAAGATTGGGGACGTCTACATAACGATATAAGAGATGAGAAGGCGGTAATCACAGACGATGGGGTAGAGGCATACCACCAAGGGAGCCCACGAGGCTCGCGGCAGAACATATGTAGCATTGCACAGGACAAGCGGTGGACTTATGGCTCATTGTTCCCGCCCTGCTCTTGATCATCGCGGCCGCTGTTGGCGGAGGCGTGGAAGGATCACTCAGGTCCAAGAGCAAGGCCTCTTCTCTCGGCGCTGCAACAACAACAACAACAACAACAACAAAGACGACAAGCAGGAGTTCTATGTTGAGCACGGAAATTCCTGTTACATCGTCAGCATCCAACCGGTCTCCAGCCTTGACGACTGCATCCATCTCTGCGCAGCTTTCAGTGCACGTAATCAGACGCAGATCAGTAGCGGTCAGAGTTCTCCATGTAATACAGTCTGCTGGCATAATGGTAGCCCCGGGGACGATTGGCCCTATAAGTGCTTTGGCGGCTACACTCCCGTGACTTCGAATTCTTCGACAGGAATTCAGGCGACGCCGTCGACTATCTGCGATTCTGCGGCGTGGATCAATGAGTAGATTTCTGGGGCGGCACAAGGGTGATGTGTTCTTGTTGCTTGGCTCTTGAGCAAAATAGTAATCCCTGGGCCTCTGGGGGAAAAATAACCGTCCGGGGAAACGGATCACGCGCAGGGTCTTGCAGGAGCCGCAGAACACCTTGATGGAAAAAGTCAGCAATGAATGGCACGAGAGCTACATATATAGCACAAGAGTACGGGACCTCCCTAGCCAGGAACCGTCTAACTCCATCCTAGACTCACAGGGAAAGTCAGACCCATCTCTCTTCATTTCCTTCTTGATACTTTTGGAAAGTCATGAGTGACTTTTTTCTCGCCATCGACGTTGCACTCGAGGTGGTCCGGGTCATGTCTCGCATTGCTGCCCAAAGGACAAGACGAGAGCAAGACTCATGTCCATGCTGGCGGTGCCTCCTTCACCCCTACTCCCTCACTCCTCGAAGCACCAAGCCTTCTCTCATCCATCCTCACTTTGCAACTCGCAGAAGGAAAAAGACTCTTCAGACACACAAAATGTACATAACTTGGTCCATGCTACAAACGAGCGCTCGAATCAAACCCCCATCATCCATCCATCCCCTGATATGCAAATAATGCAGTCCGCTGCACAATAGTGAAGTATACATCCATTCACAAGTCTCCCATCATGCAGAAGAAACAAAGTCGCTAACGAACAAATCGATGCAAGCATGCCGTCGCACAAACAAAAGCACCCGAAACCGGTGCTCGCAACACAGGGTATCACTCATGCCGCCCATAACGCCCACAGAAGAACCCTCAAAAACGCCAAGAAGAATTTGTTTTCCACCCTCCCATGCACGCCCCGGTTGTCCCTTTTTTTGGTCTGGTCCCGTTATGTCCATCCGTGAAATGAGAAAAACTCGTTAACATCCGCTTGAGCACGTTTGCTCCCCATATGAACAGAGAAAGCAAATGAAGAGATAATCCCCTGAATGCAAGACAATCACGAGGATGCTGTATTGCTCTTCAAGTCGCTGTTTCCAGGCAGGAGGAGCTCGATGCAAAGCTGTAACATGTCGGCTGCCTCATGCAGAAGCTCCCAGCGTGGTTGCCGAAAGCAATCTCGCAGTACAATCAGCAGACCCAGACAAGAGTTTTTGTCCTTGAGTCCCTCCAAATCGTCGGGACTGCCCGCCGTTCCAACGCGGATCAGGTATTGCTGCAGATCGTATATCTGCAGCTCAGGCGTCGTGAGCGTGTATTTGGAAGACTTCATAGGACCTTCCAGCGCGTATCCATACGACCACACGATCATTACGGCGAAGTAAAGGATCCATGGCCGGTTGAGCAGGTAGTCGTCTCTGGCATTGTAGCTGAACACTGGACCCTGCATGCCGTTCGCGCGCGATTTTACCAAGTCGTCTTCCGGTATCAGGACCTCGCACAGGAATTTCAAGGCATAGTAGGTTGCGTCTCGCGCTCTTGCCGACGGCGCCCACGCTTCACGCATGCGGCGCTGCACGGCCGCACGATCCGGCTCGGTCACAACTCGTCCTAAAGCGCGCTCTGCGCCTGCAAATACCTCACAGTCCACGATGTCGACGTGCATCGCCATGTGCGCAAGGCTGTGCAGACATGTCCTGGATTCGAAGACGTTGTCGCGGTGGTCAACGTGGCACTTTGACTTGTTCTCAGGATTGGAAACTTGGAGCCAGTGGTCGTTCTTGCTCAGACTTTCGTCAAAATCACGCCGCCAAAAGTCGAACGCGCGTGTGAGGGGCGAACGCCATCGGATAGGATTTCCGAGAGTGCTGGAAGCTCCCAGGGATGACACTTGCAGATCTCTCTGATTCATGTGCCAGCTTACGTTCAGCAGCCCGGCCATCAATATCACCCGACCAAAGATGTTGGTGCGAACCTTTTGGCTGTTGAGCGTCCTCTTCAAACCTTCTAGGAAGCTCACAGGTTTGAACCCATTCGCTGCTAAACTGGCCTCTACTCGTTGGACTTCGGCACTACTAGTTGCAGACCACAGAGCCTCGTCGCATGGCAATGGCAGGCGGATATCATGTGGTGACATGACAGCTGAGTGGCCAAACAGGGTGGCATGCGTGGAGTCAATGATGAATGCCGCAAACGCCACACGTCTCGTCGCCTCCGCGGTGATCCATCGATTCCAGAATGCATCGGGTGTATTTTGACCACTAGTGTTGATCGAGCCGTCCGGACCTGGCGGTGTTCTCGTGGGATCTATGGTGCCGGAAGGCGATTCGATCGTACTACGTCCGATGAGAGATGACCCTCTCCGCATCACTGTCAGGGTGGTCGCATGATGGATATGCGCACGCTCATGAAGTGGGCGGGTGCTGTACATCTTCTCGAAAAGCTCGAGTAAGAGCATTGTTTGGAAGGTCCACAGTTTCGCCGTTGGTCTGAACTCGACGTCCTTGAACACCTCCCATCGTATGTGGTACGCCGCGAAGAAAGCCAATTCGGAGCAATTCTTGATGAGCTCGGGAGAGTGCGTCCTCTCCAGACAGCATGCACCCAAGCAGACCATGGCCAGGAGAAGGAGATCCGGACAGGTCTCTGCGTTGAACGTGGGGCGGTGCATGATCGGCATTTGTTGATGAATGTGAATCCAGTAGCTCGTGATATAGGTTTTGAGCATATTCACGCTCAATGGGTGATTCGGATCTGTCGTGTCACCTCCGACAATCTCGGCTCTTGATTTTCTGTTTGGAGAATCGCTGGTGTCTTCAAAGCCACGCACTAAAGCGATGATACGGCCTTGTTTACGCTCGCTCACAATGCTCTCACGCATGCTGAGATCCATGCCGTTTATTGTTGGTGAACTGGTATCCCACATGGGAACGCTAGATCCTGAGTCCGTCGGAGTCTGGCTTTCAGGTTCAAGTTTGGGCATAGGCATGTTTGGCTGTTGTAGGTGATACATATCCTGTGGTGGTGGCGACGGTTGGCTCAGGTCCATGCCACCACTTTCCAAGAGCTGGTGAAACAGAGCATCGTCCAGGGCAGACTGTGGTGATCTGTTGAATCCATCTCCACCGAACACAGGCATTGCGTATCCAGCTGCGTACTGATCGAGCACGTTGAAATCAGCAATGCTGTTGGCACGTGAGTTTGGGACCTGGAATTGATCCATGTTTCCGAACGCAGGTGACATGGCACTTCCCGGTCTTGCAGTTCCCGGCCCTGCATACGTCTGCTGAAGGCCATACTGGGGCATAGGTGTCATGCCTGTATAGCTGTTCGCCGTAGGTGATTGAACGCTGGTTCCCGTAGTGGATGGCGATGGATAAGGTGGCTGGGTATACATCGGATTTGATGTGGGCGGTGATGATAAAGGTGGTGGGTGCATAGGCAGTGGTTGATGTTGGGGGTACCCATTCGCAAGAGACGCCGGTCGGGCATATTGGGAGTCCATGCCACCATAGCTCCGCTCTCCAGCACTTGGAGAGGGCGGTGGTAGCATGGCTCCAGTGTTAGTGTAGCCTGTAGCATAAGTGTTGTAGGTCGATCCAGCATGCATCTGATGATCGACAGAAACGTTGCTGTTCGAGCGTTGCATCGTGGGAAGCTCTGCCATGGCCACTTGGTTCGGGTATTGGGCACCAGAAGTTGCATAGGGTTGTACAGCCTGGGCGGCAGAAGGCGGCATGTATGAGTCCGACGGGGGCTGGGCCTGGCTCAATTGGTGTTGGGACTCTACTGGCGACTGAGTGACTGTCGTCGTCGTTCCCGATTCCGAGCTAGCGCCGTTCGAGGTGGAATTGGCAGCAGCAGCAGCACGCTGGCTGTTCATGAAAGCATCCTTGCGCTGCAGATGAGAGCCCTTGGCCGTGTGCCGTTCCTTGTGCCGTGCACAGAGATCTGCACGAACGAAGTGCCTATCACATCCCGGGAAGTCGCAGTGATATATTTGCTTGGGTGTGTCTGCGGTTGACGTTAGCGGTGCCGAACATGGATGTAAAAGAGGGAAGAAGTAGAGGAGTAAACGAACGGTTCAATTGGTGCCTGTACAGGTGCTCTGCGCGCGAATATGACTTGCCGCAGTCGGGCTGAGGGCACTCGTACTTCTTGTCGGTTGTCTTGATCACCCGTCGTTTCTTCTTGGGTTTGGAGGAGGATAGATCGTCGAGCTCGTGCTCGGCATCGTCCATGTCCATACTCTCGTCGTGTGCGCTGTCGGGACGGACATGGTGCGGGGTCCCATTGGCGGGGTCATGGAGTGGGTGGTGGAGGTTGTTCATGGCGGCGACACCAGGCACAATCATTCAGGCAGCTAAGCTGTCGCTGCAGCCAGCCGTTCGCGTGGACGCTGACGCTGACGGTATAATGTGGCGGAAGTTGCTAGAGAGGGCGCGCTCGCGGTGGGCCAGCATGCTCGAGGGGGGATCGGTGGTGGTACGCGCAGCGGCCGTGGGCATATCCTCGCGCGAAGCTCGTGGTGACGATGGGGCGGGTGGACGTGGTAGATGGACACGTGCGCAGTGCGGAGAAGGGGCGCTGGGCGGGTGGCACGGTGGGTAGGACGGAGGGCGGAGGAATGGGCGAGAGGGCTGGGTGATGTTGGAGGATTCGGGGTCGACGTCGCCTGACTGTGCTTGATCGCTGCACCTTCGAGTCGGGTTGCTCGAAACAGCGAAATGCGGAGGCGGAGACGAGTAGTTGCAGCACAGGGCCCCCGAGCGAACGGACGGGTGTGGTTGGTTGCGTCCGCTGCTTTGGTCACACACGACCGCCAGGCAAATAATAACAGTCCGGTCAGCACCGCGAGCAGAAGCGGTAAGGCAGAAGCAGGCCGGCGCGCTGCTCGCCCTCGTTGTCTCCCTCTGGTCTGCTGTTGATTATACCGTTGCGAGCTCGCTTGTTGTTGGGCGGTACGTAGTGAGAGCGCTCCTCTCAGTGGTGGGGGCAGGCGTGGGGGCAGCCAATATATGCGTGATGAGTAGCGTCGATCTCGTCCAGACGGATGCTGGTGCTGCTACGAGCGAGGGAGCAAGCAGACAGCAGCAAGGCGCTCTCCGGGCGCCAGCGTTCGGGCGGGTCGTATTAGTAGACGTGCTGCGGTGAGGGCAGCAAATGCAGAGAGATTGCCGTCGTTGCCATTGGCTGGGAAATATTCTGCGCTTCAGATGACCGCCGCCGCACGTACCTACCGCAGAGTAATAAATACGTGAGATGGCAACCTGCATGATGTGTCCAAGCGCATGTACCTATACCTATGTACCTCTGGCTTGCGACAAGCGGGGAAAGAGACGAATGAACGAAGCGACAGGCGCAGCCTGCACTCTCTGCGCACAGATGCAACGCTGGCCTTGCACCTTGCTCCTGGTACCGGTGGTCGTGAGGCTGAAGGGACACTAACGGTAAGGTGCACTCACTAGACTACAAGCCTTGTCGACCAAACTCTACCGGCAACCTATGCGTCTTGTCATCGACTTGGACGTCCTAGACCGCAACAGATCGTTCCCGTCTCATCACCGTTGCCGCTGCCCTCGCGTTAACGATAATAATATCGCGCAGGTCGAACAGCTAAGTGAGAGAACGGCTCACCGGCCGGCCTAGCAGAGGCATCCGACGGTCGACGCAGGCCAAGCTCCGGACCTCGTGGCTGCAGATCGCCACATCGGTACAGACAGGCTGCGTTTATTCTGTAATGACGATCCTGGCCGAGACGATGATGACTACTACTGCTGCACGCCAGCAGCTAACCTCATCTGGGCAATTTGTGTCGTGTGCTGCGAAGTGCTGTCCAAGGGGAGCCAGGAGTCACAGTCCTCCGCAGTGGTGACGGCGACGCCTGCAGAGTGCAGACGAGATGCAGTGTGTGGCGTCGAGTCTATTTCCAGGCAATCGGCATCGCAGCGCAGTCAGGCGAGTGGAGAGGAGGGGAGGGGAGGAATCGCCAACTGATTCTCATAACTAATGCTGAGCGCTGCTGCGGGAGCCCTAGGGCGGCATCCCACGCCTTCGGCCAGCTCTCGTGAGGCACGGCATCCCTCGCTGTCGCTGACCAGGCAAATAGTCGACGAGACATTCCGCGTGACCAGTACAGTACATGATGCTGATGATGACCTGACACGGCGCAGAATGCCTGTGTGCAACCGCGGAGAAGGTGCTTCCCATTCACAAGGTACGAACATGAAGGGAAGTCGCAATAGAGTTGCCGGGGGGCCAGAAGTCGTGCCCGGTTTCCCTGCGAGACTTCACTCCGCAATCTGATCTGATCGGATGACTACTCCTGTGCTTCGACTGCATCGCCCATAATCTCCTCACTTTATCATCGCCGCTCGCCTACAGCATTTCATGGATACCGGCACGCAAACGGCCGCGCTTTTCTCCTAACTTGTTCCCTTCTCTAGTGCCAACGCTGTGGCTGCTCCCCAAATCCTGTTCCGAGCAACGGTCCCCGCCTCGCTCGCTGGTCGGACATGTCTCCTCCTTTTGCCTTGCTTCTAGAAGCTGTTGCGCACTGGTCGCCCGGCACGCAAAGGAAATCCACATGGCAAAGCGAAGTGGCGGTCATAGCTCTCGCTTCGTGTCGAAACATCAAGATCGCTACCAGCCTTACGACACCACCCGCAACGCTCGTCGAACTATTCGCTGCTTCTGGAAGGACCAGGGAGTCGATTACATAAACCGCGTGGGGCCAGCACTTGCAGCAGCACTACTGCAACCTTGCAGCATCTCCATATCCTCCTTAGCAACAGTCCACCCATCATGCTGTTCCCCTCTCCGACCAACATGAAGGATGCCTTCGCGAAGAAAACGTGGCAATCCGCATGGCCATTAGCGCTGTCCGAGCACTGGTCATCAATCGGTTCGTTCGACTCGCCAGCTTGTTCAGAAATGGCGCAAAAAGGGCGCGCTTCCTTCCTTCCTACGCACGCTTCGAGGGAGGATTTCCGGCGGTAATCTTACGCTCAACCCGGAATGGCGACTGCGACCAGCACGACGTGCAGGGTCGGTGCGCTCCTACGGCCAACCTAGCGCACACCAATTCGGCTTATGGCGTATGAACTTGGGCGAGAAAGGCAGTCTCTGGCTACCGCTAACGCACCTCTACACGCCAAATCAACGCCTGGACTGCGATACCGCCGTCGGCGTGAAGCCTCTTCAGACTTCCACCTCCTTCACTTTGTGACAGCCATCTCGTCAAAGGACCGCATGTGCTCGGTTTCACGGTTGCTTAGCGGCATAAACACGACAGGGATAGTAATTGTTCTTTGGAAAAAGTAATGCAGGAACATGAAAATACGTGGACCACGTTGACACTCTACAGGCTACGGATGCTCGCAGCATCATTCAAGTCGAAAGTGCTTCGACTCTGCGCTAGATCAGCTCGCAGTCCAGGATGTCGGTAACTTCTGTACCAGGTTTCCTCGAATCTCATCCCTCGAACTTGCAACCGTGCTCCCAACAGAGGCCCTTGACCAATGTGAAGGCTGGGACGACTCGAGAATATTCCAGGATTATCGTTCTGCTGGATACATGAAAGGGGGATCCTGCAGGGACACATGCCAACCCAGAGGTCCACCGCAATGCGCCATGAACTCTCCGCTGCCGAGCCCGAGCGTCACCGCGTCTATCCATCGCCGGTGCTCTTGCATCCACAATAAATGTGAAACTGGACGCCGTCAGAAGCCCACGACCTCCGGAATAGCGCAGGACTACGCAGGGCTGCATTTCCGCCACCATCGCAGCTACATCCTGTTGGCTGATGACAAGTAGTCGTAGACGACGAATATCAGGTACCTGCATGGCCTGTGACAAGCAATACCCCTGGAACTAGTAGCCCTACGAGACGCATAGGTCGCCATTGTCGACCTAGCTCTTGATATACTTCTGTCGCTCGTTGCCATGCCTTCGAGATTGGGCTGCAGCCGCGATGCCAAGACGACAACATCGAATGCCTCGTACCTTATCGAACGGACAAGATGCGGGCACCGAACGATATGTGATGAACCGTCATACGCCACTCGATCGTAAAGACGCTGTCAAAGAAAGGTCATGGCCTCCCCCTTTACACTTTGAACCATCTCAGAGCGAAGTCGCAAGAACATGTACGTGTTCGGGATCCTTCCCTTTCGATAACAAGTGGCATCGACTTTTCGGAATAAGTTATTGTCGGCGGCATCTGCCGTGGATATCGGGATATTTTCTCTTCTGGGAGTCCGCTTTACGAAGCTCCATCGTAGCAAATGCGACTTGAAACACATGTCTGGACCATGCGGTCCTATTCTTGCCCTTACTAAATAAAACCTCTGGTGCCGGGAATGGGAACGCCGGCTGGAGCCTGGAATCGCCACTTACGGCATCTTGGCAGCCCTGTCGACTACTGCTCATTACTGTCCTGGCAAATCTTGAGCACTCACAGTGATTCACGGACAGGATGCGTTTGAAAAGGACGACGAAGCAGGAGACAAGCGACCGAATCTCAGACTGATGACGCCAGCAAAGGTGACGGCGGAGACTCCCGCCCACCATCAAAGGTCACCGCGCGCCCTCGAATAACGAGACGACCACATCCGACACCTTCGACCGGGTCTCCCATGTTCAAAAGCACAGCCATAGAGCGGACATGTCGCCATCGAGGGACACCTTCCCCACTAGGCTACTCCATCATAGCAATCATCATTGCAGCCCAGAAGACCCGCATCGACAACGACATCGAACATCGGACACGAATCGATCGTGAAGAAGCCAAGCGTTACAAGAAGGTTGTTCATCGGGACGCTCCGCCAACGGCATATCAGTCTTGTCAGCGCTGTTCGACTCGTCGGGCCGGATGCGTACGTAAAAGAAGCGCCACGAGACGACCTTCCGCTTCTAGGTTGTGCGAGATACACACTACTACGACGACGAGGCAGGCGAAGCGAGCAGGAATAGAGTTTGCGTGTCTCGCGATGAGCACATGCAAGACTGTTGTAACGGTCTGCTCTGCTTCTTGCCTGCCTGCTTCAGCATGGAGGCTCGATGCAGTGACGATGATGAGAGAGTGCGTATACTGGCAATCAAACCGCAGGTAAGACCGAGGGAAGCCGACCCGATCCAACTGTGCCTCACAATAATGAGGGTGTGATGTCTGCCTTATCATTCAAATACATGCAGGACTACTGTCAACGGCCCGCCGTATAGAGGCTCGAGCACATGAGATGGAATCTTATGAGTGCACCTACTTGCTGATGCTGACAATCATTCCGCAGGTACACCGAGGGAACCCGGAAATCCAAACACTACGTAAAGGTTGCAATCTTCGTGCCTCGCACGTTGCATTCATCATGTAAGATGATTGATGATGATGATGATGATGATGATGATGATGATGATGATGCCTGGCGGTGTGAGAGTGATCAAAGCTTTCTGCAGTGAGAAAAAAAAGGGTAAGTCAAGTTCTTGGTGTATCATGTATGGTAGGTACGTAAGAATGAAAGTTTCCCTACTTCATTCATTCTCTTCTTTCTCCGTGGTGCAATTCAACGCACGTAAAGGACAAAGGGAAATACTTTATCTCGTGTCGTTATTGGATCGGTCGTGATTCCTGGTTTGTGGTGTGGTACTCGTTTTTGTGACTAGGCCCATTCGTGTCCCACCGCCGCAGCCGCATCTCAGCCTTACCCGTCAGTTGCCGTCCGCGGCCGCCCGAGCGCCACAACAATGTTGCTATGCATGTGCGCTTCCATTGCTGTCATTGGGATTGGAGCCATGACTCCGGTCGTAGTACTCGTCTTGCTGCCGCTTCACTCCGTCCGTGAAATCCCTCACAGCATTGGGATCTTTGACTTCCTTGGCTTCCCAGTACACTTTCCGCTCTGCTAGCACCTCGTCCGCCCATTCCCTCACTTCCGGCAGCACGATCTTATGCGCGACGTAGTGGAAATCGATCTTGACATCGTGCACGCGCTCATACTCAATCATCTGCAGCAGCAATTCCATCTTGTCCACATCGTGCACGAAATGCGATTCTAGCGTCTCGGAGTCTTCGTACTCCTGCCACACTTCTCGTATGCTCTGACCTGCCGCACCGCTCTGTACATTGCCGAGGAGGGTCTTGGTGAGGTAGTCCATCGTGGTGGCTTCGCGCCGGGACTTCTCAGATTTGCTCACGCCGTCTACGGGGGTAATGTCGCCTACGAGGAGTTCGGCCATGTCGTGGACGAGGGCCATGCGGGTGCATTTGGAGAGGTCGAGACGAGCGGCGAGAGAGGGCGGGCAGAGGAGGGTTATGATGCTCATGCGATACATGTGGTCGGAGATGGATTCGCCGTGGGTGATGCCGAAGCGGCGCCAGCCTTCGCGTTTGGTTGATTTTAGGCGTTCGAGCATGTGGAAGAAGGGGACGGGGGAGGTGGAATTCGGTGTGGGTTTCTAGGGGAGGTTTGTTAGGCTGTCTGATTCGTTTGGTTGTTTGATGGGGAAATACTTTACTTCTGGGAGGGTGGAGAGGACTGGCGAGAACGGTCAGCATATTGGACGAGGAGTTGGCTGGCGGACAAGGTAGGCTCACGAGCGCTTCCTGGAGGGCCAGCGATACCATTGATCACGTACCAGTCTCTACCGACCATTGCCCATCCGCTTGCGTGGGCTTCAGCAGACCGGAGTCCGCGTCTGGGGAGAGGTTAGCTGGTGTATCGGCAGTGGTTGGGTTTGGGGGAGCATACGGGCGGTCTCATTCGTCTCTACTGCTTCCGGCGGCATCTTTGTCGTTGAAGATGTAGTATGTGTGCAGTGGGAGGAGCAGAGTGCGTGGTTGCAGTATTGGTGGCTATGTTTGTGACTTGTGTTTGTGAGTGTTCAAGCTTGCTGTTTCACAAGTCATCGGCTCGTCTGCCGGAGCGTCTGCACCCCTGCGCACTCCTGCATTAGGTGATTAATATAAACCAGCACGACACCACTGGCATAGCACCGCTCCAACCGTCTGGCAAAGGAGGCTGATGGACACGCCCTCGCCCTCGCCCTCGCCATCTCCTTCTTCTTCGCTGCTTGCCCTTCGCCCATTCTCGCCAGAGCCATGCTTCCTCTCTCCAGCCAGAAACGGGAACAATAACAACTCCGGGGACTGCAATAGGCACACCGCCGCCAACATCACCTTCGACTAGCCTGGCCAGGCTATGACATTATTATTGTAGCCAGAGTCATGGAGTCTGCAAACTCTGTCCCCGCCAACCACCACGCCCACAAGCGCTCGCTTTCCACCAAGCAGCATCCCGGCGACTCGAAGACCCCCGTCGCCAGCATTATCGCGCTCTTCGTCAAGAACGTGCGTCTCCTGAACCTCGACCTGCTGCCCGACTGGCCCGTCATCACCCCTGGCAGCTTCACGCAAGATGCTCGCATGCGAATCCGATGCACCGAGTGGTGTCTGTACCATCTCTTCCGCGTGTACGACCCGACTACAACCACCGAGAAGCTGCTGCCCTTTTTCCCGCCGCTCGAGCCGCTGCAGAGCATCAACTTACGCGCGGCCCTCTACCGATGTCTGAACGAATTGAAGAAGAATGGTGTGCTGGGCAGAGAGACCGTGTTGAGGAAGTCGATGCTGGATGACTGCCAGGGAGACAAGCTCTGGGAGCTGTGCCTCTCTTTCTCCTCCATCGTGCTGCGGAAGGTCGCAGTGGACAAACGAAATAGCTTCATGCGGCCTGTCTCTGAGCGCATTGGAGCTGCTTCGGGCATCACAAGAGAGCAGTGCGACAGTATGCTTCCCTTGGCCATCGCCCACCGAGCTGCTTTGACGCGTGTGCTGTCTACGAAGCAACGCAAGAGACGGTCCTTCGCGAGACTATTCGATGCTCTTGTTGAGAAGGGTGAGGATCTGGCCGACCGCAAGCTTCATGTTCACCAGCGAGGCCACGACCGACCGCATGAAGCCAGCATCGCCGAAGAAGTGCTCGAGAAGCATTGGGTCGGCAGTGATGAGCTGCGTTCTGCCCTGATCAATGGAGATGATGCAGGCGGAGGGGATAACCTCCTCACGCGATCTTTTGATTCTGTGTGGGAGGCGAACAACCAAAATCGACTCTTTTCCCACGATACAGTCGAAATCGGAGTCTTGGAAGATCTGGAAAATCGAACAGAACAGCAGAAACGGAGACTACATAAATGGCAGAACTTCCATGAAGATCTCCTCAACTCCAGACCACCTTCATCGAGAGACTCGATGGACTCTGGAAAAGCCTTCACATTCTCTTTCGACAAGCACCAGAATATGACGCTGCGCGATATGGCAGATGACCCCCCACCACCGACTCCTAGCCGCCATGAGAAGTACGACAGTGTCAGTAGGTATGACAACATTCTGACTGCCATGCGGGAGGAGTTGCGGAAGAAATCAGTGACCGCATTGGCCATGGTTGTGCCAGCTCCTCCCCCAAGAGTGGAGCCTGAAGCTGCGCCGCGAGCTCGTCCTGTTTCTCTCCGACCGTCGAGCATTTCCCAAGAGTCGCTCAATCGTCTGATCGAGATGCATCATCGCTCAAACTCGCAAACGACAGTCCCCGTGCGACCGGCATTTGGGCAGCGGATGTCTTCACGGTCGAGATCGTACCAGCAACCGAAGATCATCAGTCAGCGCGAGATTATCCCTCTCAAGTCAGAAATCTTCTCGCCGTTGAAGACGAGACAGAACAGTACGTCGCCGAGCTCTTCTGGCAGAGTATCGGTACTTGCGTCGCCGATCGAAGAGTCCGAATCTCCAACTCAGATCGACGACGTGGTTGCAGGTGCTGCTGATAGACTCGGAGCCAGTAGGACGGCTACGCCCACGTTCAACGACTCTGGTGCGAGCACACCCCGTTCAGCAAGTGAGAACCCCGACAGTGCTATCGAGATACCAAAGACGTCAGGCCGGATTATACGCCCTTCCCTAGCAGACCGCACTCGCATGTCTATGGCCTTCAAAAGTACCGACGAACTGAGCCGCATGTCCTATACTGACTCCGAATCACCCAATACCCTCATTACGTCCGACACGACAGATAACGCAACCCCTGACGATTTCATGAACTCCCGCCGCCTCACCCTCAACGAACGCACCCGCCAATCCATCTCCATCGTCCCCCAAAACATTAACAATACCGCCGTGCCCTTGAAACTCAACAAACGACCTTCTCACTCTCGCTCTCGCACCAGCGCATTCCCTGTCAACCCGTTCGAGACTCCGGATAAGGCTGCTCGTAGGAGATCCACCCTTGCTCTGGAGGTCCAGCCGAGACGAGATCTCACGCCGCGGGAGAAGCTGTTCGAGGAGGATGCGGAGTATAGCAGTATTTTTAAGCCGAGACCGAAGATTGCGTACAGTCCGGTTGGGACGCCGAGTTATGTGGAGGAAGGGGAGGCGGAGGCGAGTAGTCCGCTTGCCAGGCAGAGGGGGATGTGATGAGCTTCTTCCTGCCTTGTTTTGCTTTGTTGATGCTTTCCCTGTTGCGTATGAGCGAGACCTGCTTGTTGGCTGATACTACTACTGTCATTGCTGAGGATGAGAATCTATGGGCTTTTTTTTTTGGATTATGCCATGAGTGCATATTGCTTTCGACCTTTTGATCACCTCCAGTAAGTCGCGTATACTGTGGGAATCACGCCGATACTGTAAGTAGACTGGGACAGCCATATTCTCGATCAGATTACTGCATCCTCGCTGATGTCTTACAGCGTACAGGACGCCGAGAAGTACCTTCCAGGCCAGGCAAAACCTCAACCATCATACAGTAAGTCTCAAATAGTTTATCTTGTGGCCGACAGAGGAAGACATGTTCTTATGTGTGATAACTCAGACAGCTGGCGTATTTCCTATACTACAGAGGTCCCCCCGACTTCAGCTTCCCTCGCTCGCTTCATCCTTTCCTCATCTCTTCCACATTGCTTCACATGCTATATGCGAGTGGTAACACGAGATGTATCTTCTGTTATCATAGCGGCCTGAAGTTATTTCGGGCGCGGATGAGTTCAGAGCAGAGGCTTGGTTGTCGACTTCGATACATCCTAACGTCCTTCGGCCTGCCCACCCTAGCTCAATACATTAGGCAGATCTACGAAATCCAGCCAAATGCGAATAAATTGTCTAAATGGTAGGAGTGAGATATTTTGTTTTGAGTTCTTAACAAGTTGTCTATATTCTGATTCGAGAATCTCGTTCGTCTCAACCACCAGAACTCACACCCATTCTCGACCCGCCATCGAACAGCCTCCGCCATCGAACAGCCTCCGCCAACGATGCAGCTCAGTGATACCGGTTCGGAAATCACCTTCAACACCGACGAAAACGACATTCGTTACGATGTCGCATTCGGCTGGTGCGAAGAACATTCCCGCTCGTCAACCCAGGAACGAACACCATGGGTCTCCATCGCTTGTGTCGACAAAATTGACTCTGAAGGCGAATATATAGGCTATGGAACGGCGATTCTGGTCAAGCCCGAAAAATTGTCTCATCCTCTCGACGATTGGGTATTCATCCTCGGGCAGAACCAGCAAAAAGCCGAGAGCACGAGGAAAATGTGCATGGAGATTTTCGATTGGACAAGGCAAAGCATGAGAAACGGATACAAAGGTCAAGGCATCTGGGGTTCGGACTTCAACGACGACGACGACGACAAGGATAGATCCTGGATCCTCGTCATTGAGCCACTATACGTCGTCCACGACGATGCACGCCGCCTGGGCTGGGCCACCAGACTCGCCACTCGCATAATGACAGAAATCCTAGGCGAAGCCAGATGGGCGAGGAAAGCAGTCATCGTGCTGGTCATGCCCACTCCTCCGGAGCGAGAACTGAAAGCAATGACTGTCAATCGATCCCCTGCTGCGAAAGAGGAGTGGCGAAGAGAGAGCGTACGGGAGGGCAGAGCATTCTGGAGATCAATTGGATTTGTCAGAGTCGGCGAGACAATGTTCTTCGGCTCGACGAGGGATGTTCGGAAAGCAGTGGCTCCGTGGTCCTGAAACGTCCTGTGCGTAGCAGAGACCTGGACAAGGATGCGGAGATCGATCGGAAAAATGAGCATCTCAGGTCGTTGAAGAGGTTGTTGGTCATGAATCAAACACTTACCAGAGTTAGTGTACGCCGATGAATTGGCTGCACCCGACCATCCATTCATTCTTGAGTAGCAGCGTCGGCTCCGAATTCGATCGAGTTGAGGGAGCTTGGTGACGATCAATCAGTAGACGTGGAAGGGCTTTGCGTCTAGAGACCATCTCCGTACAAGTAGAGAAAGCGTGAATGGAGGAGCTTGTAAGACAGAATAACTCTCATCAGCTTGGACAAGTGAATCTTTGCCCGCCTACAATTTACTCCCTCCCCTGTTCTTGTTTTCCTCAAATTGCCTCTTGACATCCTGCACGTATTCCCATCCCAGCTCTCCAAAGGGATGCATCTGCACAGCGTATTCTTGGGCCTTCTCACTGCTCGCCTGTCGCGTAGCATACCGCGCAGCAATTCCCTGGCAAATAATCGCTCCTCTGTACAGACCGAAAGCCTCACCCCAGGTTATGTCCATGGGAGTGATCTTGAAGTCGACGACATCATGATACCAGTCCAAGCATTGTTCTCTGGTAGGGAGACCTGGTGTTTTGCCAGGAAGGAAGGCATCATTCGATTTCCCTGCTGCGGCTGCCAGAGGGTTGGCCGCTGTCGCCCACGGTGTTGTGAGGTTGATAACATCCGAGAGAGGATGCCCAACTGTGGCCATTTCCCAGTCGAGAATTCCGATCACGTACGGCTCCGTGGCATGGAACACCATGTTGTCGATCTTATAGTCGCCATGCACAAAAGTCCCTCTATCCTTGGGCTGTGTAGCCGGGTCCTGGAAGAAAGCTACCATATCGTCGTAATGCGGAATATCTCCAACAGGCTCGCCCGTCTCAATATCCTTGATAGCCGCCTGGGCCT
Source organism: Mycosphaerelloides madeirae (assembly GCA_002785995.1). Taxonomy (NCBI): domain Eukaryota; kingdom Fungi; phylum Ascomycota; class Dothideomycetes; order Mycosphaerellales; family Mycosphaerellaceae; genus Mycosphaerelloides; species Mycosphaerelloides madeirae. Next base: position 347,058 of record NHNV01000010.1, on the reverse strand, counting down.
TGCTCAACGTTGAAAACGTCTTGAGCTGTCGGTTGTAGAAATTATTCGGCCTGCCAAAGCTCTCCATTCCTACGCTCTTTGGGGGCACGCTGTGAAATTTGGCCAGGGTCGTGACCGCGCTCTTCCACATTGCCGTCCGGTGTGCCGCGGATACGCCAGGCATGGCGGGGTCGGCGAAAATGCGTCCGTTGAGGTAGGACATGATGTAGAAAGGAGTCCCCACGATGCTGTCGTCTTCGCACAGACACATGGCTTTCGGTACGGGCACATCGGTGTTTTGCAAAGCAGCTATGATTCGAAACTCGCGGTCGACTTGGTGAGCGGTCTTGGAGAGCAGCTTGCCCGGGGGCTTCTTGCGCATGACATATCTGTTTTTGGAGGCGTCGGTGATGAGATAGGTCGGATTGGACTGGCCATAGCCGAACTGTGGAGAAAGATATGGTTAGGTTGTAAATGTCAAGGTGAGGCGAAGAGGACTCACCTGCTTCACGTCCAGCGGAGTCTTAATTTCGGGGACATTCTGGTCGATGTATTTGGACAGGTTGTCCAGGTTAATGGGTTGTCTGATTGGCCCTGCCATCGTCGCGGATGGTTGATCGAGGAGGAAACTACATGTTTGCGGTACTGGCGGGTGAGGTTGATGGGAATGAAGCAGCAGCGACGGCGATGCCGAGGTTGGCTTGAGACGGAACGAACGACCGAGTCAGCGTGCTCTCCAGGATGCCTGAGGTGTCAAGGTGTCTAGACTGAATGCTACGCGACGATGCCAACTTCTCGCCAGCAATACACGGAATCGCGGCAGGCATGTGTACGAGCTAAAACATTCTGCCCCGGCCACTCGAGACTGTGATATCGCCCTAACAGCGGAACCGTCACCGGATTACCCGTTGCTGAAGCTTGCCTCTGAGACCCGGGAGAAGATTTGCGAGGTATATGTTACAAGTGAGCTCGGGAAGAGGCCAGGCTAGCCCTCTCGATTGGATTGGATGCGCAAAGGAGGCCGCGTTGAGCAGAACCATGTCCCGGATCATCTCACTGTACCGCTCAGTCTGGTGTGCAAACGAATTCGCGGCGAACTACAACTCCAGCTGTATCGGCATCGGCAAGCCGTATAGCAGTTCAACTTCGACATGAAGAAAGACATAGTGTGTGCCTACGGCTCCATTACTGCAGGTTTTGGAGATGGAGGACCCCGATTCATTGCAAGGAACTCGCAAATTTGCGATTGCTATTGAAAACCTGCATCGTACAACATACGACGCGCTGATTGCGTTCCTTCAGAAAACGGAATCACCTGTTCAGTTCGATAGAAGAGGTGGACCTTGCGGAGACAATTGAGAATCTTATGCTGGAGACACACCCAGTCGTCCCTTGGACCATAACGGCGATGAGATTGTGCATAATGATAATGTAGAAAACTTAAGGTTTGCAAGTAAAAGTCGCCGCTCGCATTTGGATTCCAGAAAGGTATATCACGAAGACACAAGAGGCATCGACGCGGAGCCACATTTTTATCATGTGCACTCAATACTGCGCTCCAGACACCGATTTCCAAGCGCAATGCCTGAAGGATTGAATTAGCAAAGGTACACCCCAGCGCAAAAAAAGCCATGTACGTATAGCCAAAATCGCCAAGATTCACATGCAGCCGTCGTACTTACATTCACTTCTCACCGTAATCTCTTTCCCGCTTTCTCCGACCGCTCGCAAATGAGGTACAAATTCAACTTCAAACAAATCGCTTCCATCCAATCATCTGCGGCGTCGCTGGTTCCATTCAATTCTTTACAAGAACATGGTTAATTCTACCGTAGTAGCTGATTGGATGGGCAGGGGGATGGATTCTGAAAGTCCCCCGTTAACTCCGCATACGAACGATCGGTTCGAAACCCGACTATCGACGACATTAAGAAGTAGGATGAACCAAGGTTGAGCTACACGACTGCTCTTCGCCGAGTTTTCTCTTATCCTCTTGGGTGGTGGGCGAGGTTTCTCTTTTTCGTAATTTTTTTTCTCTCTTCTCTACATGATCGTTCTTTTGTTGCGCAAAGTCGAGAGTTTGTAGAGGTTTCTGGACGAAGTCGGACGGGTGTCTTATTTTTGCGCAGTAAACAATCTAAATCTCCCAAGCCTTACAATCCTGCCCAACCTTGAAATCACACCCAGTCTTCTCCCTAATTTCCTCCACACTCGTATCCGGACTATAGTCCCTTAACGTCAACCCGTTCTCATGATCCACATCAAAGCAAGCAAGCTCCGTCACAATCGTATGCACACACCGACTCCCCGTCAAAGGCAGATCGCACTTCGCCTTGATCTTCGGGTAACCATGCTTGTCACAATGCGTCTGCACGACCAGAATCTTCGTCTCTTCAGGATTAGCAACGAGATCCATAGCGCCGCCCATCCCTTTGACCATTTTCCCGGGGATCATGTAATTGGCTATGTCGCCGTACTGGCTGCATTCGAGCGCGCCGAGGACCGTCATATCGAGATGTCCGCCGCGGATCTGACCGAATGAGACGTCGCTGCCGAAGGTGGAGGCGCCAGGGATGGGGACTATGGTTTCTTTGCCTGCGTTGATCCAGTCTGATTGTTGCTCGCCTTTCTTTGGGTAGCCGCCAACGCCAATCACCCCATTTTCGGATTGCACGTAGACGTGTCGGCCATCTTTGGCGGCGTAGTCTGAGGCGAGCGTGGGCATTCCGACGCCTAGGTTGCAACTTGATCCAGGGACGAATTCTTTGGCGGCTCGCTGGGCAATCTTGTCACGGACGGACAGCTCCTTCTTCTCGCCGTCATCATCATCGCCATCGTCAGTCTTCAAGATCTCTACTCTATGGTGAGCTTCGCCCTTGAAGAGTCTGTTGACGTTGAGGCCGGGCAAGTGGATGCTTTCTGGCGACAGCTCCCCGGTCTCCACGATCTCTTCAGCTTCCACAATTGTGACGTTCGCAGCATTAGCCATGATACGATTATAGTTGAAAGAAGTTCCTTTGAAGATACAATTGCCCATCTTGTCGGCTTTCCATGCCTTAATCCATGCAAAGTCTGCGCGGGGGAAAGCCTCCTCGAGAAGATACTCCTTGCCATTGAAAGTCTTCTTCTCAGGCGCCTTGTTGAATCTGATCGCCTTCCCGTTCGAGTCGTACTTGGTCGGCAGCTTTCCTTCAGAGTACAGTGTGTTCATGCCGGCGCGTGTGTAAAATGCTGGAATTCCTGCGCCGGAGCATCGGATTTTCTCTGCAAAGGTGCCTTGGGGAATAAGATGCAGCTCAGTCTCTCCCGAGAGATACGCCTGCTCCATAACTTTGCACCGACCGATGTAGGAAAGCGATTGCTCTTTGATTTGGTGCTTCTCGTAAAGTCTTCCTAGACCCCAGCTGTCGTCTCCGGCTTCCGTCGAGATGAAGACGAGGTCCTTGATTTTTTCTTGCTGTCTGCACCATTCGATGCATGTCTCTGGAATTCCAGAAAGACCAAAGCCTCCGGCCATGATGGTGACGCCGGATTTGATATCCCGCAGTGCCTCATCTGCATCTTTGCAAAGTTGAAAGTCCTTTCTAAACGACATGTTTGATAGGCGAGTACTGAAATCAGGATGAGTAATGGTGAGAAGTTGCGAACGTATGCGTGTCAGGTTGGGTCGGTTTGACGATGGATATTGTTTGGCTGTGCCATCTTTTCGATGCTATGAGTCGACCCTCTTATCCCGAGTGCCCGTTTACCAGACTGCCCGCCTTTTTGGTGTCGTGATGGAATCGCCGCAACTTCCGTTTTAAGTTTTCTTGAGATACGTCATGTTTCCAACACCTTCAGAGCAGAGAGGTCGTAGCAGCCGAGTTGACCTCGAACACCAGCACACGTTCAGTGATCAGGCGATGACGCGGAACGGCCGTCTATCCGGTGTTGGCGATTGAAGAAAGCCGTTGCCTGATCATCGTAACAACTGACTTTGTCGACCTCCAGGTCTGAGTCGAACCATTCGTTCTCGTCATTGTTTCTCCTACTTCGAGACCTATTCATTAATCATTCAAAAAATCTTACTAGCACGATGTCTGTCGATACCGCGTTCTTCCAGAAACTTGAATCGCTTTACCCTGGCGGCGCAAGCTCGCCATGGTTCGTCTACGCAGGACTCGTCTTCCAAGCAAACGACCAGATGCCACTAATTGGGAAATTGTGGCAATACATCAAGTCGGAAACAAATTCGCGCCAAGACGAGTTGATCGTTAAGGCGAGAAAGCTGAGGGAAGCATTGTTAAAAGCCAGTTCTCTCGTCGGGTTCCCCAAGGTATGTTTGGCTCTCAGAATGAAGAGACGCGTGAGTTGTGAATGCTGACTTGTCCTGCAGGGCATCAATGCCTGCATGGCCCTCAGAAGTGCCATCAAAGCCGATTCACCAGAGATTGAGGATAAGTTGGACAAGGACCCATCGCTCCGCTCCCATCTCCAAAGGGCGGAGAAAGATGCTCGTGGCAAGGCGTTCTTTTCCAAAATCTATGCCCAGCATACGGACCGCGTCTTGGAGAATATGTCGCTCGCCTCAGGTGGTGATCTGTCCGAGTTTGCGATCAATGCCATATACGGCGATCTGATGGCAGAAGAATCCAGGCTGAACGCAAAGGAGACGGGTTTGCTCGAATTTTTGGCCTGTTATGCATGTGGGTAAGTCGGAGACGCATCCCCACACAGATGTATCGCCTGTGCTAACCAGCATGGCAGTGGATCCGCATGGTCGCAAGCGAAAGGCCATATGTACGGGAGCCATAATTTGGGCAATGGCAAAGAAGAGATCTATGCTGCCATCAATATTGCGCAGGCCATCGAGAAGCAGCTTAGTATTTGGATCAACAGGGAACCGGCGGAGAAGTGGGCTTGGGTGTCCAAGGCCGAGAAGTGGTAAGATGAAAGGTGCATGATGGTTAAGGAGGGATTGATGTGGTGATTGAAACAACCCCTTTTCATACAAATTGAGTTCGATGGATGACTAATCATTGTCCGAGATCTTCACAACATCATGGTCGCCTTCACGCTGTCCATCTCATCTTTCCTCCCAAACAAGCAGACATCATTGATGGCCTTCCCCATGGCATCTCGCCCGATCTCTCGATCGCTCGGCAAGCTGCTGGCGCTGCCGCCCAACCTTCGCCGCTCCCTCTTCTCGACAGCTTCTTCGACGCCTGCCCCCGAAATCTACGATATTGTCTGCGTTGGCGGAGGCCCAGCAGGTCTTTCCCTAGTCACTGCCCTCAAGTCCAATCCATTAACAAAAGGCCTCAAAGTCGCCCTGATCGATGGCCAACCGCTCGCGACTTCCTCCGCTCTCAATGATCCGTCATCCTTTTCCAATCGATGCTCCTCCCTAACGCCATCATCTGTGCGCTTCATGCAAGAGATTGGGACACAGGCTTATATCAATGCATCGAGAATACAGCCGTATCATGCAATGGACGTGTGGGATGGTGTAAGTGGGAGCAAGATTCATTTCGATCCTGTGGACAAATCAAGCAGGAGCTTCCTAGATAGCATTGCGGAAGCTATTCCTGGGAGTCGTTCACCCGAGAGCAGGAGGAAATATGAGACGGATGGTGCTATACAGGAGGTTGCCACAATGTGCGAGAATTCCAACTTGACGTCTGCTCTGTTGTGCGCTCTGCAGGATGGAAGCAAGTCAGAGCTTCTAGACAAGACGAAAGTGGAAGCCATCGAACTGGGCCCGGAACCCCAAGACGAAGAGTCGCTCGACCTATCGCAATGGCCCATCGTCAGCCTGCCAGGCGGGAGGTCGCTTGCCGCTCGACTACTCGTGGGTGCCGACGGAGCGAACAGCCCGGTCAGACAGTTCGCAAACATCCCCAGCCACGGGTGGGGTTATGGGCAGCATGGTGTTGTCGCAACCCTGCAGCTTGACCAAAACTTCAGCGAGTTAGACTTCCGTACCGCCTACCAGCGCTTCTTGCCCACTGGACCGATCGCTCTTCTTCCATTGCCAGGAAACAAAGCGAGTCTGGTGTGGTCCATATCCGCTCAATACGCCGCAAAATTGAAGCAGTTGTCGCCTGCAGACTTCACTACCTTGGTCAATGTAGCCTTCCGCCTCATGATGGTTGACGTCAAATTCATCATGGACGAACCCTCCGCGAATCCATCTGACGAGCTTGCATGGCGTGAACCAAACACCAAAGCCAACGAAACCGGTCTGCCATACAACTTCCCGCGTGTCGTTGGCGTACAGGAAGGTACGATCGCTTCTTTCCCACTACAGATGCGCCATGCATCCACCTACACTGGACACCGTGTGGCCTTGATTGGAGATGCCGCGCATACGATTCACCCACTGGCTGGTCAAGGTCTGAACCTCGGACTGGCCGACGCGGAGTCGTTGGCGAAGCGCATCGTGACAGGCGTGCAGCACGGTATGGATATTGGCAGCTGCTGGTGTCTGGATGAGTACAATGCTGACCGCTGGGCTGCCAACAATGCCATGCTGGGTGTTGTCGATAAGCTGCAGAAGTTGTATTCTGTCAGCAGTGGACCTGTGGTATGGGGAAGAAGTTTGGGGCTGGATATTGTCAATCGTCTGGGACCGCTCAAGGGTGCGCTTATGGGCGTAGCTTCCAGCTAAACACCACAATAACCATGTTCTGTTCCACAATGCAAGCACAATGCAAGCACATTTTGCGACACGTCACTTCACGTCATATTTGAATGGTCGCAACCAAAGTCAACGCGCATGCGGGCCGACTCCCCACATGCGGCTGCCCGTTGAATTAACGAGACCTCAACCCGATCAGGTCAAGCATCCATATCGTTGACCGGCATGCTCCAAGCTTGACGCATCGATGCAAACAAACATTCCCTCTTCTCTTCTCTGGAAACCTTATCGTCTCTCACATTTTCAAAGACAACCCCGAACCCTCTTCAGCGGTCGTCGAAATGTCGTAACCACCACCCGCATCAGTCGCCAGCCGATACCAATTCTTCAAGGAGGGAACACAGCGAATTTGCAGCTAGCTTGCCCGTACCGCCGCTGCCTCAACCGCAAACACTAGAGACAAAGTTCACCGAACGGAGCGGATGCCGAATGAAAGTGCCTTCAAGACCACGACCCGGGGCTGGCTCGCATTTGCTAACATCATCGCCGATTCGCCATCACCAAAGTCAATTCCGTCATTAATTATGAACTTGCTCACAGAGGTCATCACGGCTCGCCGAAGTTGTGCAAGGTTCTATGCGAGCAAAAACATGAGTGCGGTGCTCGCGGCTTCACATGGAAAGCATCTTTTCTTCATCGGAATCCTGGAGCAAGTGCACGATGTTTTGGCACTACTTCAGTCAGCACCATCTTCTGCAAAGCGCTCCGCGAAGACTAGATCGAATGGCAAGAAAGAAGAAGACAGAAGCAGCTGGTGTTGAGACGAAGCTGGTCAACGTCTTTACTACACTGGAAGTTGAGGAACCATCGAGCTCTCCATTAGGCAAAACGCACCTAGCAGGAAAGCCCCTCGACGAAATCTTGGCCTCGACGATGGATTTGGATCAAGACTCAGGGATAGAGATGTCGTTCAAGGTCTACTGCTTCCTTGAGGACGTCAACGAAGTCCGATCCACCGTCAAGAAGGTTTGGGAAGATTTCCGCGCTGACGACCTCAGCTTCCTCGCTGCAAGCCTAGTCTTCGAGACAGGAATGACCCTTCTACGCGTGTCGACCGGAGAGCTGCTGAAAGCGGGCCCGACTTTGCTGATTGGAGTTCGATGCCTCATCTCTTCGCCGTGGATTCCTATCATGTACATCTACGAGCACAGAGACTTTGTCTACCTGTTTCCACGCCAGAGCCGCGACAAGAATGCTGCGCACAGTCATCAATCTGTATTTATCGATCGAATTTACCCAGCTGCGGCATATCAGCTGCGAGAACTTCGCAAGCACATTGTTGCGACGGATGAGAAAGCAAGAGAAGAAAAAGGAAGTGTGGTGGGTCAATTATCCAACGCCATTTCCGAGTCTAGATATCCCATTACGAATATGAGTTGGATGATGAATGCTTCGATTTCTCCGAATTTATGGACCAGCTATCTTCCGAATATGCGATGATGACCTTCACGTCGCGCCTTGACTCCCGTGGAGACCGCCCAGAAGAAAAATTTAGCGAGTTTAGACAGGGTCTTGAGAAATTCTTATGGACAGATCAGCTCCCTATTTGGCTCGTCGCTGTCTCCCAGATCTACTGTGATACGTTCGAGATCATTGGCTCTTCACCAACACTCACTGGCGACATCAACCTGTCACAGTTGGTCGCAATCGATGCAAAAGTCAAAGAATATCGCGCTTTCGCGAGACACCATGGAATCGCACCCGCGGAGAGTTACCGCCCAGATCCACCTTCAGGGCAGGCGAAATTTATGCCACTGGAGCAGATTGTGATCATGAAGAGAGAATTCGAGCTCTTCTGCAAGCGCGACAACAATAACGTGCATCGCCTGTCAACCAGGCGTCTGCCGTGTCGAGCAGGGAACACCATCTTCAAGGCCAAGCACATTTTCTATGTGTCCGGCATTCAAGAAGGCAGGAACCCGAATCACTTCAGCTTGCTTGCTTGCATTGGCACATCTCTATTCAGCCGGCCGAGCTTTGGGTCTCATTAAGACCATTTGGGTCGACATGGAGTTTGTCCTTTCCCGACAGAACAGAATTCGACGACTCAGTATCTTGCCCAAAGATCAACATGATCCAAATGCTTAGGCCAGGTGTTTCCTTCTTGCTCTTGGCGTACCTCTCTGCGAAGTTGCTTGGAGCCATAGTCCAACTGTGATGCGCCCAAGGGATCTTGCAAAGAAGGAGCGTCAGCTGGAGGTCCCCTCTGCTCTGATCCGGGCTTTGGACCATCAACTCAACTCTGATTCTGCTCTGAATTTTTGCGCGGAGACTTGTTGGACGTTGTGCTGAGGACTTTGAAAGTTGCAAGCAATCGCTGTGGCGTAAATTGAGCTGCCGTACTGCTCGGTCTCTTTCTCACTGCGTCTCGCTGCGCCAGAAACCTCATTTTCCCTGACGAGCCGACTCTGAATTTTGACCATTTCAATTTCACTGCGGCTTGCACTCAGTTAGGAGACGAGATTACTGGAGATAAACTCAAGATCGCGGGCGTATCTTGGGAAGTAGATGGGGCCTTTCGATTTCTGAAGGCAGTGTACAACCTGCTGAACACGGAAGAAACCACAATTGACGTGAACCCAAGTCGGGGGCAGTGAAATAAACTCCAATCCACGACGCCTGCAAAATCATCGACAAGTACCTCAACACCAATGGCGGCAACAAGTTCGCGCAGGAAGCATTCCAGCGGTCGAGCGGCCACATCCCGAAACATCTTCGCCCGCAGCTTGAGTTTCCTGAAGCTGAGATGTTCGAAGACTTGCTCTCGGGTTGGTTGAAGTATAATGATGACGATGTTGTGGTTGAGGGTCACGGCTTCCCATGCGACGTTGTACGATCCGAATGGGTCCAAGGAGCGACTGGAGCAGGCGAAGGGAACGTATGACGAGGCGATGGGCTTGATCTGGCACGGGTATGACGAGGCGGCGAAGTATAACGGAATCGATTTAGCAAATTTACTACAAGGCAGTGATGATGGATCGGATGATGAGGAATGGGAAGATGAGGAGCCAAGCTCGGGGGATGTTGACGTTGCCTGATTGTGCCTGGGGAGTGAGTTCTTCTTCTTTTGCTTCCTGAACAGAATGATTAATGGTTCTACAGATCCAACGCCCTGCCGACGACAAATCGACCTCTACCGACCCGCTGTTTCAGAGCGAAATGACACACTCCGCTGTCCTAGACAGCGCAATCCATCTCATGGTCACAATTCATGGTGAGACACTTGTCTTTGAGTCCCCCTCGGACAAAACTTGTCTCTCAATCCCTTGACGGATGTTCGATCAGCATATTCGCGATCTTCATTGCTCGCGCTCATATTTTACTTCATCTTCGCCATAATCCCGGTCGTTGTCGCTCAGGTCGTCGTCATCCTCCTCATCTTCTTCACCTCACTCTCTTCGATACCATTCCCTTCGCCCTCGTTCTCTTCATTCTCTTCGTTTGCATTCATGTTCCACTCATTCTCATTCTCCTCCTCAGCATCCATATCTCACTCATTCCGATTTTCAGTATCTTCCTCCTCATCCTCTGCATTCATCTCCCAATCGATCGCCTCCTCACGCCCCCGCCGCCAATGTAGCCCTCCACTCGTCATCTGCGAGTTAATCTGCGGCGGCTCTGAAGCATGCAATTCCCGCTGATAACCCACCGAGACGGTCACAATATGATACAGTCCATCCGATACAATCCCGTCACTCTTCTTGCGCAGTGCTCTAAATTCTTGTATTAGAGCGTCCGAATTGTCAACCCCACTGGTAAAATCAATCAGAAAGGCTTAAGGCAGGAGAGACCAGTGCTGCTCTCTTCGCTCGAGCAGTGCTGCTCTCTTCGCTCGAGCAGTTGATCCTGCATCGAGCATCGCAGAGTGGATGGGCCTTGGAAAAGCGGCGCACGGCGGAGAAGCTGCGCTGAATACTAGGAAGGATGTATTCATGTTTGCTGTCGTGGCGCCAGGTGTCGACCTCGACTTGACTCAGCGCGGCGAGATGTTTCTCAGGCGTGGAAGAGCAAAGGCGCAGGAACGGACACGACTGTGCTCTCGAGGCTTCGTCGCCTTCGTGTAAGCTGACGAGGGATATTCGTTTGAGACGTAGAAGAGCTGCGTGCACTCGCTGCGGTCTGTTCGTATACGGCGGTGAGAGCAACAGGGTTTCTCTGTGCAGACAAAGAGTTAGAGCTTCGACTCGAGCGGAGGTTGCATAAAGTCTGTACGTACCTCAGTGGTATCATCGTCGGTACGTAGGCGTTCGGTGTAGTGGTTTGAGTAGATTGCAATCGGGTCTTCCAAGATCACGCACATCTCCCAGATGATATTGCGGATCTCTGCTGAGAGCTTGTCGAGGATGAGCGCCTTAGGGCTGTCATCTGGGGCGGAAGTCATCTCGATATTCATGTCGACATCCTGGTGAGAAAGAAAGGAAGTGTTCGAGCTTCAGTAGTAGGAGTCGCGCCTCTAGCGCCATTAGGAGGAGCCAATCGGCGCTTACTATTCCCGCGATCACATGCTTCTAGGGTTGGTGAATGGAAAGCAATCCCACGCTTGTACAAAACTGGACTTTCGCCGCTGAGCTAATTATCATCTCGATTCTTTGGTTTTCGTCTACACAATGCCGAACCAATTCAAGGCGTACATGGAGCTGTAAATGTAGAGATGAAAACTATAAAAAGAGGCTCATGTTATTTGTTTGTTCAATCCAGGAGAAGTGACGACTCGGCCGAGACTGGCGAAGCCACGGGACGGCCGGCGGCGAACCCTCGCCGATAAGCGTAGCGCATGTCATCGAAATCGAACCTCTTCAAATAAATCACACGATCGAGTCCGGTTACATAAAAGGACTTCAAAAAAACAGCCTTGCCAGTCAACATGTTACCTCTACTCTACATCCTGCTCACGTACGCCGCACTTGTCTCCAGCCACCAAGCGCCATTGGCCGAATCCACGCTCACAGTCAACAACATCCCCTTCAGCATCCGAGCCCACTGGATGCGAGTTGCAAACCAAGCCCTCTCAGACCTCGTCTCGCCATGTCCATTCGGAGCCTTCGGAACCGCAATCGTCAACCACACCAATACATCCGGCCTCGGTGAACTCGTGTGCATAGGCGCGAACAACATCAGTGCGACAGGCAACCCAACTCTTCACGGTAAAAGACAAATAGACATGCGCATATTCGGCTGCAATTCTGACACCAAAGCAGGCGAAATCGCAGCGATCAACAACTGCACTGCCATCCTCACCGACCCAAGCGGCGCATACAACCTATCAGCCAGCGCAGCCAACAATGCCTTCACCAGTCTGTCTCTCTACACCAACGCCGAGAGCTGTCCGATGTGCGCTTCCGCCATCCGCTGGGCCGGCTTCAAGGAGTATATTTACGGGACGTCCATTGACAAGCTAGTCGAGAAGGGATGGGGTCAGATCCGTGTACCCTCGATGGAGATCTTTCAACAGTCTTTCGATCTGGGGAGTTCCACGCGACTCATGGGGGAGGTGCTAGCGAACGAGACGGATCCGTACTTTCTGTGGCAGTATGATCCGGCTTATTCTTGTCCTAAGGGTTGCCGGAGGGAAGCGGGGAGTTGTAAGGCTTCGTCTTGAGTGGGGTGTTATTTGCGAATGATCGGATAGGCTCATCGTAGTTTGTACATTCGCACATTCTACACACCTCAGCCTGTTTGATTTGTATAGCTCCAGAAATACGGAGAAGGGATTAAACGCGGATCTCGCTACCTCCTTTGGGTATTGACAGCCTCGTCAGCGTCGTCGAAGTTTTCCACCTCTTCTGTGCTTCCGCTTCCATGGCTTTCATGGTCATCATCTTCAGACTCTTCTATTCGCGAGGTGTGCTTCGCCTGCGCTCTCCGGCCGAAAAAGTCATCGGTCTGGAGACCTCGGACGGCGTCACTTCCGAGTCCACGTTTCATATTTCTTCCGCTGGCTCTGGCCTCTTTGATGGATTCACGAACAGGTACCATGGCGGCATCTCTGCATGCCTCTTTAATGTCTGATCCGCTCATACCCGCGCTCACTCGTACGAGAGCGTCCAAGTCAAAAGCAGGGTGCCCGTTGCCGCTAGTGGTATGATCGACCTTGGTATGTCGCAGGGTGATCTCGAAGATTTGCCTCCTTTGCGACGCATTTGGTAGGCTGACGGGGAATTTCTTCGGCATGCGCCTAAGAATTGCTTCGTCGATATCCTGGATCCTATTCGTTGCACCCAGCACACATATCCGTTGTGAACCGCCTTGAGTCGTGGCTGAAGTAAGACCATCCCATTGCGTCATGAATTCAGCCTTGACCATTCCACTAGCCTCGTGCTCTCCGCTCCTTCTTTGTCCCAGCACTGCGTCGATCTCATCGATGAAAACAATCGTGGGCTGGAGCTTTCGCGCGAGGGAGAAGACAGCTGAGACAAGCTTGTTACTGTCGCCATACCACTTTTCCGTGAGGGTGGAAATGTGTACATTGATGAAGCAGGCGCCGCTCTCTCTTGCCAACGCCTTCGCGAGCATCGTCTTTCCGCAGCCAGGTGGACCGTACAGTAGCACACCGCTAGGTGCTGTCAGGAGGCTCGAGTGGTTTGAGTAAAGATGTGGCATGGTTAGCGGGTATATGACACTTTCTCGCAGCTCTTCTATAATTGTTTCCAGGCCTCCGATGTCGTCGAAGGTGACAGGTATATCGCTTGGACTGACAACTTCCATCGCTATCGTCTGTTCGTATGATGTGAGGTTCAGCTCTTCTTGCCGAGGCCGACGACCAGAGCCAGGTCCTCGGTCCTCTTCATCTTCGAAATCGTCATCGTCAAAGTCGTCTGCTTCTCTGCTGGGGCTCGAAAAAATGCTCTGGAGTCGTTCGGAGGCGGCGCGGGCCTTTTTCTTGGCTTCTGCTTTTTCTCTCGCATTAGGGTCCAAGTCCAGGCCTGCGAGCACTTGACGTGTGAGGAAGAAGGCGAGGACGGGCTGTACGCTCTGTCAACAACTGCATCCCTGCCTAAGCACGCGAGAGACTTGGGAGACGCACGAAAGCAGTCATCATGAGCAGGTCCCAGCCCATGCTGCCGTAATTTCGCTCGCGTGGAGCCATCTTGTGATTCGGGAAGAGGAATAGCGAAGCCGCCGTTGAGATAGTCGAGAGAAATTGAAAGGGATTGAAGTTGGCATTCATGTTCGCCATCATGCGTGCTTCGCTCGTCACAGGTAAGAAGTGCGCCGTTCTTGCCTCCTTTCAGTCCAGCGAGCGGGCCGAGCCGTCAGGCCGACCCCGAAAGCGACCGAGGAAGGGGTCTTACTAAACGTAAATCCAAATCGAATAACTCAGACTTATATCCCACCCCTATACAAACTTACAAGCAGACCTGTCTCGTATAATTTCAAAGACGAGGGTATATATTATAGTTGAAGGGAAATATATAGTTCAGAAGTAAACTAATATTTAGAGATATAAAAGTAAGAAGAGTATAAGAAGCGCGGCTCTTATAAGGGGAAAATCTAACCCTATAGGCTTATATACGGGTTACGTATTATACGTTATAAATAACTAGTAGGATTATATTAGCTCTAGCTCGTAATAGTATAGAACTATATAGATATACTATAATTCAAAGTAGAAAAGTAGTAAGTATTATTATAGATAGTTAAATTTTTTGCTAATTAGAGGAAGTAGGTCTATATATATCTTTAGAGTCTAGTCCTATTCTATAGGATCTTATTAGGCTACTCTACGATTTCTCTCTCTTTTCCTCCTTTTCTTACTCTTTTAAAATGTAATAATATATCTCCTATCTCTAGAAATTCGAAGATAGATAAGCTAGAAAATAGAAAACTTTAATATAAAAATCTTATATTATAGTTTAAGAGAAACGTAGAGTTTAGAAATAGGCTAATTTTTATGAATATAGAAGTAAGAAGAGTAAAAAAAATAGCTCTAATAAAGGAATAATCTAATTCTTTCCTATAGAGTTATAAATAGGTTATATACTATACGCTTTAACTAGCTAGTATGTTTATATACTAAAATCTCGATATTTATACCTCTCGAACTTTATCCTTTTATATACTTATTAATACCTAAGGTATATAGGTTTCCTAGATATTCTAGAAGCGTTATTTATTAACGTTATTCATTAAAGGGGATATCTCTTTACTTTCGTCTCGTCTCTTCTTAGACTCTTTATCCTTTATTAATTTAGAATATTTAGTTAATTCTTAATATTATATAGGTGTTACAGCTAAGGCTCGTAGTATCGCTATAGATTCTAGTCTATATAACGTAGGCTATTTAGTATTATATACGTACCTTTAACTTTAGGAGATATATACTATATTCTCCTTTATAGCTCTATCCTCTATAAAAAAAAAAGACTAGATTATTCTATTAAATATACTAACTCTAAGTATATAAAGTTACGAAAAAATAAATAGCGAATATAGGGGAGTAGGGATTTGAAAATTACTAAGTAAAAATAAACTTAGAAGCCGTTTCTTAAAATACCTACTCCTACTATATTTCCTTTTTTAAGATTTTTAGATATTTAGAAATAGCGTACTAAATAGATTAATCTAACTCTACTATATTCTTTATAAATATCAGGGATATAGAGATCTAGAGAGTAGGAGTTAAAAGTATACTAGGCTTATAAAGTTAGATTTACTAGAGAGGCTTATTAAATTTTAAAGGAGATAAGTAGTCTCCTTATATAAAGTACTAGTTCTATTCCTAGATGTTAACAATCAATTGAATATTCTGAATTAACGAAGTATAGAAATCTAAGAAGAGACGAGGCGAAAGTAAAGAGGTATCTCCTTTAATAAACAATGCTCCTAGGATACCTAGGGTATCTATATACCTTAGGTATTAAAAAGTATATAAAAGGACGAAGTTCGAGAGGTACGAACATCGAGATCGTAATACTAGACTACGCTAATAATAATAGCGCGGCTTACTTATAATTAGCTAGAAGTACTAAAGTAGATCTAAATACTAAGACTAAGTTAAAGTCCTATAGAGTTAAATAACTTTGAAACTATACTTAGCCGTCTCTATCTATATTCTATTACTTTATATCGGGTATAAGGGGCTTCAATTTTGCGTAGCGTGGATTTACGTCTATTAGATTTGGATTTACGTTTATTAAGCACCTGAGGAAGGCGCGTCACGTCGTCTTTCGCACGCGTTTTGATGCTCCCACTTTCCCAGCAACACCATGTCTCCAACAGCAATAGACACAAATATGAATGTCACAACAACTGAAGCGAACAGCCATGCAAAGCCTCACGAAGAATACCAATACCTCAACCTCATCCGTGACATCCTCCAAGACGGCGAGCACCGCCCCGACCGAACGGGAACAGGAACGCTCTCGATCGGCTTCCCAGCTCAGCACCGCTACTCCCTGTCCAAACCAGACGGAACTCTAGTCCTCCCGCTCCTCACAACAAAACGAGTCTTCCTCCGAGCTGTCGTCGCCGAGCTGCTCTGGTTCGTAGCAGGTGAAACCAACGCAAAAACACTCCAAGACCAAAATGTCCACATCTGGGACGGCAATGGCTCGCGCGAGTACCTCGACAAAGTGGGACTCTCACACAGAGAAGAGGGAGATCTGGGACCAGTGTACGGGTTCCAGTGGAGGCATTTTGGAGCAGAATACGAGGATTGTCATGCGGATTATACTGGCAAAGGCGTCGACCAGCTGGCCGAAGTGATTTCCAAGCTGAAGAATAACCCTTACGATCGAAGGATTATTCTCAGTGCGTGGAATCCTGCGGATATGAAGAAAATGGCGCTTCCTCCTTGCCATATGTTTGCACAGTTTTTCGTCTCTTTCCCAGCATCGTCGCCAATGCGGGAGGATGGATCGAAACAGGGCACGTTGCATACGCTTTTGTATCAGAGGTCGAACGATATGGGACTGGGCGTACCTTTTAATATCGCTTCGTATGCTCTGCTCACGCATATGATTGCTCGCGCCACGGATCTCATACCTGGGAGCTTGACACATACCATGGGCGACGCACATATCTATCTCGATCACCGGGAAGCTCTGGAAGTGCAGATACAGCGTGAGCCTAAAGAATTTCCAACTCTGAAGATTGGAAGGGAGGCTGGTTGCAGCATTGATGAATGGAAGGCTGAAGATTTCAAGGTTATTGGGTATGAGCCACATAAGACGATTGCAATGAAAATGAGCGTGTAGGACAATGATGATAATGGTTTTAGCAGACTGGAGAATATACGCTTTGCTCTCTGTGCCATATTCCAGACGCGATGAGTCCAGCATCATTTTGCTTGGCCTCTCTTTGACTCCACGCCTTCTCCACACTCGCTAGTGATAGCAGAGCCGTCCTCGTCTCGCGGCACAAAGAGCTGGAGGAAAATTTCGAATCAGTCAGTCGTCGCTGTGTTGGCATTTACTCCAGGCTCGAAGAACCTGAGGCCACCTTTGGCAAGGATGGCAAGGATCATCCCAAGCATCCAAGCACGAAAGCCCAGTGGTGCATTGGTACCCAGAGCCAGAAGATCCTCTGACGAACTGCGGGACGAGGTCTCGACTAGATCTTGGGACTCTCCCTCCTCCGCGTTCTGCGTCGATGTGCCATACCCGCCGAGCTTCACCAATGCATTAAGAAAGATTTCGGAATCATCTCGAGCCTGAAAAGCAGCTGGATATTGTGTGGGCGGAAGCGCAACAGCGAATGGTCCGTAGCGCGCCTCTGGCTTGAGCACGTCTGGAATGAATCCACTGGAAACTTGATAGGTTTGCTTGAATGCCGATGTCTCCGTCCCTGATGACCAGATCTTGCATGATCTGACCCACTTTGAAGAGAAGTGTCCCACCGACTGTCAGGCCGCGAGTCTCTGCGCATGCTGCTTCCCAGAGTGCCTCATAGACCACTTCGTACATCATCTGCGAAAGACCTTTCTTGCTGTTCTTGCGTTTCACCAGCTTCACCGTATCGCTGGCGGTATAAACGTCGACGAATTCGCTGAGAAGACCAACGCAGCCTTGGTAGAACTGGGTAAGATTGAAGTTGAGGTACGTGTCGTCTTCCGCGAAAAGTTCCTGCATGAGTTGCAGGAGCTGGCAAGCGCTCACATGTTTGGTCTCTCTCCACTGTTTGGCAAGGGCTTCGTCCTTGATGCTGGCGGACTTGGATTAGTGGTCCACAGCGGTACACATCTCGCTCATTCCAAGTTCTGATCGAAAGGCCAGATTCTTTGACTCACAATAACTCTGACATTTGCGAGGGTTGGCTTTCCCGCAACTGTCGGCCGCGAGGATGAAGTGCGTGAGATTCGTCAGCTTCATGCAGTATCTGCGGAATACCATGGGATCCGGAAGCGCTGGACGATGAGCTCCAGCGACTTCTACCAGCGAAAGACCAAGAGCTAAGCAATAGCCAGAAGCAACGCCCCGAACAGTACCATCGCCAGCGCGGACGAATTTGGCGATCTCATTCTCTCGGAGGATGACAAAGGGCATGTCGCGCCAATTTCTTGTCAATGAGCCATGTACTTGAGCTCCGCGATAAAGATGAGCCGCTGCAAGTACAATTTGATTAGAATTACAAAACGTCACGGCCAAGTCCTGTGTCTTGTATAGAACAAGACTAACGAGCTGGCCGGCATAGACGGGGGACGTGGCGATGAGGTTGAGCGGGAGGAAGGAGGTGAAGTCGTCCCCGGTCTTGGTCTTGGTTTTGCTTTTGCCAAAGCTGCGAAGGAGCCATCCTCTCTGCCGTCGTCCAGTCGATGCGGT
The DNA here is from genome assembly GCA_002785995.1 of Mycosphaerelloides madeirae. Classification (NCBI taxonomy): domain Eukaryota; kingdom Fungi; phylum Ascomycota; class Dothideomycetes; order Mycosphaerellales; family Mycosphaerellaceae; genus Mycosphaerelloides; species Mycosphaerelloides madeirae. The sequence continues at coordinate 328,641 of NHNV01000010.1, read as the reverse complement.
CGCAAAATAGGGTAGAAACCTTCCAGCATATGGAATGCGTTGTTGGTGCTGATAACCGTCTGAATTCCATCTGGCAGCTGCTGGTAGAAAGCCCTGAAGTCCATGAGCGTCATCTCCATTCGCACCAGGATCGGTGTGCATTTTCGGAGTCCACGGCCCACGTCGCCGCCAAGTATGTCGTAGAGATCAAAATACATCGAAGTGGCCGCAAGAAGATCTGGCTCCATTTCTCGCGTCTCCATCGTGTAGATCAGCCATTTCGTGTACGAGTCTGCAAACGCATTTACCATTAGTCCATTTGCCGCTGCATCCTTGTTTCTGCCGTCACAGCAGCTATCGAAGACTTGAAACTGTGCCAGGTCTCCGACCAACTGCATCAAGTGTTTGGCGAATGGATGCATCGGGAAGAATATCGTGGGCACTTCGGTAGAGTCAGGACCTTTTTCTGTCCAGTATTGCGTAAGTTCGTGGAAGTCATTGATTGCGCATCATGCCGGCATCAGCAAGAACTCGCACTGGTTTTCGATGGTTGTTCTCAGCGCAGTTTCCTTGCTCATATCCGCATTTTCAATCCGGTGTGTTCTTGCGGCTGCCATGTACTTTTTCTCTCCAAGCATTTTAACGACCTGGTGGAAGCAGCGGATGTCGTTCCACTCGCTCTTAAAATCGAAAGAGAGGATCTCTGCGATGCGCACAGCCTTATCGAATATCTGGCAGGCCATCAAAAAGCTGATGTCTCCGGCGACGTGTTGTTGCCACACTTTGCGAGTTTGCAGGCGGAGTTCCCAGAGATCTTGGATATGACACCATAAAGCGAAAAATTTCTCGCCTTGACCATCCAAGTCATCATCGAGCATCACTTCCGACTGCTGAGGTCGGGGAGCATCTGTTGGTCTTTCGGATGGTTGAGGAGTCTGCGCTTGAATAATTTGCAGTGATTTCTTCCAGATCTAGATGGAGATAAAGGTTGCTGAAGTCATTCTTATCAGTAGGCAGCTCGATCTTCCGCTTCCTCTTAGGCAGGCGCTTGCGATACTCAACTCGAAGTATATTAAATACCTTTCGTAGGATATTGAGGAAGTAGCGGTGCTTGGAGTTCGACGTCACGATATCCTGTGCAAGGTCGTCTGACCGCGAGCTTGTGAAGGCTTCATACCACTCACATGCCCACTGACGGCCGTTGATGGCGTCTTTGGTGACATCGAGGATATCGATTGGTATCTCGATCTTGGGATCGATTGCTTGTGCGATGAACTGCGCGAGAGTCACAAGCTCATCGACTGTGACCTTCTTTTCGGCTGATGTCTGTGGCACTCTTCTCGAGGGAGCGTCTTTGGCCAGATGAGTTGTGACTCGCTTACTCGGTAGACTGCGACAACCAGGCGAGCAGCTTATTTGTGCCTGTTTTTTAGCGCTTGTATGTACCGACGAGTATGTCGGGTGACATCGTGAACAGTGTGGAGAGTGTGTTGATGTCGAAGAGAAGAGCAGTCAGGTTGCGAAGAGGCTGTAGTCGGCTTTTAAGCACGATTTCATAAGCTTGCTTGTGATCGCGGAGTCTTCAAGCTCATTGATGAATGTGCATGTATGATGCACGTACGCTTCGATGCTGCAAGCACGTGCTAGAAGAAAGTCTTGTTTTTGTGAGCATGCGCCGTCGCAGCCGGATTAGGGCGGCTTTGAGTGAATACCGGGATGCTGGACAGGACAAACTCGTCCAGGGTGAGCTGAAATGAAAGCACTCACTGCAGCAAGGCTTCAAATGCCTTCCGCACCCTGATACACCCCTCCATAGCCTCCTACCTTCTCGCTCATCTGGTGGAACACCATCTGCGCCAGTCTAGCGTCCTCGAACAGCGTCAGACCGTTTGGATTGACCACCTGCAGCATCGCACCGACCACACCCCTATACCCGCTGTCTATCACGCCCGCACTGAGAAGAGCTCCTGATCTCCACAAGGAGCTGCGCGCAAAGATCTGGCCCATGACGTCCGAAGGGACAGCGACGCGCTCATTGAACTCGATGAGGTAGCTGCCGTGAGGGAGATACAGTTGTTTTGTCTCGTCAGTAAAGGGAATCTTTTCCGCGGCGGCCATCTTGCGAAGCTGATTGGTGAAGTCGACTGCGCCTGTGGACGTCCAGCGAAGGACATGGCGGAGGCTCAAGTCGACACCGCACGGCTGGGCTTGGACAGCATGATCGCGGAGACCTGCGATGATGCCTCTGGAGATGGCCGTCTTGCCAGGGAGTATCATTATGGCTTCTTCTCGTAGGTCAGGCGTCGATCGGTTGGACTATTGTGAGCTTCCCTACGATCCCATCAATAGTTAGGTCTGAGCTATGGTAATTCTATTGATCCAAGCCGATAGGTAGGCAAACCAACTGATGTCCTCGCACAGCGATGGTGCCCTTACGCTGCGAAATTTTCGAAGCCACGGAAAGTCACTGCTAATCTTGTTGATCTTGCCGGTGCTGTTGCAGAGATGTGCCCCAGTCGAGGACGGGTTCAGGAGGGCTGCATGTCGAAGGGTTTGATAGCCTGTATCCTTAGTATGTAAATTCAGGAGAGAACGGCGGCCTGTTTGTTTCACTTGGCAACCCCGTCATCGCCCCCACCAACGCAACCTCACTTCCCTCACTTGACCTCCCACTTCATCACTCCCACATCCATCACCATTTGTACGAGTATCAGTACAATAACCCTGGCCCTGGTACTCGAGCCGCAAAAATGCTCTCTTTCCTCGCAGCTTGGCATGGCCATTCATTCCTTTTCTCCAGCCTGCTAGAACCTTCGCAATATCACACATTCCTCCAAGATGGTACGAACAGATCGGGCGGCTCGCAATTAAAGGCCTCACGAGGAGGCGCGTGGTTCGTGTTTGCACATGCTAAAATGACATGTGAAGAGCTGCGTAGACAAACGCGAACAAAATCCAACTCGCTTCTTACTTCTACACATGCGCACACACTTCATCGCCTACATCTGCACTGACCGACGACGTGACACTACAGAGGCTTCTCTACGACCCTACATCGCGCACCACCACCTGACAATCATCAGCCTTCAGAACACCCAATGTCGAAGCTTCACACACCTCCGCAGCGATTCAACATGGCAGACACTTATGAAGAGATCTTCAGCAAGAGGCTTGTCTTCCCTATCATATCCCCGCGACTCAGACCGACCGACTTATCCGACGAAGAACGTGTACTTGGAGACCTCAGACTGAGCGGCTTGCTTTACGAAGGCTGTGACTTCGAAAAATGACTCCAACGCCTGTGCGTGTTTCCGTGCGCTTGGCATTGGTGTACGCCACGATCTGTATCTCATTTGGAATAATCAGCATATCGATCGCAAGGGTTACCGCAACGGAGAGCCGGCAGGGGCCATTTTCAGGACACTAATCAGTCCATAAATCGCGCGCTGAGTACCCGACTTGAGAGACACACGGCACCCAGTGGGGCTGCTACAAAAGCTTGCGCGACCATTCTCGCGCTTCTTCGAATTGCCGCCAGAGATTCGGAACCGAATATACGAGGAATATTGCGATGATGAATTCGCTTGCAAGTTCAAAGTGTTCTCAGACGTTGGCGATAACGGCTAAATCGACAGAAACACAACGCCCATTCCGGCTATCCTCCAAGCAACTAAGCAATTAAGGCACGAAACTTCATTCATCTTTTTCTCCCGGTGCTGCTTTGAGCTGTCCATCTGGGATAATCGGGGCGAGCTGATCGGAAGAATAACCCGCACACTCGAAACATGGACCACGAAGGTAGCTCATCAGCAAAATGTGAAGCATCTCCGTCATGTCGATCTCAGATTTGCCCGAGCGAAATGAACGACCAGACTCGTTGTTTCCGAATCAGGCTGTCAAGTGACCATATCCTTACGATTGCCGCCGAGCATGAACTCGACGGGCAATCGAAGCTTCTACTGCTCGGTCATACCGAGATGGTGAATCGTTATATCCAGTCGCTCAAACTGAAGGGTTAAACCATCATCATGGCTATAACCATGACCAAGGATTTCTGGACGCTGAGCACTCTCAAGTACACAGATGAAGATGAAAATTCGGACTAGTCAAGACGGCAGGGTACTTCTACTCCACATTAGCCCTAGAATTGCCGTACCCAATGCTCAGAGAGGTCCCGAACGACTCTCAAGACTGGGTTCATGCCCCTTACTTTCCACAAAACTTTCAACAGGCTACAAATACTTTGCTGCATTATCACAAGACACTCACAATGGGCTTCACTTTATCAGCTCCCAAACACACTCTCATGAGCAGTCTTCACAAGCCGCATGTGACAGCACGACCTGGCTGGTTACTAAGCTTCCTTCTACCTCGCTTACAAACCACTGCACCTACAAACAACTCACAACCCACAACTTCGTTCAACACTGCACGCAGCGCTTTCATTTCAATGGCTCTCCCAAGCTGCCAGGATGAATTAAGGCGACCTGACATTCAATGGAAAGCTGTACGAGGGCTGCGACTTCAACGGATGGAAAACACGCGTGGACGCCGTTCTGCGTGTAGATGGTTGCAATTTCGCTCAGTACTACTGTGCTCAGAAGCATGATTCTTTGAGCGACGGATCATTGTACGTGGTGACCATCAGAAAGCCGCAGCTCTTATCACATCCATGGTAGGCTTGTCCTTGCTCGAGCAAGTCCCGAACACTGACAGAAGCCATCCATATCCACTCTGGCCCCGTTTCGAGACCCTCAGCCGTCCTTTCCGCTTTTTGGATCTTTCCTCGGAGATAAGAAAATGGATCTTCTCGTCCCATCTCGACAATGCCTACGTGTATGGAAAACGCAACAGTCGATCTTCCAGACCGCACCTGGCGTCGACGTGTCGTCAACTTGCGACAGAGTTCTTGCCGATCTGTTACGCTCAAGTCATCCAACAGTAAAAATACCTTGGTCTTTGCAATGGCAAGGGCATTTCAGCCTTGCAAGATACAATCAAAAAATGGAGCAAGATACTTGGACAAAGCTCTAAACATCTTCGTTCTGTAAGTCTAAAGCTTGCGCATGCTATGACAACTCGGAACTGCAGTGGGATCCTACGAACTGGAGCACACACAGGCATCTTCAGGTTCGACTTCACTACCAGCCCAGAAACCTTGAGCATCACGGCCTGGACTCCAAATTCGATCTACAAATTCGAACCCGAGTCACAGAAGCTCTTAGACGAGCACGCTGCCTGGGTCATGGAGCAGCGCGAAGTCTTTGCAAACCAGGGCATTTACATGCAAGGCGAGATCATCATCTTCGCAATTCTCAGCAAACCTGACCTTTGGAAGAATGGCACCCTGCAATAGACGCCAAGGGCCTCATGACAACGCTCAGCTGCCTTAGCCAATCCTTCCATTACAGAGCATCAGCACTATGCTATTATCCACTTTCACCTACATTGCCCAACGCAGACCAACACACGAGCATCCATATGCCATCAGCTCATCCCCACTTTTGTCAACTCCTTCCCAACACTCCAAGGGACTCGAGCAATCTCCATCATCATACCTCACGCCGCAGAAATATCTCCAGCACAGTCTCACAACCAATTGCGTCGAGCATCAACAGTGGAACATTCTCCCAACCAATCTGCATGAAGACCATTCATCATCCGACCGCCACCCGACATTTCGCCGTTCAAACATTCTCGAAACTCTCCCCGTTCTTCATGGAATACCAACCCACAACACTCTTACCGACTAAAAGCTGCGGACATTGGGTGGGAGAGTCTCCAAAGTACATCAAGCAGATTCATCACATCACGAAAGCAGAACCTCAAGACACGGAAATCAAAGACTTCATCATCATTCAGATTCCTTCGTTCCATCACTCTATATTTCTCATCGTACCGTGCTTTTGTGCGGCGGCATGAAAGAACAAAAAATGTGGTGTTGCTTTACGCTTCAATATCATACCTCATACTTACAACAGCGCCCTCTTAGCTCCTCAAAGCCGCGACCCTCTTGCCTTCTCAACTATTTCTTCCTGCTGACCATATATTCATTGGATACCAGCCTTGGCCTTGAAAGCATTGATGAGACCGCTCGTGCTGCTGTCATGCTTGGTGCTCTCGCCAGCAGTCTCCAGCTCTGCCTGGATGCTCTTCGCCAAAGCCTTGCCGAGTTCAACACCCCACTGGTCAAACGAGTTGATGTTCCAGATGGCACCTTCCGTGAAGGTGACGTGTTCGTAGTAGGCAATCAGAGCGCCGAGCGTTCCTGGGGTGATTTGCTCAGCGAGGATGCTGGTGGTTGGACGGTTACCCAGGAAGACCTTGTGTGGGACCAGCTCAGCTGCGGCACCCTCTGCCTGGACGGTGTCAGGAGTCTTGCCGATCATGAGGGCTTCGGCTTGAGCGAAGTAGTTGGATGCGAGCATGATCTGGTGCTTGTTGTTCTCGATGGGGTTGTGCGACTTGGCGGCGATGATGAAGTCGGTTGGGATCAGCTTGGTGCCCTGGTGGAGAAGCTGGAAGAAAGAGTGTTGTGCGTTGGTGGCGGGCTCTCCGAAGAGGATGGCGCCGGTTGTGTACTTGACGTAGTCGCCGCTACGAGTGATGGCCTTGCCGTTGGACTCCATGGAGAGTTGCTGCAGGTAGGCAGGGAAGCGGTGCATGTACTGATCGAAACTGGAGTGAAGAGTCAGTAACGTTTGGATTGTCGTGGGCATCACACTTACGGAGCAACGAGATGCGTCTGCGCACCGAAGAAGTCAGAGTACCAGACGCTTAGAAGACCACCGAGAACTGGGATGTTCTCCTCCAGTGGTGCAGTTCGGAAGTGGTGGTCCATGGATTGGGCGCCAGCAAGGAATTGGTGGAAGTTGTCGTAGCCAATGTATAAACAGACAGACAGACCAATAGCGGACCAGACAGAGTAACGACCGCCAACCCAGTCGCTGAAGCCAAACATGTTCTTGCTGTCAATACCAAATTTCTCAACCTCCTTGGTGTTGGTGGATAGCGCAGCGAAGTGCTTGGCGATATCACTCTCCTTAGCGGACTTCAGGAACCAGGCCTTCGCCGAGTTGGCGTTGGTGACGGTCTCAGCAGTGGTGAACGTCTTGGAGGCAATCAGGAAGAGAGTAGTCTCCGGGTTGCTGTCCTTGAGAGCCTCTGCAATGTGGGTACCGTCGATGTTGCTGACGAAGTGCAGCTTCATGCCAGGCTTTCCGTATGGCTTAAGGGCCTCAGTGACCATGACGGGTCCCAGATCGGAGCCGCCAATACCAATGTTGATGATGGTGTCGATGGGCTTTCCGGTGTAACCCTTCCAGGAGCCACTGCGAATCTCCTCGGAGAACTCCTTCATGTGTTGCAGCACCTCATTGACACCCTCGACCACGCTCTGGCCGTCGACCTGCATTGGTTCGCTTTTGACGTTTCGTAGAGCAACGTGGTAGACGGCACGCTTTTCGGTGAAGTTGATCTTCTCACCCTTGAACATGTCATCGCGCAGCTCCTCCAGCTTGGCTTCCTGCGCCAGCTTGGTGAGGAGAGGAAGAGTCTCATCTGTGAGGAAGTTCTTGGAGAAGTCGAAGAGGATCTCAGAGCCATCGGCTTCGTTTTTGAAGGTGCGGGCGTATTTCTCGAATCGCTTGGGATCCTTTTCGAACTCGCTCTTAAGGACCATGCCACGGCCCAGCTTGTCGTGATGCTCCATCAGCGACTTCCATGCTGGCAGCTCGTTGGCCTGCGCGAATCCAGGCATGTTGGCGGTGTTTCTGTGGATTGTATGGCGATCTCAATGGGTGCTGGGCAGAGCTCAACGTCAGTCTCCCAACCAAGCCTCTCATGTGAAACTCTTCACAGCGGACTGACCTCTTGGCGAAGGGTGTCGAGAGCACGGAAATTGATAGCAGAGAGAATTGACGGAGGTTAGCGGAAGCAGAGACGGGAAGAATTGAGAAATGGATCGGTGAGGTGTCGGTGGCAGCGGTTGCACTTGCTATGACGAGAGACAAGAAAGAACGTGGCGGCGTGCACGACGGACCCCGCCGTGGGGCAGCACGGAAGGCACGATTAACTCGCTGCTGATGTTCATGCATCAGCCATGACTGAGCTTCTTACGTTAACCCCATCTCTACCAGCTCTATTCATTATACCACGCCGTACTGACAATTCTGCTTTGGTAGCTTCGGCATGGCACCGCACGATCCGAAAAACATTTGAGCGGAAGACGCGGATAGACTTCGAGTCCCAACGGCCATGACGGAATGCCACGTGATGCTGAGATCCCGAGTCAGATCCGATCAATCTGCATTTAACCGGTCTCCACAACTCCATCGTGACCACAATCCAATTGTATTGTTCCTTTGGGGCCGTGGATCGCTAAAAGTGATATTGCACATGTTCGATTTGTAATTCTGGACATTGGTCAGGTTCGCGAATTGAGGACCTGTAGGACCGTCACTCGAGAGGGTATATCCGACCGCTGTGAAAATCATCAGCATCGCCTTCGAATCGACAAGGTAGGAGATCTTCTCTGGTACATACCTCCCGAGAACATCAAATGGCTCACAGCATTGAACCTGTTGCTCAGCGTAGTCGTAAAGCCTCCGATCGGCGTCTCGGACCCAGCGATCTAGGCCGAATGATCCCTCACACTCAACAACTCATTGCTGGAGATATCGGTAGCCGGATCCAGAGAGATTTTATTTTCCGCTCCATCGATAACAGCCGGATACCGCACAGTAGCCGCCTGCAGCGTACAACTCTTCACCACCAAACTCCCACTGCAAGGCGCCTCGGCCTTATACTGAATACTTAGACTGACATTCCCTGGTGCTCCAGGTCCAGACCAGAAGAAAGTGCTCTGGGAAACATCCGTCGTAACGAAATTGCTACTCCCACTCTTGCTCATCTTCGCATCAAACGGCGTCGAAGGCTTGCTGCACGCAGCCCACAATCCCGCCGCGTCCATTCGTCCAGAACACATCCCATTCACTCCATGGCCTGCATCACTCGCCGGCAGCTCATCCCCTCGGCAATACGCCTGCACCACCTGATTATACTCATCCGTAAACAACGGAACATCATACCCTCTCCCAGAAATAAAGCCCGTGCCCCTGAATACATCCTTTGCCGCCGGAAACCTCAGATTGACAAACGAATGCACCTTCGCCTCCGCCACCGAAGAAATCCGCTGCAACAAAGGTCCATTAACCGGCGAAATAGCCACCACTAGCGCCGCAAAATCAACGAAATTAAATAACCTCACCGCCATCAAAGCCGCCACCGGCGCAGTCCCATACAGCCAATACCGATGAAGATCTCCCAGCGTCGTCCCCGATCTCAATGCTTTAATCCATCAATTCGGCGTATCAGCTTCACTAAAAGCCGCCGCAAGAGGACTATTGAAGAGCGTGTAAAAGATGGTGAGGTAGACGGTCGGGGCATATTTCCAGGAGGCCGTGAGGGTGCCGTCGGAGGCGACGAGGTTGGCGAGGGCGGCTATGGTGGCTAGGAAGGCGCCGAGGAGGGCGGAGAGGTCGGACCGGGGGATGCGGTGCAGGCGGCCGTGGGCCCAGTGGGTGGTTGTGTCGAGGGAGGTCTGAGGCCAGGAGGGCGGAGGAGGAAGATTTATGGTTGATATGGTTGTGGGAGGTGGTTGGGGTTGTTTGTTCAGCCGGAATCGAGAGATGGATTTGCAAGATGTGGTTTTTGGACATCATGTCGGCAATGAAAGGGATTTTCATCTCAGTTCCATAGAACGGTCCTCAGACTTGTTGTCATTGATCTGGACGGTTGGTTGGTTCTTCGTGCTATTAGTTCGGTAGTCTTGCAACCTCGTATTCCAAAACTGCCACTGATCAGCTCTTGGCAGGGCGAATTAGTTTGCGGGAGCGCCGTCTTTTTGATGCCGTCACGTCATGCTATGAAGCGATGGGGCTGAGCTATAGTCGTATCGTTGTTAGTTCGTATGACACTACTTGTAAAACGTCAAATGATGTCGGAATCCGTGGCAAGACAAAGTCAACTTCACCATATGCGGTAAATCGAGAAAACCGCCACTGAAAGTCTGCACGTTAGAATGACGAGGCATAGCACGCTCGAATCCTCCATTCTTGAAAGCTATTTCGTGCCTCCGACGTCCTCGGTCTTGCCCAGGATTGCCTTTTTCAATCATTTCACATGCGGCCTTCACGTCCGTATACACCAACCCAAGTCCCTCTCCACGCACGACTAAGCTTATCTCTGGTCGAAAGCGTTGCCTTGTACGATCGATCCGCCAGCGTCGCCGAGTCCTTCTACGGGTCTGTTGTATGACCAGCCTGCAAATTGCTGCTGCATCGTCTGTGAAAGCATCGGTCCCTATTATAATGTCAGCATTCGTTGCAAATCAGTCCGAACCTCTCGTTTACATACCTCAACATAGCTGTCGGCTGGGGCCTCTGAAGTGAATTCTTTGTCAAAGTTCGCTGTGTCGCGTTCGTCCACAACACTCGGCTTGAAGCTCGGCTCGTATTTCCGATCGAGCAGCTTACGCCAATCGATGCTGTGGAAGAACGGATGTGCCTTGATCTCAGCCGCGCCATTCGTTCCAAGTCTCCGGGTCGCGTCTCGGTCCAGAAGCTTGCTCAGCAGATCTCTCGCGGCAGGAGGCACTATCTCCGGTCCGGGGAAATGCAGAGGTTCTGACAAGATCTTGCGATACATTTCGTTTGTGTTCTCGTCGTAGAAAGGTGGCAGACCAGTCAACATCTCGTACAGGAGCACTCCGAGCGTCCACCAGTCCACCGCCTTGGTGTATCCTTGTCCATGCAGAAGTTCAGGGGCAAGATACTCGGGTGTTCCGCAGAAGGTGTTTGTCTTGTCCTCGTCTTTCATGTCCAGTTTGCACAGGCCGAAATCGCACAGTGCTATGTGTCCAACGTAGTCGACAAGAATGTTCTCGGGCTTCAGATCACGGTAGATGACGCCGAATCCATGCAAGCATTCCAAGGCACACAGCAATTCTGCAGCGTAAAATCGCGACCTATTAATGTCGAATCTTTGCTCTTTCTGCAAGTGATGGAACAGCTCTCCTCCGTTGACAAAGGCGAGCACAAAGTAGAGCTTGTCTGGCGACTGGAAGGAGAATTTGAGCGGGACGATGAAAGGGTTGTTGATCTGCGCGAGGACGGAACGCTCTGCGAGGGTGTGGGCGACTTCCGATCTCGAGATGATATGTTGCTTGCGGATCGTCTTCAGGGCGTAGATTCGGTTGGTGTCCTTCTTCCTCACCTGCATAACCTTGCCGAAGCTACCTTTGCCGACCACCTTCAGCAGCTCGAAGTCCTCCACCTTGAGCGACCGCTGTCTGGTCTCCACGAACTTGACGCCCAATCGGATCGAGCCAGTGCCGTATTGTACTTCCTGCCACTGGACGCCAACGTGGCCATTAGCGGTTGACGTGGGAGGTGGTATAGTCTTGTCCTTCTTGTTACTGCTCTTGCCATCCGAGCTTGACGGTGGCTGAGGCGCTCCGGATTGCGCGTCCTCGGAAAAGGTCGGCGTGACACGACAGGTTCCAATGAAGATGTCCTGTTGTCTTCCAGCGTTTGGCGGGGCGTTCGGGTTGCGAATGTACAACGAGAGACTAATCTCGGTCGATCTGCTGACGTCGAACTTGTACTGTGTGCTCTCTCCAGCCCAGACAGGATTCTCGGGGGTGCCGGACACGGCATTGACAAACACTTGTTGCTTGTCGAAGTCGACGAGCGCGTAAGGGAGGTATTTGCTGCTGTATCTTCCATGGGTCGAGGGCATGTTGTTGATGGCTCCACCACTGGCCGAGGTGGGTCTGAAGCCACCCTGTGCGGCGCTCGATCCAGGCCTCGCACTGTTGCCGCCTCCATAACCGCTTGCAAATGATCCCGTGCTCATGCTTCCGCCATGTCCTGGCCGTGGAGCAAAGGCCTGCTCGGCGCCCGCGGGTAGGCTGAAGCCTCGTCCCTCGTGAAGTGTAAGGATCAGGATACCGGGCTTAGCGGGAGCAGCGGGCGCATTCGCCATTTGCTCCGAGGCAGCGATGCCTTGGGGATCGGAGGAGCCATTGGAAGCACTCGAGGTGGTTGAAGCGGCTTGCGACGTTTGGATCGAGGGCGGCGCGGTGGTGGTGGGGGACTTCTGTGCTTGGTCGGCAGCAGTCGACTGCGAGGTGGAGGAGCGGGAGAAGGTGCCGGAGAAGGGCGCGCTCAGATGCGTCTCCTTCAATTCTGCTTTATCGTCAGCATAAAGGCGGCGAGTATGGCAGCGCGCAGGACGCACTCTTGGTGAGCTTCCACGACATGATAGGAGATGCCGAGGGGTGTGTGGTGATATGAGGGGACAGCGACGCCCACGTTCAGGCGAGAAGGCAAGTGGCAGGCAGGCGGACGATTTGGCAGCTCGTGCAAGGGTGGGTAGTGAATGAGGTGAAGACGCGGCGGATGTGGTGAGAAGTAAGGGTGAGCGAGTAGAAGGAAGGTCGAGGGGTGGTGGTAATATGGCGCAGTTGTCCGCAATGGCTGGTGTGGAGTCCAGGGCCTGTGTTACGCTGGGAGCGCCGCGTACCGGGAATATAAGACACCGATTGATTGGTAACCCTGAGATACCTCCTAATCGAGCTGGAGGCAAGAATGGTCAATAGCACGACGACACGCCGCGAAAATAGTTCGTGTCAGGAGATTCGACTCCTGTGTCGTAACAACTGTGTGGCTATGCTCGAGGCGAAAGGGTCCACTGCCAGGGTCCGCCGCATTATGCAGCGCTAAGCGTCACCTAGGTACATCACTTTTACGAAGAGCGAGGCGAATGTACAAATATATACATGCAACCTACATCCAGAGCATCTACGCATCCATCGCAATCGTCCCATTCAATTGAATATCCAAAACACTCTTTCCGACAAACAGCTCATAGTCTCCATCCTGCAACATCCACAATTGCTTCTGCGTGTCCCATACGCTGAGATCACGGCGTCGGAGTGAGAAGCTGTAGGAAGCAGTCTCGCCAGGCTGGAGCCAGTGCTTGCCGAAGCCTCGCAGCGCCTTTTCGACGCCACTATTGGGAATACCAACGTAGAGCTGTGCGACTTCGGCAGCCGCGACAGAGCCAGTGTTCTTTACGTCCACGGTGACAGTCACGAGGTTGTCGTAGAGAGATGCCAGGCCGCCCTCGGGAGCACGGGTTCCAGCATCAGGAGGGGAGAGACAGTGCTCGGAGTCCTTGTCGAGGGTGATGGTGAGGTTGGAGTAGTCGAACGTAGTGTATGTGAGACCGTAGCCAAAGGCAAAGCGAGGCTCGATGTTGTTCTTAATAAAATGGCGGTAGTCAATGTGCACGCCTTCTTTGAAGTTGGACTGCGAGTACTGTGGGTTGCGAGCGGTTGGCATGCTGGCGTTTAAAAGGTGTCCATAGTCGGATTCATTCTTGGCGACCGTATATGGTAGACGACCGGATGGTGATTGACGGCCGTAGAGGATCTCAACTAGGGCGTCACCACTCGTCTCACCAGGGACGTGAGCGAAGATGGCGGCTGTTACGTTTGGGTGGTCGATCCATCTGTCAACAAGACGGATACCGGCGTTGTGGAAAACAACGATGGTATTGCTACACTGCGACGCGACATTGGTGATGAGAGTATCGGACCATTCGTCAGCCAGAGTGCTGCGGTCTGCGCCCTCGGCGCTCTGAGCATTAAGGAGGACCAGGCATGCGTCGCTGTCGGAAGACACGACTGGGTTCTGGGAGACAAAGTCTTTGTGGAGAGTAGTCCCGTCTGTCTCAGCTTGACGGGCAATGGCATCGTGGGGAGCGACGAGGGTGAGAGGCAGCACAGAGCCAGAGCCGCCTCCACTAATCAAAGTGCCGTTAAACGCAACCTCTGGATAACTTCCAGGCTCGAGCTCCCCAATAATGATGACATCGTTCAGGCCAGCAAAACCCTGGCCGTTGGTGTACTCTCGCGTGCTGGACAGACCGGAGGGGTAAAGAATGCTATCCGAAGTGTCGTTCCATAGACCAGCAACGGCGTCATATCCAAAGACAGAAAGAACCTTGGGAGCCTTCAACGGCAGAGCGGCGTCGACGTTCTTTACAAGAACCTGACCTTCCACCGCAGATTGCAGTTGAATCTGCGCCGAAGCAGCCTCTCGAGCGTCTGTTCCGTTGTGCGCCTTGACCCCGGGGTTCTCGAAAGGAGCGTAGCGGTACCACGATGCCAGGATTCTCGTTGCCATGTCGTCTAGACGATCAGATGATAAGGAGCCGTTCTTTACAGCAGTCGCCAGAACGTTGTTTCCCCAGTAGGTACCCAAGGGCATCACAAGATCGAGGCCCGCCGTTGCGCTTGCAACTCCGGTATGTTGGGCGTACCAATCGCTGACCACGAAGCCATCGAAACCTAGCTCGGTCTTCAGCAGGCCATTGATGATCTTGCTGTTCTGAGAGGCGTATGAGTTGTTGACTCTGTTATAAGAAACCATGACAGATCCAACTCCAGCTTTGACAGCATCGTAAAATGGCCAGAGATAGAGCTCGTGCATTGTCCGGTCATTGAGGTTGGACGATACAGAGTTGTTCAAATTGAACCCGAGTGGCAGAAGGTATCCGGAAAGGAAAGGAAGTCTGTTGGTCTCTTGTTCGTTCTGCATTTCCACATGATCAGACAAGGGTACGTATGATGGCACAAACATTGATACTCACTGCAATGAAGTGTTTTGCGCAAGCAATCACAGACTGCTGATACCCGTCGATGGTTGGCGTTACAAGTGCGCCAGAAAGGTACGGGTCGTTCGAGAAGCTCTCCCTATAAGTAATATGTTGTCAGCCGTGTGCATGTCCGCAGATGTTCTGTGTACTCACCAGTTACGTCCACCTTTCGCAACTCGCCCAAGAGGTCCAATGACAGGTCCGAGGAGCACGTTCACGCCCAAAGCCTTGAACTCTCTTCCTATATAATACGCTCGCCACCACGCCAGTCCGGTGTCCCAGCTGGCGCCGACGGACATCTCAGAAGAGTAGCCGCTGACCTTCGCTCCGTAGCCCAGACGCACGCCACTCGAGGCGTCATTCAGACAGATTCCAGAGAAATTCAGTCTTGGGATAGCAGCGACGAATCCAGAGCATCCTTGGAAATCTGTTGCCGGAGTGACAACGCCATTCTTCTCCACCAATGTCATCTGGCTCACGAGGGCCTTTGCCTTTGAATATGCGTCCGCCCATTCTCCGACCCCAGCTCCATGTGCTACAAAGCCGTCAGCACTATTGCACGCCTTCTAGAGCGATATGCTAGACGTACGCGAAGGATAGAACGGCGGCGATTTGCCATATGAATAGTACGCCTCAGGATCTAGACGCTCCTGAGCCGGGATGCCAGGTTGCGACAATGCCTTCTCAATTGCTTGGAGAGTCGTGTTCGCAATCCCCTCAACGTACCCGGCAGCAGCTGCGACGAGGTCAGGAGAAATAATGCCAGTGTCGTTGAGGACCGATGCAATCGCAGATGCAGAAGGGACCGTCGTCGTGGCACCAGGATTGCTCGATGTCGACTGGGATGACGCGCCAGCTATCCAGCAAGCTGCAGCTGCGAGCAACGTTGTCCTTCTCGGAACCATCGTGGCCAGAGGCTGTTACTCGGAGCAGACGACGACCTCTTGTAAGTAGGACGAGATGGTCCAGGGATACTTAAGTAAAGAGCACAAACAACTCCTTCAAATCTCCACCACGCGCTGACGATCCCGGAAGCATCCTCCCTCGAATTGGCGACCTAGGTGTTATAGGAACGGGTTAGCGTGTCGATGGCCCCTAAACTGAACCCAAATTAAGACGCCACTGAGCGGTGGAATGTTGGAGTTGGAGAACCCTGGCTCGCTTGTGGAGAGCTAGCTTGATTTGGGAGGGAATATACAACGAACTGAACTTGAAGGTAGCCGGAGAGGCTCAAGAGGGTCAGTGGTAAACACGTTCTTGCTGTAGCGAGGAATGAGGAGTGATATGTCCTCTGGATGGACATATCGCGTTCGTACTTGCTGATTGGATGACACGATTCCGCTGCCAATAAGTGATACACGAAGCGATATCAAATGGTGCATATCCAAGCTTGACGACAGTTCGCCATCATGATTTTGCAGCGTTATTGATCCAGCCACTATCGCACAAGAATTCAAATATTCTCCCGCCCTTCGTCGTATCAATCCTACTGATTTCGCGAACTTGCTTCTTCTTCAGTCTGCCTTCAGCCTTCATTGCCTCGCGTATAATAGCGTCCTTGATACATATATAAGCCTTGGGTTGCAGGCGCAACTTGTTGATGAGGTCCTGCTCCGATGAGTGTAGTAGCTGGAAATCTGGTGCTGACTCTTCGTCCCAGTTTGCTGGACTGAGATTGGGAATGGGTTGCAGAGGAGGCCGTTTGGGTACATCACCGTTGACCTGGCTATTCGGACTCGTGGAGGAAAGCCGGACGGGTAGATCGGCCTTTGTGGTGTACTCCAAGACAGCTGGCGACACTTCCGCAGGACCTTGATTCGCTTGTGGTTTCCCCAATCGCATAGGATCCCTCATACCGCCGTACTGATTCACGTTGAGAGAGACACTCCGTGCAAGACGGCTAGCCTTCTCAGTTTCGTACTTTTCACCGTTTGCTAGCGTCGAAATCCGCATGCGTCGCCACTCTTGTAATTGCGCTATGGCTTGCCGTAAATTTTGCTCCTTCTCAAGGTCTTCAGAAAACTCTACAAAATTCGGATGTGACATTATCCGTGCGAAGGGCTTCAACTTGTGGTGCAGGTCGCGTTGCTCTTTGGTACGCTTCTTGTCAATAGCCTGATTTTTCCTATAATCCAGAAGCTTGTGATTGAAGATGACCTTCTTGCGATCTGTTCTGGCGGTCAGGCGATCGTTGTATATTGTCATGACCACCATCTTCAACTCAGTCTCCGGATCGAATAAACCGCTTGTGGGGTTGAGTCCTTCCTCTGGCGAAAATTGCATATGCTGAACGGCCTCTTCGGCTTCGTTGAAGTATTCGCTCTCGAACTCCAAACGCCCGGGCATGAAGCCTGCGACCTCGTGACAGCTGGGAACAGAGGACGTCGGCTTCGCGGGTGCCGGAGCACTCGCTGAGTCGGCAATCGCCTGCTTGCGCTCTTCTATCCTCCTCTTCTTGTTTTGCTGGAATTCGTCGCGGGGTATTGACTCGCTCAACCGCTTGTCGCCTGGGCTCGCACGCTCCGGCAGAGGAAATTGTGAGGAGTTGATGTATGTCTCGATGTAGTGGTCCCGCACCTCATCTTTCTCCCGGAAACCACCGATGTGGTCCGCCATGTCCGCGAAGCTTCCCAATCCATATTGTTCTGCACCTTCCAGCAGTAGCAACTCTTCATCTGCGCCCCAGCCCTCGTCAAAGATGGGAATGCTATGCGGCTCGATGACCTGGTAGGCGTGTTCGGCAGGTTTGTGGTGCAGGTTCGATTTGCCCTGGGAGAAGCACGGCACGCAGAGGTCGTAGTCGGAGCACTGCTTGCTGGCGCATCGGATGCGCACGGTCGAGGTGATGTCGTTGCTACACACGTTGCAGATGTACTTGACGCCGCCACCGCCGCCTTCCGAGGCGCGCGGCGCCGACTTGGCTTTGGTGATGAGGCCCATGATGGCGTGTGAACGTGATGACGATGATGGAAGAGGGCGCAAGGCGCAAGGCGTTGGGAACTGCGCGCCCCTTCGACGTGTGCTCGCGGCAGTGAGGTTGCAAGCGTGGAAAAGTGGCGATCGGCGTGCTAGTCTTCTCCACATGGCCGCACGTGCCAATCTTCTCAGCTACAACAGCATCCTCTCCTTTTCAAAGTCATCACTTCCAATATTCACCAAAGTATATCTATGCGTAACGCACATGGAAGCTCCTCAATCGTAAGCTGTGCTTGCTGTCGGTGACGCCCTCAAGAACGCCTCAGGATTTCGTGTCTTGCGGCAGCCCTACGTCTCGCGAAACATTGATAACACTTTGGAATCATCCTCTCAAATTTCGGTCTTCGGCTCAATGCCATTTTCACTCTTACAAACAATTTCTCATCAGTCAAATGACGCAGCAAATATGCGAAAATATAAGCATTCACCAACTTGCGAATGCAAATGACCCAACAACAATACAAGGTCTCTCTCACATTTACTCATATCCTCGAACAACAGGACCATCAAGACGCCATGTCAGCACCGATCATTCTCATCCTAGGTGCAGGTCCCGGAGTTGGCGCCAAGACGGCATCTCTTTTCGCAGCTCAAGGCTGGCGCGTGGTCTCTGTTGCGCGACGTTTGAAAGACGGTATGACTAATGACGGCCATATGTCGCTTTACGTGGATCTTGCGCGGCCGGAAACCATCCCCAATCTCTTCGCCAAGGTCAAGAATAATCTGGGAATCCCGAGCGTGGTTCTTTATAACGGTGAGTGTTTCCAGAAGTGATCCCCAATCCAACCTGCTAACATCATAAAGCTGCGGTTAGGACAGTGCTCAGTGCCGAAGATCCGCTTTCGACTCTGGACTTTGAGCAACACCAGAAAGACATGGCGTGCAACATGACTGGCGTACTGGTTGCCGCCAAAGAGGCAGTCTTGGGCTTCAAACAGCTTCCTCCTTCTTCCCTCAAAACCTTCATCTACACTGGCAACAAGCTGAACGTCATGTCCGACCCGCGAGTCATGTCATTTGGTATTGCGAAGACCGCAGTGTCACGAATCATATGGGACTCCAGCGAGGCGTACCGCAGTCAAGGTTTCAGGTGACAGATGCCCACGGTTCAGCTCGACCCTATGCCTCGAATAGTTCTGATTCTTTGCAGATTCTATTTTTGCGATCAGAGACTTGAAGATGGTGACGCCGCCAGAGAAGCAATGGATCCGGAAGCGAGCGCTCGAGTCGTCTGGAAGTTGTCAGAGCATCCAGAACAACTCCCTTGGCATTTCACCTACGTGAAGGATAAAGGTCCGGGCGTACGTAAAAACCCGAACTCTGATCTGATCTGAGATGAGGACCCACAACTTACCGTCCAACAGTACACCGATTTCCGACAAGTCGATAAGCCTTGGGAAGTCCGCTCCTAGAAATCCCCCAATCACGGCTCTGCATATACTCGCACACCCTCGTTATGCATGGACTCTGGTATTTGCAAAAGAATTGGTGATTACGGGAATTTTTGTCCTCTAGACCGACTCTATCATCGTACTCATTCCCATACTCTTGAAGTTAACACCACTGATCAAAATCAAGGACTTAGTCCTCCCTCTCCGAGGCGTCTCGCTCTCAACTTTATCTTGCTCTCAGCCTCCGACCCGCTCAGCCGCCTGCTTGACATCCTTCCGATGCCATCCGCACTGCTTCCCGAAGCTGGCCTCGCAGCAGACTATCACCGATCTGGACTCCTTTACCCTATCAACCTGGTAGTCTGAGCTGCAGGCGGTGTATGCACCTGCATGCGCGATGTGTTGGTCTGGAGTCTCGTCAGCGCACGTCATGCAAAGATGAGAGTATCACTCGTTCACCTTCAGACCTTTGTTCCGGCCAATTCCTTGAAGACGCCCATGGCAAGCTTGCCTACAGATACCGCTGTTGCCTTGTCATCGTCGACAGGTGCCTCTCCGCTGCGAGGACGTTTAGACGACTTGCAACCGAATGGGCATCGACCCTTTTCGTTGACATCTTTCCGATCGCGGTCCTTGTGGAGGACGTGGCCTTGGTATTTTGCGTATGAGCAACGCTTGGTGAGGAATCGTTCGTCGCAGCCACAATTCCAGCGACGGTAGCGGTATAGGCACATTCCCTGGAAAAATTTGGTCGTATTATGGTTGCGGGTTTTGATGGGAATACACGTTGATGACAATGTGTCGGTTGAAAATCGAGAATGAACATTCAAAGAAGAGAAGATGACGAACTTACGACTCTCGAACAAGAGGATAGGAGCTGACTACATATCAATCTCTGATGGATGAATGGATGCCTCCTCGCGGATACGTTACCTCCGCCCCAGCGAAAATCAAGCTTCACAAGCATGTAAGCCAACGTATTCCGACTGCGTGGTCAGAGCTAAAACCTGCCATATTCGTTGAATTGGTCAAAGGAATATCCCATCAACAGGCGCGTCAGCGAATGGTTATCACGGAATCCAGGATCTGGCATCAAGACGAAAGAGACCCTTCTGCCTGTTGAACAAGATCTTCACCCGCAGCGACACTGTCTGTGACGAATGATGCTGCAGACTTGCAGACACAGGACGAATGGCGACAATAGTGGCTGCCAACTTTCAGTCATTATTGACAACGAAGCAGTGAAGTGTCATGCAGAAAGGTCACGGGTCCATCTGTGTAGACTTGCCCATAGCATCAACCCTGTACGAATGCGGGAGACGCGCGATCCCAGTTTTTCGGAGGGAGCGCCCTCAGATCTTGCTGCTAAATGATTTCTTTTCGTTCTTCCCGTCGCCAGCCGTCCAAATCAACAGCGTACGGACACGGGTAAGCGACATGAAGTGAATGTTCGCGGCTTTTCGAGGCCGGCGACACGTGGAGCCGTTGTCTGTCTTTGTTTCAGAAACCATAGATGGGTCTAGTTGGACTGGAGGACCCTGCATATAGTAGATGGTTGGTCGTGGATATCCTGGACGCTCGTGGCTTAAACGTTGATATTTCTGGTTGCTTCGTTCTCAACTGATGCAGAATCCCGTGTTCTTGGGGAAGGGGAAGCACTTACGTGACATTCTAATACAATCACCAGGTTGGCTGTGGGAGTAGAATCTGCTTGGGCTCGTCGGTAACTATTCTCGTCGATGTTTTAAGTCTAACATAGAGGCTGTGGGAGTCCAGGCCCAAGTAGCTGGGAAGTTGGTCTTGTCGATTACATCTCAAGTGAGCAGAGGCGCCTCTCTTCTCCGAACGGTCACGAACATGTGCTTTTGCAAGTGAGTTCCACAACACCTCGTATCCCAAGGCTTCAACGGATCCATCAACTGAAACTCAAACCGTTTCAACAACTCAACAAATACCTTATTCAACTCCATCCAAGCAACTGGTTTACCCAAACATTGAAATCTGCCCGAGCCAAAAACAAGGTCATTGTTCCGGTCCATCGCGTACAACCTAGCAACATCAACTTCGTCTCCCATATGATGAGCAGGAAGTGGTTTCCAATTGGCACTGGCCAGGTCTCCCGGTAATGTTGTTGAAGCTGAAGGACAGAGGAGCCATCTGCCCGGTCTGAAAGAATTCGCATCAGGTCCGAAGAGATCTTTGCGGCGGTGTAAAGCTTTCATTGAGGAACCGACCTTTGTCCCTCCCGGCACGAAGTAGCCGCAAATCGTGTCGCCTTCGGGTGGTGTGAGTTTGGACATTTCAGCTGCTACCGCTGGGTACCATCGCAACCCTTCTTTGATTGTCGCCTGTAGAAGAGGGAGTTGCCGGGCTTGATCTTCGGTGATCACTTCGCCTTCAACACGGGGAATTATGCCTTTGGTGATGGCATCGTCGATTTCGGCTACGAGAGCTTGGTGGAGGCTTGGGCTAGTGATGAGATTCAAGAGAACGACTCGCATTGTCGTGGCCGCGGTGTCTGATCCGGCCGTCAGGTTGAGAACAGCCTCTTCTTTCGCTCGTTCTTGGGATAGGCCTCGTCGGATGAAGCTTCCGAGCATGTCTGGTCTCATTTCCTTCTTTGACGTGCCATCAGCTTCGAATCTCTTTGATACCTGCTCCGACGCCACTCGCTTGATCTTCTCGACGCCAACGGTTCCATCCGCCATCGCTGCCGCCCGTTGCAGAAGACCTATGTCTGTCATGAATTTGACGAACCCTGGCGCAGCTGCTGTCCATGTCACGTTTGGTAACAGTCTCTCAAGTTCCTCAATATAGCCGTAATTGTCGATGTCATCCCGCACGTCATGAAACTTATAATCGAACGAAGCTTTGCTGATTATGTCCAAAGTCAAGAATGACACCTTCCGCGCTAAGTCCATAGGTCGGATATCGCCAGGCTTGCTGATATATTTGTCTTCAATCAGCTTGCAAAGCTCCAAGATAGCCTCGTTAATATCTACTTCCAAAGTCAGGTTCTCTTTGCCCGAGTAGCCAGCAGCCATCTTCTTCCGAAGCTCATCATGTGTCGTTTCGTCTCGTTCAGAGAAAATGTGATCTTTCCCTGGATTCAAGCGCATCGCATAGTAGTTCAGACTCCGGCGGTAAGGTGATCTAGGCGCGGACATCTTCCGAATGGTATCAGCGTCGCTGGTAATGACAGTATTGGGCGCGACCCGAACAAGAGGCCCATATTGATCGCTGAGATGACCGAATTGATCCATCAGATCTGGTTTTGTATGTAAAAGAATCCAGGGAAATACAGAGAGGCCCCATCCTGTCGGACCGGGAATATGTGCTAGGCGACGATACGACTTGATCCATGAGGTGGTGTATGGAATGAGAACGAGCATCAACGCGATGAGGACTGATGGCAGAGCCATGGTGGTTCAGTCTTAGTTTTGAGGACGAAGTTGAGTGAGGTGGGGTCGAGCACATACATATGTACGACCATATTGCACTAGCAGGCCTAACCTACAAGCGCTCATGCACGGCTGCAGGCTATCACAGCTAGCTGGTCTTGGCTTAAGAGAAAAGTAAGGCACGCCGCTGAGCAGATGGCGACCAGTTTCATATCTCTGTTCAGGCGGATACAAACAGCGCGACTGCCATTTTGATCACTTGCAACGCCATTCGCTCATCGATCACCACCAAGAACGCCAGCAGTTTGTAGACACAAGTCCAGGATCGTCAGATGCTCGTCGCTGCCATCGACCAACCTCTTGTCGGTCTCTGAGAAGAAGAGCATAATGCGGTTCTTCGCCAGATCGCCTACAGTCTCATTGCCCAAAATGATCTTATCATAAAGCTGCGTGACAATCTGCGACGCTGACCAGCCTTCGGCAATGAAGTCTTCGACTGCCTTTGCGATAGGACCATACGGTGCGGATGCGTGCTTCGATCGGGGTGTAATTGCCTTCATTAGAGTCTCGATCGTTGGTTCTGGAATGACACCTGCGATTTCCTCGATCGAGCTGACAGTTACTGCGTTGGTGCTGGGTGCAGAATCGATGTCCATGGCGTCACCGACTTCGTCTTCATCGTCCGTGACAGTCTTGCGTTTTCGCTTCTTGTCGCCTTTATCTGGCGCCACCTGCACTGCGCCCATCAGTCGGGCGGCAGACTGCAAAAATGTGATGGCTTTTCGAAGATCTCCCTCGCTGGACCGCAGGAGAGTTTCTGTCACACCGGGCTCCAGCTTAACACCTTCCAGTCTCGCAATGTCCTCGATTCGCTTCCCTGCATTGCCTTCATCCAAGGATTTGAATCTGAATTTGCTGCATCTCGACGCCAACGGGTCGATGATTCGTGTCACGTAATTGCAGATCAAGCAAAATCTGGTGATCTTGCTGTATGTTTCCATGGTTCTTCGAAGTGCTGATTGTGCGTCTTGTGTCATGCTGTCCGCCTCGTCCAATATGATGATCTTGTAGGGTGGGCAAGGATATTTCTTCTTGTATTCCACTCCTGCTGGCCCCGATGGTGGATTTGACAGCTGCATTCTTGCAAAATTCTTGACCTTCTCCCTGACAATGCTGATACCTCTCTCATCGGATGCGTTAAGCTCCAGTACTCGAGATTTGATCAATTCTGGTCCGTAAAGCTGCTTTGCGAGTGCGAGGACTGTGCTGGTCTTTCCCGTTCCTGGAGGGCCGTAGAAGAGCATGTGAGGGAGATTTGCAGATTGCAAAGTTCGTCGGAGGACTGTCACTGTGTGGTCTTGGGCGGCGACATCGTCCAGAGACTTCGGCCGGCTGGTGAGTCCAAATTAGCATCCGCATTGATATATTTGACGTTTTGGTGCTGAACATACTACTTCTCTACCCACGGCTGCAGTCGATTGCTTTGTGCGGGGACGCTATCCTTGGAGGAGCTCGCCTTGGCCATCGCCGCCGCCTGGCGCGCTCTGTTGTCGAAGAAGGAACTCATATCGTCGCTGATCGGAGTGTGCAGAGCGAAGTTTGATGTCGATGTCGTTGGAAAGAGGGCGTGTCGTCGAAGACGCGCCGCGAGACGCGACCTCAACTGTATTACGTACGACCCACGGGATGGTCTAGTGCCCGACCACGACTCTCACATAGCCCACTTCTGACGCTACCATCCGTTCTCTCTAACAACCACGACCAAATGCCTCGAAATTGACCATTAACGCACTCCCGTCCCTTCGCTTCGACTCAGATGCTGCCGCGAGCCATGCGCAGCCTTCTCCGACGCTTCCACGACGAGCTATTATGAACCATGCCCCTTCACCTTCCGCCTCCGCCTCCGCCTCCCTCCTTGCTCGCCCCGACCAACCGTCCCAAGATGCGCCTCCAATCGCAGAGTCAGAGCCTTCGGCAGCGCAGGTTGTTGAGCGAAGGAAGAAGAACAGGGACAACTTCAACAAGAGACGGGGCGAGCTGCTCGATGATTTGCTCCTCAGTTTGGACATACTCGTCTATGCCGAGCTGAGCGCCGTGTATTACATGGAGTAAGTGCTTCATGTGGGCGGGCAGCACTAATGTGGTCGCTGATGTGCGGTCTAGCTGCTCCTTCTTCCGCTTCGCCTTTCGCAGCTGCTTTCAGCTCATTTTCTTGACGCCGAAGCCCTCTCTCTTCCCCGAACCGCCGCCCGAAAGTCGACCTTACATTGGCGCCATAATCGGCAGCAACTTGCTATGCATTGTTCTGCATGCGGTTTTGAGCGCGCCGTCTGCTGGGGAAGCTACGCGAGGATACCTTCACGGCGGATTAGCCATGGACTTCATCGGACAAAAGGGACCGACCAGCAAGCTACTTCTGCTGGTTCTGGATTTAGTTATTGTGGTGTTGCAGGTTGTACAACTGTCTGTACATCTGCTGCGACATAGGCTCAAGGAAGGCTCGGCTCCTACAGTCAGTATCACTACGACGACAGGAAATCAATATACCGCGAGGCCGGTCTCAACCGGACAGGACGTGGATGATGAAGAACGAGGCGTCCGACGCTCTGCAGAGCGACAGTCTCGCGACGACTTCGAGATGCAGACTCTTAACCCAGCGGGAGAGTCAGCACAGCCAGCGGAATCGAGCGAAGACTCTATCTCTCCTGACAGGGAAGCGCTCTTAGCCATGCCACTCGCACGAACTGATGCTCACATTTTCGACGCTTTCAATTCGGGGCAGATCGTCATCGCAGATCTTGATCTCTGGAAAACCGTCAAGGAACAGATCATTACCGTTCAGAAGGCTTCGCGAGACAGTACTGCTGCGGCTGCCAGCGCGGAAGCGAATCGCGTGATGCGAGAAAGACTTGCTAGGCGTCTTGTGAGATGGAATTTCACCAGTCCTCGAGGCAGGACATTAGAGGCATAGTTTTAACAGTACCATTTACTGCAAAGCGACTGGCGTTCTGAGAAACGCCCGTTAAAAGTCTATCAAATCATCATTTGCACATCGTTCCTTTGTCGAAGGCAGGCAAAAGAGCCAACACATCCTTGCTCCGTGGTATCAAAAAAGCATCAATCCTCACTCGCACCCTCGTTCAGCCTACTTCACACTCGGCTCCGGCGTCCTCTCCTTCTTATCCAAACCCACCGCATGCTTCGCCTTCTCCACAAGCCCATGCAGTCCTCCCTGTCCCGCCTCCCCACTCTCCTCCTTCTGCGCATGCGAATGCCCTCCATACTTCTCCCTATGCACATTTCCCTCTCCTCCGCGTCCCGTATGGTAGTTTTCATACGTCTGGCCCGGCGCGCGCGTCGCAGACTCGGGCACAATCTCTTCGGATGCGACGCCTGTCTTTTCGGCGTGGTGCATGTTGCCTGCTCCTCCGCGGCCGGCGGAGTAATCGGCGCTTGTGGATTCGCCGGGGCGGCCTTCGCGGATGATGTCGCCGTCGACGTAGACAGCGTCGTCTTGGCCTATGTTGCCGGCGCCTAGGAGCGGGTGGTGTTAGTGGGGCTGAGGGGGTTAAAATAGAGGATGGGAGATGCGATACCGCCGCGGCCGGTACTATGGATACCGCCTTGAGACATCGCTGTTGTTATTCGGGTGCGGTGTGTGGGTGTTCAGGTCAACGAGGTTGTTTACAAGTCAAAGAAGAGACAAACATTGCGAGACATATGAACCTGGTTCCGACCAGCCACGAGCCAAAATGACGCAACCGAGCACAGGATTGACATCTGACGAGAGTCATCCTTACTGCCGGGCATGTCTCTGCGTGGTTGCGGGGCCTCTCCGCCAAATCCTCTTTGGTTTGCAGCTGAGGGAAACGAAGGTGAAGTTTGGCTGTTTCGAGTCCGAAGCTGATGACGATGCCAAGTCGATCCGGTTCGCGATAAGGACATGGATCGTTATTGGTGGGCAGGGGTGTTGCATGTGAATGAAAGAATTGTGCAATGGTTTGAGGAAATTTGAAGGCTGAAGGACTGGAACAACTACGACGCTTGATGGAACCGAAGTTTAACATAGTAAATCCGATACGCCGTTTCGCCATTCACTACTATAACATTGGAAGCCAGCTCCCTCGTGTTTGCTGTGCTAGCGTTTGCAAGAGTCAAGAGATTGGTCTGTTATCCTCACGATGCTCTTCGTTCTTCGTCGAGAAGTCCGCACTGTCTTCCTGCTCAATAGCTGCGAGCCTACTTCTTCTCCTCTGCTTTGCCGCCTCCACCAGTCGTTGGAAGACCCATGAAGATCTTGAACGAGTCGTAGATCATCCATTGTAGACCGGTGAGCGTACCGATCATCACGATACTACATTACCTGTTAGTCGAGAACACGCAACATCATAGCAGGAAGATACTGACCGGATAGGCAACCCAGACCACAGACCAGCGAATCCAATATCCTTGTAGATTCTCGATGTCGCAGCACCGAAAGCCTCACCAGGGGCTCGGGTGGCATTGAGCTTAGAAACCATCACGTCGGCTGGATGAGAGATGATGGCACAGAGAATACCGGCCATGTAACCACCAGCAAAAGCGACTCCCGTCTGAGCTGCCTTGGAGTAGTCTGCCTTGCTGCCAGGCATTCTGTGGTACATCATCTCCACGATAGTCTCGAAGGATGCGAACTTCATCATCGTGTAAGGGATCTGTCGGCCCCAGAGTGGCGTGATGCCCTTGTACAGACCGCCAACGCCTTCCGAAGCGATGATCTTGCTCATACCATCCCAAGTTCCTTTGGCAAAGGGTGGAATAGTCGTCTGCATTCTGACCTTGACAGCCTCAAAAGGACACAATCCAATGTCGGCAAAGAACTCAGCCGAAGCGGAACCAGCGAGATAGATCCAGGTCTTGTATGCTACGGCATTCTCCTCTCCAGCCATGTCGGAGTAGAATTTCTTGAAGAACTCATAGCAGCCGTACTTCAGAGCACCTTGGACGGAGTACCCGAAGAAAGTTGGGGAGCCTCCAGTGTAGACCCCACCGAAGCCCTCTTGTCGGATGATGGTGCGCCAGCCATCGATGTTGCCCTTGTAGAGCTTGCTGTCGACTTGACGTCGGCACTTGACGAGATCGAGAGGCGTGACGCCCCCTATCGTACGTGGTCAGGACCGATACTCAAGAATCTGAGACACAGGAAGAGACCTGGTCACACACGAACTTACAATGGGTCAGACCGCACGCCATCAGTCCGCCAAAGGTACTGCCTTTGTATCAGCACACAGGTTAAACGCATCTAATCCAGGAATGCGTTACCATGTCGCGTAGTATTTCGTGCTGTAAAGCTCAATCTGGCCAACCTGCTTTTGCGCCGCATTGGACGCTTTGCTGAACTCTTCCGCGGCCGCTGCACTCAGCTTCGATGCCTTCCTCTGGGCATCCTCGGATACATCCCACGATTGGAACAAGTGGGCAATGGACTTCTGCTGTTGCGCGGGTTGCTGTCGTTGTCTACTGTATGGCGTGGCATTGCCGAACGCGGCGCTCAAAGCGCCCGTCGATGGAAAGAGCGACATGTTGAGATGTTTCTATTGTCGTCGTGGAGTCAGTGCGAGCTCAGCTGTTTGTCTCCGTTGCTCTGAGATTCGATATCCTGTCTCGTCGTATGGTTCTCGCTGGTCGCATACGCCAGGGACAATGTGCTCACCTCTGCTGTCTCCAGACTAGGCTCCGAAAAGACGTCTCTTCCAGCTCGAAACGGGAGATAGAGCGGCTGTGTTGCGATGTTTGTATCTCACGAGCTCCTGGTTTCCCGAGCTGCAGAGTGACGTCGCAACTCCCCGGCACGAGCTCGATTCGAAAGAGAGGAGGCGGCTCGAAGAAGATCGATGATTGGCCTTGGACAAGTCACTTTGTACACAACTCCCACCAGAACAGTGAGAACAGTGAGAACAGTGAGATAGCTTCCACTTTGTAGTCGGTCGGTGTTTATGTACGGACATACCAATACGAATGACAGCCTAGGAGACTGTAATCGCGATTCGCTAGCTCGGGCTCCACAAGTCCTGATTCGCCAGGCGCATTCTTTCACTTCGCAAGCATCGAAAACTTCCCGGCGAAGCATTCATCAGAGAACATATCACGACCTTAAAAAGACATGGATACCACGTCAAAAACCCATACGGGCACATCGCCCTGGGCGAGCAAGTATCGCGGCGTACGCAACCCAATCTTCACCATCACAATCGACACAGCTGACCGGCTGAGGGAACAGGCCACAGTAGAAGACCTCGACCCACCCTCCGCCCTCTCCACTTCCCCCTACGCCCCCATCTCCAGCGCCCTCATAGCCGCCTTCGAACGCGATTACACGCACCTCACCGTCCTACAAGACGACAAATCCCTGCTCGGCTACATCTCCACCCCGCACCTCCAACAACTGCTCAAAGAAGGCAAAGTGAAAGAGAGCGATCGCGTCGAGCAAGCAATGATCAAGTTTAAAAGGAAGGGCAAGAAGTATCGTTTGATTACTATGGAGACGACGTTGGAGGAGCTGGAGAAGTTCTTCAATGGCGATGGAACGGGCGCGGATCAGGCTTTTGCGGTTGTGACGGATCCGGCGAGGAGGTTTGTATTGGGTGTGGCGACGAAGGAGGATTTGCAGAAATTTGCAGAGAGGAGGCCATTTTGAAGGAGGTGCATGTGTTATGCGGGCTTTAGCGAGGCGTTGGAGGGAGATTTTAACACGACCAAAAAGAATGCATTACGACAGGAATCGGATGCTATGCTACGCCCAGACGCCGACTAAAGCCATCAGTAATGCTCCCGCGACGACGGCGCCGCATGCTTGCAATCTGCGCTTGCCTTGAAGCTCCTGGTAGCTATGATCAGACAAGAAGTCTTCAGCCAGTAACTGGACAAGACCCGCGTACAGCAGCAGTCCCGAGCTGATTGCATTCATGATCCCCACCATAAGCAGCCCGAATTGGCTTGCTGGATCATAAAGTCCTTGCACACCCAAGCCAATGGCTTGTCCGATGGGTGTGGTTATGCCATACATCAGACACATCAACCAAGGCCGCGTACCGGAAGTTGTCGCGAAAGTGGAAATGGAAGCGATCCGGCTACCGAGAGCAAGTCCTTCGAACGTTTGATGGAAGGAGATGGCTATCAGAAGCACCACGAAAGCGGATCCAGTACTGACAGAGACGGCAAGTCCGATAAAGACCGAATGAAATAGAATTCCAGCCTCTAGCATGAGACATTGAAGAATCAGCCTTTGCTCTGTAGGGTTAGAGTGCGCATCGTGAGTTGGACTCGACTGTTCTCGTTGATCTGCCCAGGAAACTGTACGTTTGTTCTTCGGCCTTCCATGCCCATTCGCGTGACTGTTTGCTGTATCTTCGTCCGTTCTATCTTCTTCTGGCGTATATCGCGTCAAAGGCTGTGTATCATCGGCTGCAGGATCCAATTCGTCAAGGTCCAGATCCGAATCATCCCCTTCCGGCTCTGGCGGCAATGGCTTGTTGAGTGATTCACTTGCACTTCCAGGTGTTGCCGGACTGTCCCGGTATTGACTCCTCT
The DNA here is from genome assembly GCA_002785995.1 of Mycosphaerelloides madeirae. NCBI lineage: Eukaryota > Fungi > Ascomycota > Dothideomycetes > Mycosphaerellales > Mycosphaerellaceae > Mycosphaerelloides > Mycosphaerelloides madeirae. Next base: position 298,601 of record NHNV01000010.1, on the reverse strand, counting down.
CGTCGTCTTCTGCTCCCTGCAACTTTATTTGTCTGAACGAGTTAAAGCTCCTTCTTGCTTTAGGCCGCGCCAGTAGTATGTCATCCCCTTCATCCGGCTCCCCTCGTAACTGTTCAAAGTCCACCTTATGACTGTGTGCGGCCCCTCTTGTCGCAAAGAACATCTCAATGCCCACAACCACTATCACGCTCACCATGGCTATGAAGCCAGGCATGGCAGGATAGACATCTGTCCAGAACGGCGGCAGACATGGGTCCAGGAGGCTTGTATATGCAGTCGGTAGTAGATGCACGAATGCAGTCGCAATCAGGACGCCCGTTCCAAAATGGCGACTGAGAAACAGTGCTTGGTTTGGAACGGGAAGCTTGGGAAAGCGGCGGATTATGAGCGGAAAGCTGCAGGCGAAGGTCGAGAGAATAAGAATGAGAAAGAGAGCAAAGACGTGGAGAGGAACATCGTAGTTTCGTGTTTTAGTGGATGAACCGCATTCGGGACGTTCACCTTGGGACTGTCGTTGTCGGATCTCATCGTGGAGGAGGGAGAGGGGAATATCGTTCCATCGCGGTGCTACTGAAGGGCAAGGTAGTCAGTCGGAGTGTCGCAAAGGGGAAGCGGCGGACGTACAGGTGCTCTCCGCCAGGGCATCTTGCATCATCTTCTCGGTCTGCTGCATACTCGAATGCACACTCGCACCATCGTCCACAGCCGCTTGTGAGAATGAAAGTGAGAGGGAAGGAGATGTTGTCGCAAAAGGGTCTCGAATGTGTTCAATGCGGACCGGAGGCTGCTCCACGACCCGGTGACGTGGAAGATCCGTCCCGTGCAGGGACGAGCGAGGGACGAGCACGGAGTATCTCTTCCCCTTTCGTCTTCACTCTCTTCACTCACCCCCGCCGTTATTATCACCAGTGGGAAGCGCGTTCTCCTCTGTGTATGCCTCGCTGATTTGCATATCTATACTTTCTTCCGCACCGCCGAAGACACCACCATTCACTGTTAACAGTCCGACACGAGCGTTCGAATCTGACCCACAGAAGAACTCTTCCGACTACTCGAACACCTTGTATTTCGAAGGCATTGACATGCCATCTCCACTTGTCTCCGATCGAGTGCCTGTGAGATGATAGCGTTGCCGCGCTTTCGTAGCGACGAGCAACACGACAACAAGAGGCAGACGAGCCAGAGTGGCAGTTGGACGAACGCGAGAAGGAAGAGGATGAGCATGAAACTTCAGCCGCCTCTACTGCGGGCGCTCCAATCGTCTGCGGTCTTGACGAAGCGTCGCCGAGCGCGATTTATCGCCAGTGGACCGATACTGATTGGACGTACCTGGTTTCATACGCTCGATATGTTTGACTGCTTATGCACTGGACGTTGGAGTCAGTAAATGGCCTTTTACTGGTATGGTCGCCTTTCTACTTGCAGGTTCAAGCTCTAACAAAACGCACTAGATATCCTTATCAGCAGTGCCATCAAAACGCGGGCAAGTGAGACATTGCTTAATGCATCTAATGCCGTGGCTACAGTGCGGTCACAGTGCGGTCATTGTCGCACAGCTATTTCCTTGCTTTCTCACCTGCAGGATGCTGTGTCCTTCGTGCCTTCCCGAGCGCTGCCCGGTTTTGAGCACACCTGGGACGAATGGCTGCTCTTTAACCTGCTCCTTCGCTCCTTGGCACCAGAATATTTGGTATGCAGGCGGGGCGCCCTTCAGCTTATTACACGTACGCTGTTTGCTGCGCCCATGTACGAAGTGGTAGGTCCTATATGTTTGGGCGGCATTCCAACCATGTAAGTCATCACCATCTTCAGCCAAACCCGGCCGTCTTTCGAGTCCTGCTTTCCACACTGGGCACGTGGCCCACTACCACCGTACGCCCATATCTTCTGCAAAAGCATTATCAGCATTGTTCCATGAATGCGCGACTGAAACACGTGGCCACTGCATGTGCCGTTTCCATCTGCGTGGTCGTTGCTTTCCTCATCTGGCCTGGACACCCGGACGCACACCGAATCCTCGACTCCATCGGCAAACTTCCCGAGCATCACGCACCCAGTCAGGAAGAGGCGTTCGAACCCGAGTTCTTCGACTGGCATACCGTCTCTCAGTTTCGCCCGGTGAAACAGCGCATCGAGAACAAGACCGTACAAGGCCTTTGCGATGCGTTTCCCAAGCACCTGCTTAGGGACATACAGCCCGTCTTGAAGACTGGACACGCCTCGCTGGAGGAGAGAGTGGCAACACACCTGCAGAGTGTTTCAGCATGCATAGACGATTATCTTCTTATCTTCTCCGACGTCGATGAGGACTTCTCAGGTTATGATATCACCGACGTGATCTCTGACCTCCGCCCGGCCTTTGTCGAGGGCAACGATCAGCTTGTCGACTATGTGGAGCAACATGAGATGGCGGAGAACGGCACGCTGAAGCCAGGCAAAGACCCAAAGATCAAAGGCTGGGAGCTGGACAAATTTAAATTTCTGCCGCAGGTCACGCGAGCATGGCGCATGCGACCAGAAAAGAGATGGTATGTCTTCTATGAAGACGATACGTACATCGTATGGGACAACATGTTCCGCCTGCTGTCCAATTTCGATGCGGATACTGCTCACTACGTAAGTCCGAAGGGGAGAAGGCATCCAATGCCTCAGAAACTCGCTGACCTTCTGCCCTTCGCGTTTTGCAGTTCGGGAGCCCGTCACCGGGCGTCGAGGGATCCTGGATGGCAAACGGCGGCCCAGGATACGTGCTTTCTCGCGAAGCTGTTCGTCGCCTTGTCAAACATGACTTTGACAAGAACGGTGCGTTCGTAGGCTCAAAGCTGAGTGAGCGATGGGAGAACCAAACCATGGTCGATTGCTGCGGTGACTCGATACTCGGCTGGGCGCTGCACCAAGACGCGCAAACACAATTGAGCGGACTGTGGCCAATGTTTCAACCTCATCCGCTGCATGGCCTTCCTTTCAGCGACCTGTACTGGTGTCAGCCGATCATCACCATGCACAGGACACACTTGGAAGACATGGCGCCGCTGCGAAGATGGGAAGAAAGCCGCCGCGAGTTCCGAAGACCTCTACTGTTCGCCGATCTCCCGGAGTATCTCAACCTCACTACGGGGCCGGCAGTTCGTGAGGATTGGATCAACAGTGACTGGGACGGATACGCAGCGCCTCCAGACAGCAACGCACACAAGTCCTTCGACGCCTGCGGCACAGCATGCAAGGTCGATCCGAATTGCTTCCAGTGGACGCATCACCTACGCACATGTGAGTTCACTCGGTCGTTTCGACTTGGCCAGACCAGAGCGCCTGAGGTAGAGGAATGGAGATCGGAGGAGGAAAAGGTTTTCCCGTGGACCCAAGAGGACAAACGATTCAAGGCAGGCTGGGACATCGATGGCATCAAGCGATGGATGGAAGCCAAGAATAGGGATTGCAAGACTATTCAATGGGTGAGGCCCAGCAACACGAGGATATTTTAATACCGCTTCTGCAAAAGACTTCCATGGCTTTCTTTGGATATGGTCAATGCCTCAGCCCTACGATCTTCACCCTCACGCCTCTATTTCCATTCTTCGCAAAACAGGCAAACTTTTCAGTCGCGGCAACCACATCCTCAATTTCTGTCTCAAACAACTCCATGTCGAACCTCCGGTACACATGCGCTAAGCTGAAGTACAACTCCGCCCACCCTAGCCACATACCAAGACAAGATCTCGGACCACGCGAAAAGGGTACAAAGTACTTGTCGAGCGCTGTATTCGCCGCAAGTGAGCCGTCATCTTTAGAAACCAGCCATCGCGCAGGATCGAAGACCTCCGGCTGCGGGAAGATGCTCTCGTCCATCAAGACATCGAAGAGTGTAATGCTCACTGGCGTTCCCGGCGGAAAAGTCCATTCTTTGTATTGCAAAGGCTGCGATGAGACCCTTGATGATCTTACCGCTGAGCTACCAGCCAGACGGGTGCTTTCCTTGATGACTGCAGTAAGGTAGGGTAGGTGCTCCAGCGTTATGAGAGAAGGCTTTGTTGTCGGCTCCGGCATCACAGTCTGCAGCTCACGACGCAGACGAGCGAGGATCGCGGGCTGCTTGTGCAGATGCACAATCGAGACGTAAAAGACTCGCGCCGCGGCTTCGGCGCCTCCCATAATGATCGACTGAGCTTCTTGAACAAGGCGGTCTTCGCTCTTCTCCTCCCATGGGAGTTTACTGCTGAGGATCTGGTTGAACACGGTAGGCTGGTGACTGGCGCGCGCAGTGGCTTCGGTGTCGTCGTGCGACTCTGCTTCACCCCCGGTTGGATTCGACTTTTCGGCTGCGATGATTCTCTTCGCTTCCCCTCGAACCATATCTTGCAATTGAACTATACCGGTCAAATGCGGCGCCAGCTTCAATACGAGCCATTCAGGAAGCCGCTCCATAATGGACAAAACAATGGGAAATTGGCGATTGAATGCCCCGGAACCAAAAATGCTCTCAAGCATCCCCTTGAACTTTTGATCGAAGCCTGGGATATCTTTACACACAAAAGCCAGTCAGCAAACTCGGACCTTCGAATCACAGACTTGGGGAAGAAAAGGGACCAAAACCTCACTCACCCAAATACCCGTGGTCAGCCTTATAAAGGAACGTGGTAATGACATCCAGCGTCAAGCAAACGATGCCTGCGTCCATGTGCACAACCTCTCCGGTGCCCATATATGCCTCCAATTTCTCGCAGAATTTCAATACTTTGTCCTGAATCAGTCCTTCTCGAGAGGCGATGGAGGACCTAGAGAAAAAGCGATTGATCGCCCCACGTCGTTGACGATGTAATTCATGACCTGCCGTTCCCGAGGCGGACACGGAGGTCCCGAACGATTCTGCAAACCATCGATCTCGGTCTAGACGTTGAGACAGCAGCGGTTCGACGAAATCTGGGTCGCGGATGTGGATATCGTTGGGATTCACGCGGACAACCGGGCCTGATGATATCCCTCCAAGTCAGTCGATTGAGATTTGGGAGATGGGCTACGACACCAGCAGCAGCTTCGCCGTGACCAACGTTGGCCTTGACAGCACCGACAAAGAGCGGGTTGTCCTCGCCACGGTTCTTGGTGAAGACCTTGCTGACCGTGTTCATCTCGGCCTTGTCGCCGACTGGGAGTAGGATGAGTTGGGCGTACATACCGTATTTCTTGTGCATTTCCTGAATTCGCCATGGGTATGTTCCGCCTTTGACGAGGTCAAAGTAGCCTTCGTACAATAATGTTGCTGCCGCGAGTTTTGGGCCGGGGAAGCGAGCAAGGGGATGGAAGAAGATGCGATATATGCCGACGCAAACCCAGTAGAGGATCCAGGCGGCTACAACAGCCACCACACTGAACAGCATCGCGGAGTCGTGGTGCTTTGAAAAGATCGCGCGGGAGAAGAATGAAACGATCGCAGAGATGTGTCTTCTGCAGTCAGTGGATTTGAAAAGCGAGGATCATAGGTATATACCAACTAGCTACATTCACCGCTAATTTCTTCGTCTTCAGAAGCGTCTTCACTCTACCTCTAAGAGGGCAAACTATGCGGCCGGTATCCACAGCGGTGTTTACAGTACTTTTACGCCTATGGCACCACTGGTGCCACGACCCACCCTGACCACGACGAATCGATGGACTACGGCAGAGAAGGGCAAACAAATGCCGACCAGATCAACCTCATGATGGACTACGGCAGAGAAGGGCAAACAAATGCCGACCAAATCAACCTCATGATGGAACAGGACATTGAAAAGTTCGCCCAACTCACTAGGCCAGCCAAACAGCCGCTTGAGATCATGCAGGACTTTGCGGATATCGAGATTTAAGACCATTTAGCGTTGATAGAGCGATCAACGTTACACAGATACTCAAGAACTCAAGTCGTTCGTTCCTTCGTATATGGTAATGCAGGGGCTCACCAACTGACAGGTCTCCTTGGTCTCATGGGTCTCCTACTACCAGCTCGGCAGTCATGCCTCTCAACAACAAGGGTCAAACAGACGCCGTCATCACTTCAATGTGACGGTACACAATGCCTAGGAGCTTCGCTAACAACTCTTTGATCCGATGTTTGTTGGCAGCTGTCGGATGAACATCGCTACGTATGAACGTTTTAGTAGGTGCGCTTGGCACCGATTGATCGGAGTCGATAGGTATCGTTGTACACAAGTGTTACGTACAACCTCACTGTCCTCCCCTTTGGACTCATAAAGGCAGTGTTGAGTTTCGAAGAGCGTGCATGGAGTATATATATATTTTCGCTTGTAGCTAGATATACATAAATCTACTACGGCTATCCTACGTACACGAAAGGTTAATGGGTAATTTGTAATTTGCTTTTCTGTTGCAACAATCTTGCTCTAGCACCCCTGGACGTAGTCGCCAAGGTTGACGTGACTTCTACGATAGATCGGTGTCTGGAAAGGCCGACGTGTCCTGGATCGTCAACGATTCCAGAGGCCAAGCGAACTCTGCGAAGGTTGTTGAAGCGGTCGACCTGGTCCTGTTCGCCAAGTTCAACAGCATGTGCAATGGCGAGGTCGGACCGGATCGGATGTAGAGCCGCTATACAAGGGCAATGCCTCCCTCTTGCATATGTTCGTGTTAATGCGAACTAGTTTCCATCATGGTGATTTATCAGGCTGATTAGTAATGTCCGGATGTATCAGCCGAGCTTTCGTCATTCACTTGGCCGTTTGTCAGCGGGGCTACATACATATATGTAGGCATTACACGAACTTCACTTCTATAAGCACGCAAAACGGTTCGATTTATGCCCGAACCTCCATCCGCAACACATCATATGCAACGAGCGCCGACATGCCATTCGCCTAGGTTTGTCACTAAATAGCTAAAAAAACCTAGGGCATCCGCACTGAACACTAGACACTGCAATCGCCAGAATCCGTTATGCCTTTTCATGACAGAGCTAAGCGGACATCCAATAGTTGAGTGACCCTCAATGCAAGGACAATTTCGATATATGCAGGATGTCGACAACAAGACAGGCCTTCGGCCAAGACGGATACGAGGGGACGGCTTGCTTCAATACCTAGATGCAGTTTTCATCACCGAAGAGTGTGAAGACCGAACGGCTGGGAAATCCGCGTGGAGCTAGGTTTGCAAAACGAGCTCGATCAACATAGCCTTGTAAGAGGCGACTGCATCACTTTGCATCGTTGGTATTGTGTGACGTCAAGGACCAGGTCCAGGCCGCTTTCTGACTTCCATCCAGACAGGGGACATTTTTTTTTAAGCTTTCACGGTTCTCTCGACCTTTCTATTAACCCATCGAATCGAAATCAAAAGCACGACCAAGACCAAAACTATGGCCCAAATCAAAGCAATTCACTTCAAGCAGCCCGGCCAAGCCGCCGACGTACTGGAATTGACATCAATCCCCAAACCCACGCCCGAACCCCTCGACCTCCTCGTCAAAATCAAAGCCTGCGCCGTCAACCCGGTCGACACCAAGATCCGCGAAGGCAAATTCCCAGCCTCCAATATTACAGGCTACGACGCCGCCGGGATTGTGGAAGCCGTCGGCTCTTCCGTCAAAAACTTCAAACCTGGCAACGAAGTCTACTATTCCGGCGCTCTGGGACGACCTGGCTCAACAGCCCAATACAGCGTCATCGACTCCCGCCTCGCAGCTCTCCGGCCCCAGAAACTCGACTGGGTGGCGAGTGCGTGCATTCCGCTGGTGACGATCACAGCGTGGGAATTGCTTGAGGAGCACTTTGGGCTGCAACAGGACGATCCGTCGGGCAAGCAGAAAGACAAGTCCGTTATTATCATCAATGGAGCGGGAGGCGTGGGATCCATTGGGACGCAATTGGCGCGAAAAGTTTTCGGTGCGTAAAGCGAAGGCGATGAGGCACCAAGCTGCGTCGAGATTAAGAGGCAGGCCCTCGAGACTCATTTCTCGGAGGACGGCATATCGGACCTTCTATTCTATGAAGGGGCTCTATGCCAATGAGCCGACCGATAGGCCCGTCTCCTAGGCATTATTCTCGAGATGGCGACTTTGATTCGGACGCAGCCTGCTCTGCTGAATGTCTGAGACACTTGCTAATCCTCCTCCCCTTCGATTTTAGGGCTTGGGAAGGTGATAGTGACGGCGAGTCGACCGGAGACGATTAAACATGCGGAGCAGATGGGTGCTACACATGTCATTTCGCACCGCGAGCCGCTCAAAGAACAGCTGAAATCGAAGGTTGGGATCGAAGGTGTCGATTACATCTTCATCTGCTACGACACGAATGCGTATATGCCTACTGCTGTGGACATCGCCAACCCAAAAGCCAAGATTTCCTCAATCGTTGAGATTACGGATAAGTTGGATGGAATGAATAGCCCGGATGCGTTTATGAAGCAATTGACTTTTTCGTGGGAGTTGATGCTTTCGAAGTCGGTACATCAGTATGAATTGGAGTCGCAGGGGTTCATTCTGGAGAGAGCGGCGAAGCTTTTTGATGAAGGTGTGCTGACCAGCTTGGACAGTGAGAGGAGTGTTTTGAGCGTGGCGAGTTTGGTGCAGGCGCATGAGAAGTTGGAGAGTGGGAAGGCGATTGGAAAGATTGGGTTGGAGGTTGGGGAGGACATTCAGTAGGGAGCTCTGGTGTTCTGATGAGTCGGGTTTTGTGGCGTCTGAGATAGAGCCAGACCATGCAGTTTCTATGCTGCCGCCGCTGCCCGTGACAAACTGCTGCCGTTCTCATTTGAAATGCGTTTTCGTTGTAACTCAGCCAGTACATCTCCAGCGACAGCAATAGCGCTCCCCGGCAGTCCAGCCAGCCGCGCTACTTTCAGCGCATGTGAATCGCGGTTGACTCCCTTTTGTAATCTGTGCACGTACGTCCACGACCCGTCTTGCTCTTCCGCAACGCTTGTGCAGTAGTAATCCAGATCATCAAAATCCCGCGTCATGTCTGCCAAAGCGTGGAAATGCGTCGCAAACAGAGACCGACATTTGTTGACGTGATGGAGGTGATGAAGGCACGCATAGCCGACCGCAACTCCGTCTTCTGGAGTCGTCCCTCGTCCAACTTCATCCATGATGACGAATGAACGAGGCGTCGCTTGTTTCAGAATATCGGCCGTCTCGAGCATTTCGACCATGAACGTAGATTGGTCCTGGTAGAGGTTGTCTGCAGAGCCGACTCTGCTGAATATCTTGTCGACAAGACCGATTTCAGCGTAGTCTGCTGGAACGAAGCAGCCGGTCTGCGCGAGGATGGTGATGAGGGCATTCTGTCGAAGGTACGTGCTCTTGCCGGCCATGTTTGGTCCGGTGATGAGATAGATCTTCTCGTGGTCGCCTACGGCGCAGTCGTTGGACGTGAAGCTTCGACCTTGCTCTTTGAGGCCTGCGTCCACAGTCGGATGCCTTCCACCAATGATCCGATGAGTCGTTGATTCGTTGAGTACGGGACGTATGAGACTTCTTTGTTTCGCGACAAGTGCAGACGAACAAGCGACGTCGAGCTCGTCTAGTACCGCAGCATTACGACGAAGTTTCATGAGATTTTCGAGTACTTCTCCTCGCAGCTGTCCGAACACCCGTCGCTCTTCTGTTCGGATGCGAAGCTTCGAGTCGTCGATACGTACGCCAAGATGCGTCCAGTCGGCCAGATAGAAGGACTTTGTGCTCTTCGTCGAGCCGATTGTGCGTGCGCCAGCGAGAGCTGCCAATGTTCCCTGCGCATCCTTTCCTTTGATATGGCAGAAATGGCCAAGCTGTGCGCTCCATTTCAGAGTGAGACTTTCGCTTCGAAGTTCGCCTCGTAATCTGGTCGCGAGGTCGTGTTTGGCCATTAGAAGTTTTTCGAGGTCACTGTGAGCACGTTCGAGTGTTTGAGAAGCGTTCCGCCGCATGATCCAAATTTCGTCGGGCTTCAGTTCTGCAGTCTTCTCAATGATCGCCTTGCTCGTCTGTCGTGACAGCTTGGGAGTCTTCAATCCCGCCACGTCCGCAGCAACCACCTCCTCCACCATTTTCTCTGCTTCTGCCTCTGTAGCTTCCGCTGCAAGATGCTGTTGGTTCAGCCCATCTTCATCAATAGCAGCTTGAATCTTTCTCGAAACCTTCATTGAACTGTCGAGATCAAGGCGGCCCAGAATATCCCACAAGAAGGTGAGGTCCACCGCTTGTGAGAGCTCGGCAGCGTCAGTCGCCTGCTGGCCCTGGTTTGCGATGATATGATCATGGATCAAACCCGACAGTTCTTGCATGATCTCGACAGTCCTCGCAAGGCCCAAGAGGTCATCGGCATCGCCCTTGCCAATCGAGAACTTTTGCATCAGCCGGGATGTGTCAAAAGTACGCCTCAACAATGCAAGTACATCTTCCCGTAAGGAGTCGTAATCAAGCATCTCCTGAATGAGATCAAGACGGCTGTTGATGATTGGCAGCGATAGCGACGGAGAGACCAGTCGCTGGCTCAAAAGTCGAGCACCACTCTTTGTGACCGTCTGGCGAATGGCGTGCAGAAGACTTCCTTCGAAAGCGCCGTCACGCGATGTGCTTCGGATCTCCAAGTTGCGCAAGCTTTGTTTGTCAATCGCCATCGATTCATCATCTGTGCGTCTCACAGGAGGCTGTAGCTGAAGTGTGACATCTTGTAACTTGTCGCGAACGTAGTCAAGAACGAGACTGCCAGCGGCAAGTTCAAGATTGGAGAAGTCGGCTTGCTTGTCCGCAGGCACAGGTCTCTCCAGCATCGAGCTCCATTCCGAAACGGAGGCGGCAACCGACTTCGGTTGATGGAAGTGTGTGGAGATATTACTGTCGCTGATAAGTCTTTGCAAATGAGTAGGATCGGCGGAGTTCATGGAAGAATTCAAAACAATTTCCCGAGGGCCAATTCGAGCAACCAAGGACGGCAAGGACGCCAGATCAGATATTTGGGTGTAGAAGTCGCCGCTCGAAAGGTCTACCCAACTCAGGCCTGTCCTGGTGCTGCGCCTATACCTCTCATACGAAGCTCTATCTGTTCCAGCAAGTGGCATTGCGGGAACCGCACCAGCAAAGTGGATTGCTAGAAGGAAGTTGGTCTCAAATGGGTCCATGAAGGTTTCGTCAACCAAGGTGCCGGCGGTGACGATCCTTGTGACTTTCCGATCCCAGAGCATACCGCCAGGCTTTGAGTTGCGTTCATCTTCTGACAGACGCACCTGCTCACTGATCGCGACTTGCTTGCCTAGATCCTGGACGAACATTTTCAAATATCGCTCGAGCTGAGTGTGTTGAAAGCCGGCCATGGGAACGTCTCCGAGGGCAGTCGCTCGCTTCGCCTTCTTGAGATTGACAAGCGGTGCATATTGCTCCACCTGGTCAAAATACATCTCATAAAAATCGCCAACTCTGGTAAGAACAACGCAGTCCTTGAACTTCAGGGTGTTATTGAGATGTTGTTGCATGACCGTAGGGTACGATTTCTCTGAGACGAGCGGAATGTCATCTTGTGGCAAAGGCGGCAGAGCGCCTTGTGAAAGCTTGCTGGCTTTGATGGTGCTGGTGGTCTTCGCTCCACGGGCTGCGATCCAGGAGACGGGATGTGGCAGGCCGCTGAGTTGCCATCGTGGTTGATTTAGACAAAGGCGCCTACCAGCAAGTTGGACAGTGTTGAACGCAGCGGCCGTGGACTTGACCCTGGCGCTCATCAGCAAAGTCGTTGTCGCTCAAGTTGATGGCAATGGTTTGGTTTGTCGAACGCGTTACTGTTGGCGATTTGGGCAAGGCCATGTCCCACGCTAGCGCGAACCATCACGACTTATGGCCATCCATCGTGCCTTCCACTTCAGCTACATCTTCCTTGCATTTCTATCGACCCGCCTGCTCGGCCGCATTCACGCGACATGCTAACATGGACGCGCACGCCGATATTTACTGTCTGCCCTCATATACCGCACCTAGCCTGAAATTGAACGACAATGGATGATCCTCTGAATCTGGCAGCCCCGGATGAGACGACCCCGGGACTGAAATGCGATACCCGACCCCAAAACCACTCCTCGCGATCTCGCTCTGTATGAGCTCCTCAACGGCGGCCAGCCCCAGATCCGGCTCATCCAAGTCTTGCCCGGTCCTAAGAATGGCCATGTATCTTGCCGGATGACTACTCACGTCTTCAAAAGTGCTCCACTCTACCGCGCTTTGAGCTATACCTGGGGCAATGCCTGTGTTGACTGTCACATCCGAATCATCCGAAAACGTCTTACAGTCCGCGAAAAGCTCTGGCGATTCCTGAAGCATACACAAAATCGCCCGGCTGCCCACACGCATTGCTATTTGATCGATGCTATCTGTATCAATCAGTCTGACCTCGAAAAGCGCGGCAGCCAAGTGCAGATGATGGGCGGCATCTACCGACGTGCAGACCAGGTCGTTCTCTGGCTTGGCCCGGTCTACGATCAGAGTGACATTGCCATGGAAGCATTTTGTACATCTCCCGCGGAATGGCCTCACAAGAACAACGTTCTCGCATCCTGGTGGGGTGCGATCCATAGGGTCTGCGAGCGTCGTTACTGGACTCGCCTTTGGATGGTGCAAGAGCTCGTGCTTGCGGAGATGCTTACATTCTTTTGTGGTCGAAAGCAAGCTTCTTGGATCGATTTTTCCGGTCCCACGACTTCTGCTGTTGCTAGGCCGGAGGAAATGTCGAGAGATAGCAAAGCACTGTACGATTTCATCCGGGATAGTTGTGTATCTCGCATGACGCGCCAGGTCCGGGAGGCGCGGGACCAGAGCAATCTATTCGCACAAATCGTGGCATCAGGATCTCTTGGATGTGTCAACCCCTTAGATAAAGTCTTGGCCGTTCTCGGCATCGTCGGCATTGGAAACGAACACATTGTCCAAGACTATAGCTCGAGCATTTCGACTTTGCTCAACACTGTCCTCAGGAACGAAAACGGTATTCGACCGCCCACTTCACTGACGGAGATCCACGACCCGTGTAAGCTTCTTTTTGATGCTATTGGTGGAAACATGCGAGACATCTATACATATGATCAGGAAACGGAGAGGAAAGCTCCGAGTCTGGACGATCTGCAAAGTCCGTCTCTCCTCGACGGTCGGAGCGAAATTGATCTTTGGTTGATCTGGTTCTATGATCACGGCGTTGCCCGCGAAAGGTGGGTTGAACGCCTTGGAGATCAAGAACCAACCGAATGGGCATTAGGATAGAGGAACAATTTGAGCTCTGACCATCACAAACCAGCTATCACAAGGCTCTTGGCCGCGGTGAACTCTGGCAACAAAGCCGCCTGTAGGAACTTGCTTGAGTCTGCGAGGATTGGTACCAACTCGAGCTCACCTTCGCTACCGGAGGCTTTCTGCCTTGCCGCAAAACAGGACGACTTCGATGTCTTGGAAATGTTTTTGCGGCGCTCGTACATCAAATCTAATGCTATAAAGGTCACCATGGACTAACGCCGCTAGCCGTCGCACGAAAGCACGGTATAGAGGTGGCTGTCCAACGTCTCCTCAACCATCCATGCATTGATCTGGACGCCTGCACAGACTTCGACGAGTGCTGGGACCTTCCCGCCGCTGTTGTGAGTGGATCCGAAGATTTCGCGAAGCTGTCTTTGCAAGAACGACCTGGAAATTACTTTGCATCTGCAAAAACATTTGAGGACTACGAAAGTCTAATGCTATCCGCAGCGAAACTTTATTACGGCAGTATCCTCGATATTCTCGTATGCGGAGAACACATGCTGGCTCTGAGAGCTCATGGAAGGATCTGTGGCGACCTTCCCTGCTCGGTGGCAAAGCGGCGCCACGATAGTATCGCCCTAGCACTTCTGAGACAGCGCGAGATTTGCAGCCCGGACATGAATTACGTCTGTACCACAAGCTCTTGCGTATATTCCATCGAGGAGACGCCCTTATTAGCGGCTGTTGGGAGCAACAGAACGGCTATCTTTCGAGCAATGCTCCTCAAGCATGAGGTGGATGTCACCGTGAGGAGTAGCGGGTGAGGTTATGGAACGGAATACACAAAATCCACCGCGCTCAATGACGCCGTTCTGAATAGAAACGAGACAATCATGAGGCTGCTGTTGGAACGGGAAGATCTGGATATCAACACTTTTCTCCTCAAGACGTACATGTTTCAGGGTGGAAAGATCCTGAAATATGCAATTTGCAGTTCTGAAGATTGGGCCGCCGAGCTGATTATGGCACGTCAAGATCTGGATCTTACGTTGCGCAAGCGCGAGGACCGGAGAGCTGGAAGACGCGATCGAGCGGGATACGCATCGGATGATGGGGGTGTTGAGGGAGCGTGAAGATCTGGATCTCACATTGCGTGACGAGGACGGACGAACGGTGCTGCACTACGCTGTTAAATTTTCGAAGGAATGGGCGGTCAGTCTGATTCGCGAGAGGCTCGAGAACGATACCAGTATTTGAGTTCGTCATAGATACTTCTATGAGATATGGTCTCAAGTTCTTCAGCCCTGCAGTTCAGCTCTATTATCCGCATTCAACTCTGCCGCTTCTCTCTCGCTACCCATCTCAGTACTCTGGCTTGCCTCTAGCTCCTGCTTCTGCACGCTCGTCAACTTCCCAGGCTCCTGGACCCTCTCTTTCTGCTGCAGAGGCTGCTCGACCACCCTCTCAACGCCGTTATCTTTGTCTCCTTTCTATTGGCGCAACAGGAACAAAACCGCTACAACGAGCAATGCAGCTCCAGCCACGCGTCCAGCCGTCGCTCCCGCTATCGTTGCCGTGTTCGATGAGCTGCCTGAATTCGTTGCTGCTGATTCAATCGTCGATGTCGCGGTCGGCGTTGAGGAAGTCACCAAAAATGTCCGTCAGCATCGCTTCATCATTCATCAACTCTCGAACACGACACACCGTGGAGAATTTCGAACCTGCCGTGAATGTAGCCGTAGTCGTAGCCTTACAACTCCCTACCTTCTACTCCGTAACTGTAACAGTGCAACTTCCTCAGCGATCCACTGGAAGCGTCTACCTCCCAAGTCAGGCACATAGTCTCCATTTCGAACTTTTCTGCCTCAGTTGTATGGGATAATTATTGTGCCGGCAGCGGACGTTCAGCTTGGACTCTCCCTGATGTGGGGCAGAACCTTGGATGGCCTGTGTGTGGCAGAAGAGCAAAGGCGTCCTAGGCGTCAGGTGAACTCGTCAGTATCGGAATGACTCGAAGCTTTAAAACTTTCCATGTGGCCAAATTGAGACACTCGCAAGATAATACTGCTTCATGATGCAGCGAAGTTCGTTCCATTCATGCTAGAGCGATGCATCCATAGTGAAGCTCATGCTCATGATATCGAGGCTTGGGGTATCCGATGCTGGTCCGAAACGCAGACAAATTGTCACTCAGCCCTGGAAAAGAAGACCGGCCGCATACTCCACGTTTCCTCCACATGCGTCCAGAGCAGCAATTGCTTGTTGCCGCGAGAATCCCAGGCTCTGCAGTTGCTCAATGGACTCCTTGGGATGGCTTGATGTCGTGTGTGCTCCTGCAGAGGCGGCAGGTGTATGGGTAGCGGTTGCTTTGGAGGTCGATGGGCCTCCGAGAGCCTGACCTTGGCCTTGGAACGCTCCGTTGGTGCCGGATGATGAGGCAGCCGCCGATGTGCCAGCTGGCTTCACGGTCCCGGACTGAGCGCCGATCTCGGTGCCATTTGGTCCAGAGATGGTCGGCTCGCTCTGCTGAGCCTCTTCGAGGTACTTTGGGATGTCAGCTTCACCGAGAAAGGCGACCTCGTTATCGTCCCCGAAGATGAGCTTGTTCTGTTTGAGATCGATCGTCGCTTGGAACCGCTTCAGCATGTCAAGACCGAGCAGCAGATCGACGTCCTTGCCTTCCATGACTGTAAATGAGCAGGACATGGTGGAGTTGCCGATTCTGATAGGAGCAGAGTGTACGCGGCCGAGGATTTGCGCAGTGCCGACTCCCTTGGCAATACCAGAGTAGCGTTTGTCGATGAGACGCATGATCCCACAACCCTCGGCACATGAAGGTGACATGATGGTGGTCTGAGCTCCTGAATCGACGAAGGCCTTGACGGGATGCTGGTTGACCTCGACCGGGATGTACAGCATTGTCACTTTGCCGAAAACTACAGGTCATTTTCGTCAGCACGTGGTCGTCCCCACAAAGCGTGACGGCATAAACTGACCTTCTGGGTTGTGTTCGTAAGCGAACTGGAGGTTTTCCTGCACCGACTCCTGCCGGATCATCTCCTCAATCTTCCTCTGTGCATCGATGTTGAAGGGATCTTCGTTCAGCAAACGCATTTGCTCCATCCTGTCGCGCTCTCGGTCTTCGTCTTCTCTCATCATTCCCATGTACACCTCGCGGAAACGATCACTGTCATTGATGGACTCTGCCAGGGCGGGCCTCTGCTCCCGCACCTGTGCCATGGCGGCCGGATTACCTAGGATGCTCAAGCGGGTTGTCTCGATCTCTTGTGGGGTGGAGGGACCGCCGCCACCGCGCCGCTGCTGTTGCTGCGGCTGCCGTCGCTGCGATCCCATGTTCTGCTGCTGTGGTTGACGCATGAGCATAGCTATCATGTCGCCATCCTTGATGCCCGCCTCTTCCAACGTCTTCTGGTCGCCCTGGATGACTTGGTTGTTCAGGAAGAACTGCTGTGAGTCCTGGGGCAGGTCGGTCTCGGCGGTGACGAAACCCTTGAGGTCAGCGATGGACAGGCCGGGAGGCAGGTCGAGAGTGAGGAGCTCCTGGTCGAGGGCATGGTTGGGAGCTATTATACTGATGGTTACGCGCGGCCTAGCAGCGAGAGCAGTCAGGTCAGGATGTTGTACAGAAGGTTGGTCTCACGGTGGGACTGCGCACCAGCGGAGGCGCGACGGTATGTACTCACATGTTGCTTCCCTATTCTGAAATTGCTTGCGTGGGCAGATGGGCGCTTTGTCTGCAGCTTGCTCGTTTGAGCACTGGGGATGCGGAGTATGTGGAATGGCAGCCGTGTCCTCGTCGCACCCGACAGGAGCAAGATGTTGACGGGCGGCTCAGCGACGGTGGAGGGAGCAGGTGGTTGGATGGACGAGGGTTTGTGCGCCGGGCGAAGTGACGGAATAAGAATGGTGGGAGAAGAGGAGGGAGGAGGGGACCGAGACGGATGCGACCATCTGCTGTCTCTCACATGCAGACAGACTGTATCGGAGTGACTAATCAGCGTAGAAGACACGAGAAGACGAAAGGAGCGAGGGGCGTAGCGTGCGAAGTGAGAGCGTGAGTGAATGAAGATGCGAGACGTGAGGACGATGCTGCTGCTCATCAGGCAGGCAGCTAATGACGGAGGCTTCTTCTCTCTCCCAGACGCGGGACAGCCACTGGCTTTCAATACCTGAACCGTCGCCGTCGCGGGTGGTGCCACGGCGCGAGCGTTGGCAGGTCAAGAACAGGCGGTAAAGACGCAGCCGTCGACAATGCGATGCTCTGCTGCACTGCGGTGCAGTGCTGGAGCGGAGGTGGGCGTGTGTTTCGAAGAGAAAGAGCGATCGTTGAAACGAGGAAGGCGCTCTCCCAAACAAACAGCAGGAGCGTTCCTGTCGGTGCCCGCTGCCGCTGCCGATCAGACCGATCCGTGCCGAGATGACGCTACGAAACTCTTTTTGCCTTCACCATTCACCACGCCTCTTTCATTCTTCCATCTTCCTGTCATCAACACCACCACTGTCACTTACGAAGGATCCCGATCACGAAACGCACTGTGCCCAATATTGCCACAGTCGGCTCTGATCACCGTCACTGTAAGGCCTTTGAGCAGAGCTGCTGTCGTTTCCTTGCCTTCCATCGCGCTAATGCATGTATCACTTGCAGTCCTACTGCACTGCTTCCAGGTTGTGTTATCTCATTGATTGGATTTGCCTCCATCTTCTATCGCAGCACCAGATTCCTCACGCGGAACAACACTCTTCCTCTGCCATGCCCCGCGATCTCTCGGCCATCGTCAACGAAGTCTGTCACCACACTCATGCCTTGTGTACCGGGAAAATGATGCTGATGTCTTGCAGAGCACGCTTTCAGAAATGTCCGAAATCGCAAAGTTCCCCAAGAGCGTCCGTGAGACTCCAATGGACGTCGAGCCTGTGAGCAACGTGACACGGATGGAGAAGAGGAACGCCCTCCATCCCTACACACAGACATTGTCACTGTCCGACATTGAGAGCTGTGTCCGCCTTGAGGATGCCGCTTTTCCCCCTCATGAGCGTGCCAGCCGAGCAAAGGTCAGTCACTTTGGCACCCATACCGCGAGCGCCACCGTGTCTTCGTGACATACCGGTGATACGCTCCATCTGCGCTATGCGTTGTCTGATGCTTCCATAACGCCTCTTCACCTCTTCTCTGGCATGCTGCACAACCACACGTGACCATATGGCACTCCCTCCTTCCCTCCTTACACCGGTAGCGCTGACCTGTCATCCTTCTGCACCACATCCCACCACCTCCTCGGCACATTGGGCATCAGACCCGTTCACAACCCACTTTTGATTATCTCTCGTGCGACGTGGTGTTTCAAATATATCCCTGCGCATTCCCAATCGATCTGACCAAATGTACTGAGATTCTGCTCCAGTTCCAGTACCGCTTGAAGTACTGTGGCGAGCTCAGCATGGGAATCTTCACTTCTCAAAAGGACTCGACCCTGCCAACAGCAGAAACAAGTTCTCCCGTTAACTCGGGAGCACCGGAACGTAAAGCTGTACTCCTGGGTCACATCATTTCTACCAAGACGACCAATGCGGTCGTCACCGACAACGATATGGCCATCCCTGCTTCAGACACTGCTCCCGACCCAAAGTTGGGCCACAAACAGGAGGGTAAGACGGTCTGCATCCACAGCCTCGCCGTTCTCCCCGAATACCAGAACTCTGGCTTGGGCAGCACCATAATGAAGGCCTACATTCAACGTATGCAGAGTCATGGTGTGGCCGATCGCATTGCGTTGATCGCTCATGATCACCTCATACCGTTCTATGAGCGACTTGGGTTTGAAAACAAGGGCAAGAGTGAAGCCCAATTTGGCGGCGGTGGATGGTATGACATGGTGCGAGAGCTTGAGTCCGGGAGTACCGACAGCCCATGAGCGTCCACAATAACTAGATGACTCTTAATCGCGCAGTACATCAAGACACTGGAGTAGCATTCCACGAAAAACGAAAAGCCTTCAATTCATGCCGATCTCATTGAGATTCACCCGTCACGAACGCCCAAGACTTTCCAAGTCAATAACCACCTTCAAACTCGTCAACTTGCTGGGAATGCATCTCAAAGACCCCGCTCTTGATAGATGCCGATAAAGTGTTTGCAACGCACGATCGCTACCCGCCTGGTGACAATGCTGGCGAATTCCCTATCAACTCGACTTGGGATGACTTCCATGTGATTCACGCATCGCAAGAGGAGCAATTGTGCAGGATGACGAGTGAAACTCCACAAGGCTGATTCTGCTTGCAAGAGCTATCCACATAGGTCGTGAATCACATCGCTTTTGATCTTCTATACTCTGCCAGCTGATCGAAGCGCGCTCATCTTTTCTTAGAGAGAAAGACGCCCGAACACCATGCACATCCGACGCCAAATCCATCAGAAGAAAGCAAGGAAGCCTCAACGACTCCTCGACGTGCCCATACCTCTCTTTCCAGCCAGAAGCCACTTCGACTTGGCCGCCGTCGTATGCCTATCAGCCTCACCTTGTCTCGCCATGCGATTCATCTTCTTCTGGCCCAGCTTCGCCAAACGATCCGCTTTGCTTCTCGACGTGAGATCCGTCACACCGTCGTCTCTGCGATTCGTGCTCTGCGTCCTTGTGCGTGCCACGGACAAGCTGCGCGCCAGTCGCTCCTTGGGAGTAGAGTCGACGTCCATTGCATCGGCGTCGTTGGAGGCGTCGTTGGAAGCGTCCTCGGTGCCGGCTCTACTGAGTCTACCGCGCGGTCGTGTTGCGGCCTTAGCTCGTTCTGAGATGGCAGACGTGTCGTATCCGGCGCCCTCCAAGGCGGATTGCATCTTCTCCAACTCGACGGCCTTCTTCGATCGCGGAATGAGAGCGCGGTTCTTGAGCGATTTCCGCATCTTGTTCTCATTTCGGATCAATTGCCTCTTCTCTCGAATTAGCTCTGCCTTGTAGCTGAGGTCCGCCTCTTCAGCATCTTCCAATTCTTCGTCCTCTTCATAGTAGCCATCCTCTTCCAAACGCGCCTCCTCATCTTCCAGTGCAGCAAGCTTCTCCTCGATGTCCGGATCAATGTAGTCGTACACATTCTTGCCGTCAAGAGTCTCGGGAATCTTGTCATTCTTCCACTCGTCGTTCTCCAGCAAATATTTGTCCTTGAGGTTGATGTTGAACACTCCAGCTCCACCATTCTCTTCCTCGATGTCGCGCATGAGCTTCGGTCGGTTGGGGTCGTCTTTGTCGTACTTGACCCTGTTCTTGATCGCCTCTGGAATCTCGGGCTCCCATGGCGTCACACCACCCATGGGCTGTGCAACGTGTATTCTCCGCAGAACGTCTCCAAGTCTACCCGTGAAGTCTCCCGACGAATTTGTTCCCGCCTTCAGCTTTTGTGCATTGCGTTCCGCCAGAAGTCTGTCGCACGCGGCATTTCGTACGTTCATGAGGCCCTCCGAGGTTGTGCACGAGAGCTGGAGAAGCTCTATGTTCGAGGCTTTCAGCAGCTTCTGTAATTTCTCTTGCGTCTCTGCATCCAGATCCTCGGGTCTCATCACATCAATCTTGTTGATTACAATGAAGACGAGTTTGTTGGCGAAAAGTGGTTTGATGCTCTCGAAGAGCGCAATCTGTGCGTGCACGCTGTATCCACACTGCTCACTCAAGTCCATGAAGTACATGATCGCACTTCGCAAATGCGCAATAGCCGTAATACTCTGCATCTCAATCGTATTCATCTCTTCCAGTGGGTGGTCCAAAATACCGGGAGTATCGATCGCCTGGAATCGCAGCATCTTGTAGTCGAAGTGGCCGACGAACAGCGACTTGGTCGTAAATGCGTACGGCTGCACATCAACGTCCGCCCGCGAGATGTTCTTGAGAAATGACGACTTGCCGACGTTCGGGTATCCACAAATGAGCAATGTCCTGGTGTTGGGATCAATGCCCGGTAGACGGCCCAAATGCTGCCGCACCTGCTCCAGGTAGACCAACGGATCTTTCAGTCTCTTGCAGATGGTGGCCATGCGACCCAACGCCGCCCTCTTGAGCTGCTTGCACTGGAACAAGCTCTGGCCATACTTCAGCAGGCGGATGTAGTCTCTCGAAACCGTCTCAATCAGGCCCTTGGCCGTGTTCAGCTGGCCCAGCGCAATGCGGAAGTGGTCGGCATCGTAGAGGGTGTTGAGCAAGTCCTTGTGGAAAGGGTGGATGTCGGCGAGGCGGGGGAAGTTGTCAAGGATCGCTGAAAGTTTCTCGGCGAATGTCTCGGAGGTGTACTTGACTTTGCGAATGTAGAAGGCGCGGATACGACTGATTTTGAAGCCGGCTCGAATTTGCGTGGGTAGGCGGCGCTGTGTGCGTGAGAGGACGATGTCGAGGAACTCCTGCGACGTCGGCACCGGCGCGATGTCCTTCCACGTTGTCTTCATCGTGGCGGTCGTGAGCGGAAGATTGAGTGCGGAGGAGAAAGTGTGAAGTGGAGAGGCAAAAGTTGGAGTCGGTGGGCAGATTCGGAAAATTGACTTATCGACAAGCGCCCCATTAGACTTTGAGCTAGCGTATTTATGCCTGAGGCCCTCGAGAAAAGCTCTAGGTAAGGCATGTGAAGTACACTTGGAGCGCTGCAGGCTCGTATTCAATTTCGATGAACTACAGATATTCCGGTAGAGTCCCGAAGTTTCCTCGTTCTCGTCTCTCATCCATTCTTCATCCGTTTCATTCACTCATAACATCAATCAAGGCAGAGCCATGAAGACCTTCAACATGGCCGGGTAGTTTGGAGTACCCAGACCAGTGACTGGATCCCAACCTGGAGAAACAGGGAATCCATCCGTTCCACATCCGGGATCTATATCGTTGTTAGTCAATTGCTTCACAATACTTAGGACCTGCAGTACTTACTGTTGCCGGCAGTGATATCGTGCAAGATCGATGGATTCTTGTACAGAGTCGGGTTGACGAATCCCACAGGGTTCTTACCAGCCTTAAGTCGCTCGTCGTTGATGCGGGTGAGGATAGAGGCAAACACTGGCGCAGAAGCACTGGTTCCTCCAATCAGAGTTGGCGCGCCCATATTGTAGATAACCACGTTGTCCCCTACAGCGCTCACGTCGGGGTAGGCTCGTCCGTTGCTGTTGAAACGAGCACCGCCGGACGAAGTCGAATAGTTACCACCTGTATACGACGGGTATGGGTTGTACTTCTTGAGGTAGTTCGCGACGGCGGACGATTGGTAGGACGGAATTGAGTAGATGTTGGAGAAGCCACCGCCACTCCCGAAGCGGGTGACAGCGGTTTCCTGGTCCATTGAGGCGCTTCCAGTCAACAGGGTCGCTCCGACGGCGGTAACGTAAGGGCACGTAACCGGGAAGTCTGGGCTGAACACATATCCAGTTCCGCTCGTGCTGTTCAAGCATCCATTCGAGGAATCGTCGCCAGCCGGGCCAGCAACTCCAGAGTCTCCGGAAGAAATGACGAATGAGACACCCTGCATGCCGAGCTTCATGAACTCGTTGCATTGCCGTTGCTGGTATTTGTAAGAGAGATCAGCCTCTTGGCCACCATATGAGACGGAGACGACGTTGGTGGGCTTGTACACGCCACATTGCTGGGGCTTGTTGTAGCCACCTGTAACGTTGTGAGGGTACTGAGGATCGAGGGGCGAGTTAGGGCAGTAAGAGCCATCGATCGCGTCTAGAAAATTGTTGAGGAATCCATCGTAGGTGTAGTTGGCCTCATAGACAGGGTCGTCGGTCTGGAAAAGTATTGAGTTCTGAGGGTAGATAAGGGGGTATGAAATTTGGAAGTCCAAGTCGCTCTCGGGTCCAGCGTTGGTCAGAGTCGTAGGGGCTGTACCACCGTCGACACCCTCAAGCGTGGGATGCGTACCAGCAGGAATTGTGCTGTAGAAGGTGTTGAAGAACATGGTCAGGTCCTCTTGCGCATAATAGTCGCCAAGGTCTTCGAAGATTCCGAGCTCGTTGCCGACTTGGGCCGTAGTCGCCGCGCTGATGTTGTACATGGCCATGATGCAGTTCGGTGTAACTATAGTATCGCACAGCGACAGCGCTGGAGCGGTAAGGATATCTGAGACTGAAAGCGGCATGGCCAAAAGCTTTGGTGGTTGCGGCGTAATGCCTGCGAAACCGCCGAAGGTTCGTTTTTCGACATCCCTCTTAGCTGGGCGCTCGGCTCGGGTGGCATAGAGCTTGGTACCAGGTGTGATGTAGTCGACGTGCTCCTTGACATCCTCGTGAATATGGTACCTACGATACAATCAGATACCCATGATTTTGATATTGCATTGCGTTTGCATACTCGTCGCAAGCGATAGTCACCTTTCCACTTTGTGCATGCTCGAAGAAGTGGTACTTGGTGTTGAAGAGAGACTCCGCTTCCTCAGTGCTCAGGTCGATCTGAATCCACTGCTTGTTGACAGACTGTGAAATGCGGTGAGCTTCAACACCAGCCGTCTCAAGCCAGCTCCAGACGGCATCGACTCGCTCCTTCGAGGGGGCAAAGAAGTCGTTGACTTTCTCGGTAGTCCAATGCTTCGCGTAGTTCTTGGATTCAGGGTCGGCGCTTGGCAGGGATCGTTAGCTCCATGAAGAAACGAGCTTCTTGTAAAGGTACTGACATATCCATGAGCAGATCATGTCCCTTGTCCAGGTTGCTCTGGGTCAAGCCAATGCGGACTGGAAGCTTTACCGCTGAATGCACGCGGTCGCGCTTGAACCATTGCCTGGATAGGCCGCGTTTCTCATGAAGGATGTGACGCTGAATGTTAGTTGGCGCAGCGACCGACACAGCAGCCAATACCGCAGTAAGGGCCAGAGTAGTGAAACGCATGTTTTCTGATTGGAATCAGTGTCGCAGCACCTACCTCCAGGACAAGTCGCCGCGCATTGGCCGCGCATAGTCTTTATATATCAACATAGCTGTATCTTCGGCTCTTGCCATCTTGGTCCGTACAAAGTAGTCCTGATAGCCATCGATGAGCGCTGTGGCGTGCGATCTTATCGAGAACAAGCAGGTCGTGTGCTTGTCATAGAGCGTCACGCTTTTGCTAAGCACTGTAGCAGGCAATGATCAACTATGCATGCAGCAGTCAAGCTAGATAGCGACGCCATTTTCGGTATGCCTGCCGGAAATGTTCTAGACTGTATAACAATAGCTGCGAATAGACTGCGTGAGAGAACAGGACGAGAGGTCGAGGGCAGCTCTTGCTCGACCAGGAAGGTTGTATAGGTTTTTCGAAGTGGCTTTGGGCCCTAAACTCGCTTGTTAGTCTATAATATAGTGACATCAGAACGCCATCGATGTGAGGTACGGGCTGGGGAGATGCGGGCGACTTGGAAGGTGGTGGAGTGTGGATCGAGGAAGTGGTGAGGTCGGCCGGGAACGGAAAGCTGGCGGATTGGGACTTCCTAAACAACCGTTGACCTGGTCTCTCCCGATCAATGTCTTCCTTGACCTCACCTCCCTAAAGGTTTGCTTCCACTGGCTTGGGTGACCAGATAGCGTCAAACCCTATCGCCTGATGCTATCGACTCCATGCTTCTCTATGCTGGCCTGCAGATCGACAGGATGTTGCGAAGAATCTGTATGGCCACGGCAAAAGCCGCGATAGGCGGTTGTCCAGACTCGGAGACGGATGTACTAGCTGACACTCAGGCGGCCGCGGGTTCTCCATTGCATCGACGCAGGAGCTAAGAAGAACAGCGCCGCTGATGGCTTTGACAGCTTTAGCTGCGGGAGCAATATCCAGAGAAGCATGTAAAATACAACCGCACTGCCACTTCAGAGGACCTCGGAAGCTTTGAGATAGGCCGTGTCTCCTCTTTTTGGCGGTCTTTGGTTGTACTACAGAGATTGCCGCCGCTACGCAGAGGAGTATCGCTGGATGCCACTGGTGTGCGGGCCATAATAGCATACCAAGCTCAGGTTACGCTTGTTTTTCAGCTCATGGAGACGTCTTCAGCAACGCCTCGCCGGCTTGCCCTATGCCTTTGATCGCGTACGAAGTCTAGGTGGTAATTGGGGAGTGGCTGGGTCGGCCTGGAACTAGAGCTAGGCTCGCGATCGCTATGTTTATGTTTGAAGGAACTCGCGAGATATTGAAGCACGATGGGTTGGAGGGCGAATGAGTAGAGACGATCGTTGGCCGGCTCGAAAAGAAAGGTGAGGCATGTCAAGGTAGCAGTTACTCGCGGATTCCCGAGAAGGACCTGGACTTTCGAATCAGTCAACGAGAGCAGAGGTACGGAGTATGCAGTTGTATATTCATCGCGAAGATACTGACATTTACGACATGGAGACTTCTCCCTGAATGTTCTCCGAGTAGAAGAATGCTGCCGCTTGACTTTTGAAAAAGCTCGATGCTACTTCCTTTTCATCGCTAGGAAGTCGCTGACACTTCGACGGAAAGGACGACTTGAAAACTCTTGGTGCCTTCCTCTGTTCTGGATGAAAGGCACTATTCCATTCGTACGATGACTTGCCATGACCTCTGGTATTGACAAAATGGACCTCGACTATTTGCTTAGGGAAAATATCGATGTGATTGTTGTCTACTTGAGCCGTGTTCAAATTGAAGATCGAGGGACAGGTCTCCAACTTGATCATTCGTGGAGTCTTTCAGGCTTCCATCCCAGACGAAGTTGCGCTGCCCTCGAGAGTCTCTTTTACGCTTCTTGTCTTCATTCGTGCTGCCCAATAACCGCTAAGGCAAATGTGCGAAAGCTTCAATCTCAATCCTCATCCCCGGAAGAGCCAACTTCTCCACCCCAATAAGCGTCAAACAAGGTTTGTGATTTGGGAACCACTTTCTCAGCGAGTCAATCTACCAAACCAAGAAGTCAGCTTGATTCATCCCCCAAAACACTTCAATACGACGAAATACTGACCACCGCCTTCGTACCCTCCGAGGTCAATGGAGCCGCATAACACACCAACTTGTACGCTTGATCCATGCCCTTTCCTCCCGCATCCTTGAGCGTGGCATCTACATTGTCGAAAGCCTGATCGATTTCCGTGGCAATGTCCTCGGAGATTTTGATGTTGGAATGGTCGGAGGCACGGTCCCACCCTCCTTGGCCGGAGATGTGGAGCTGGGAACCTGTGGAGGGGATGCGGACAGCTTGGGAGTAGTGGGTCGATGTGAGGGCTTCTTGCCCGAAGATTGGGTAGGCGGAATAGGTGAGGTGGGACATGTTTGCTGTGATGGTTGAGTGGAAGATGGCGAGATTGTCTGATGTGCGAAATTGGATTGTGGAACAATGGTGCTGCTTTTATACCTTCAGGACGTTCTTTCGATTTCGAAGCATTGCTGCTCTAGACCTTTTCTTCTACTTCGTAGTATCAAAATCTGGAACGCCATTTTTCTATTCAGCTTTGACTCACAGAACTTGCATTAGTAAGGACGCGCTTCGTGATGAGCTCCGCTAAGGATTTGAGGGCCGAAAACTAAGAAGAACGTGCGGTATAGGTTCGCGTTCGCATTCGGTCGGTCGAACATCGCCCGTGTGGACTCAATGCTGACGAAGGTAGTTTTGGATAACTTAGTTAGAGAGAAGCTAGATCGTCATCTTGCAGTCGAAACACTCAACACTTTTTGCTCTTACTCAGTTGCGAAATTGCGATCTTTGGGTAAGCACGATGAGCTGACAATACGCAGTAGTCTCGAGTGTTGAGAATGAGGAGCGTGATTGGAATTGGCCTCCTCAACTCACTGAAGAGCATTTTTTCTAGCGGGATTGACACTCCATTGACAGTCGACACGAGGCTG
The DNA here is from genome assembly GCA_002785995.1 of Mycosphaerelloides madeirae. NCBI lineage: Eukaryota > Fungi > Ascomycota > Dothideomycetes > Mycosphaerellales > Mycosphaerellaceae > Mycosphaerelloides > Mycosphaerelloides madeirae. Next base: position 271,621 of record NHNV01000010.1, on the reverse strand, counting down.
GCGATGAAGAGTGCCGGGTGTTGTAGACAACGCCGGCTATTGTATGTGACAGGACACCAGGATAGATAGAGCAATATGTTGGATGCATGTCTTCTCAATCTCTGGAACGTAGTTGAGCTGTCCATAACTACACGCAATAGCTCAGTAGCACCCACAAGATATCATCTTGCTTTCACAACCGCGCAAGGCTGAGGAAGCCTTGACCGCCGTAAATCGCTAGGGCTCGAGATAGAGTTTCGTGGGGTGCAGCTCTCCTGCATCGGCAATGGGCATGCGAAAACGAGCTCGGTAATGCAGATAGGAAGCCATGATGATAGTGATGGCTACGAGAGAATTGGCCCCTGCTGGCATGGAGGACTGAGGTAAAAACGGGAATACTGGAGGTTGATGAGATGAAGACAGAGGTTGAAGAGGTGCGCTCGGAGGTCGACGTGGAGCCTGCCCTGTGCGTCGCCGGCGATAACGGTGCCGGCCGGGGCTGAAGACCAAATCACGCTAAGGTCAAAATGTAGGGAGGGCTTTCGGCTCGGGCTGACGATTCGTTGAGACCGGAACCACGGACGAGCAAAGGGAGAGCTCGTCACTTCTTCTTCACTACACTCACCTCTTCTACGACTCCGCCGAGGAATGCTGTTGACTCCACCGCCAGCGGGCTGACTCCAGCTCATCATACCACCAACCCACCAACCACGGAATGCTTGTGTCGAAGCTGCCCTCTTCTGCTCCCGTTGCCAGCCTGAGAGCCGCCGCAACCGCATCGCCACCCTCGCTTGCCCTGCTACACCTGCCGTGCGCGTCGCCGCGCCTATTCTGGACATGGACTGCTAACAAGAGCGCTGCCGAAGCCCAGAGTCGCAAACGCCAGCCACCGCGATCACGCGACCCTCAAGCCGGCTTCTCTACACCTGTGCCCGATGAGGCAGCAGATAAGAGGAGCGCGAGTCCCTTCTACTTCGAAACTGGCTACGCAGGATGGGCCAAACGAGGCTCGCGACCCTTCCCTCCACCATTCTTCTCGCCGCCCAGCGGCAGCTTCAGTGATCCGCTGTCTACCACCCATATGAGCAAAGACCGGAGACCGAAAGTCAATGGAGATATGATTCGCGGCGTCACAAACGGCGACGATGCCATGCTCGCGAGCGAAACTATCATATGCACAAACGATGGGGTTGGCCAGTGGGCGCAACGAGAGAGAGGACATGCGCCACTATGGAGCAGGCTGATTGCACATTTCTGGGCTGTAGCTGCCGAAAAGGATCTGTATGGAGGACAGGGAAACCCAGATCCCATCAAATACCTAGAGGAGGCCTATGAGAACACGAAAGAGGCGTTGAGCGAGCCCAACGAGTGGCATGGGACAACAACGGCGAGCGCGGCGCTGCTACACTATGCGGAAAACGGAGATGGGCCGCACCCTGTTGTGTACGTGACATCGCTTGGGGACTGCAAGGTTTTGGTCGTCCGACCGAAGGATTCCAAGGTGTTATTTTCATCTCAAGAGCAGTGGCATTACTTCGACTGTCCGCGACAGCTTGGCACGAACTCTCCAGACACGCCTTCGGAGAACGCCTCGATGGACAAGGTGGAGATCTTGGAAGACGATATCGTGCTGGCAATGAGCGACGGCGTCTCGGACAATCTGTGGCAAGAAGAAATCTCGGACTATGCTGTCAGCGCCCTCAACACCTGGACTGAGAAGAATGGAGACTGCTCCAAAGAAAGGAACTGTGCAGAGGCCATGAAGTACGTCGCGCAAGAGATTGTGCTATCTGCCAGAAAGATTGCCGAAGATCCCTTCGCAGCTTCACCATTCATGGAGAAAGCTGTTGAGGAAGGCTTGGCGGTCGAAGGCGGCAAAATAGACGACATCTCGGTGGTGGCAGCAATCTGCAAGCGGAGAAAGGGATGAAACAATACGCATACGCTTGAGTCTCGAACACCAATGAGTAAGTCGCTCCAACATAGCTGCAATGCCACAGACGTCCCATCTGGGAATTGGAAGGAACAGACACGCTCAACAGAATTGGAAGGAGCAATGCCACTGCTGGAATTCAAGTCACCAGGAGACATCCAAGCACCAGCAGGATAATCCCGTCCTCGCACCACCAATGGCAGCTTCGAAGACGCAACGAGTACAGCCCATGCGTTGACGCTGCGAAAGTTGGTGTCTGGCCCTTGAGCCACCTCCAATGCACTGCCAAGTCCACGAGCTTCGCAGAGTGTCGCTGCTTGAATCACCAAAGCACGAGCGAGCCGCGTAAGTCTCAACAAGAACAGCGTTGATTCTTTCGACCTGCGCAACTCAGCGGGCTTGATGAATATGTTGTACAACCCTTAAGAAAGAGACGTGCAACTTGATCCTGATGCTTTTGATTGGAATAATGAGTCAGGCCTTGCTGACACACATTGATTTTCAAAAGGAATTTAGCCTTAGACAATCTCGTATTCTGTCAGCTGCTTGGGTGCTTTTATCTTGTTTCCTTCCCTACCCTATTGATTTACACATCACAGACACGCCCAAGATCATGGCTGGACCTACGGACAACACGCGCGTTGTCAATGCTATTGAAAATCTTCAAATCGATGACACCTCAACCCTCATGGCGTTACCGACAGAGCTGCGCATTCAGATTTTTGGATACATTTACGACTCAGCAGCAGAGATGACCGCAATCGATCTCAGAGAAGCAGCTTTCTTGCATTCCAATCGCCACTACGGCACCGATTCCCTGGAGTTGACAAGCAAGCAAGTGCGAGAAGAATGTATCGGGCTGCGAAAGTATCAGATTATTGCGCCCATTTTTGGAGTCAGCACGGAAGCATTGAAATCCGCTCAATTACGAAATGTCGCTGGACGCTTGATAAAAATTGCAGCAAACGCCGAGCGAGCTGAGCGACTCAAGAGATTAACTATCTATCTAGGCCGTTTGGGGTCTATCGGAAAGCTGCGCTGGACCGAGATGCATAGTTGTCAGAGTCGGGTTTTGGAGGCGATCTTGCTTCTGCGAGAGCAGGCGCCAAGACTGATCCTTTCGTTGAGGATCTCGATTGTGGGAGGCTCTACTGTTCATTACGGCTTTGGTGTCAGGGACGCTTTGGAAGTTGAGAATGGAGTTGAGAACGGATGCATGCAGGATGGCAGTCCGGCAGTGCTAACTGAGGCTGAGGCGGAGAGGTTGCTGAAGATCTGCAAGACGCTCGTACGGACATTGTTTCCTGAGCGGACAGCTGCTTTGCAGATATGATGGAAGTATCCTCAGAATGGATGTCACTACCGGCGAGAGAACATCGGAAGGGGATGCCGCCGAAAACAGAAAGAATACATGTACATGTTGCAGACGATATATCTGCAAAAGTCCTGACGATTATCGTGCTTTTCAACACAACGATCTTCGCTGTACCATCAAGACCTCTAGTGGAGCGTACAGGATGTCGGCAATCGATATACTAAGACTGCCAGCTCCTTCAAAATTCCGCCTGCTCGTCATACACATCTCTTCCTTCCAAGTTCCTCCGCGATCTCCCTCTCCGGCAAAAGTCCGCCTTCCGATGGGGCCAGGCCACATCAAACCCGGAGCAGCACATCCTCGAGAGTATGAGTTCAGACTATACAACTCAGCTCGACAGCAGCTACATCTCCACATCTCATAGCAGATGACCGGCCAAGATGGAGTGGGTTCTGATGCGCGAGATACGATTCCGGTCTATTCTCGGCAATCGAACTAACCAGTTTAAGTCAAGTGAAACTCGAAGACGCTTCCCGAGGCAACAACGTACTTCGACCTCAGCTGCAGGAGCTTACAGGAGTTGCGGTCTCTCCTTCAACTAGACATGCAACATGCATAATGTCGACATCATTGGACCTCCTCAATCCCAAGCCATGGGCTTCGAGGAAGCGTCCCTGGGCGAGCGAGACCTCAAAACAACTCGAAGAGAGATCAAAACAGCTCATCACTTTGGCATCTGCTCGAGAGTGGAGCAACCCGCTCTTCGAATGCATCTCTCCTGATTACCATGCCGATCTCGACCATGCGGAGGGCATTCCCTTGCGGTCCTGGAAGGACTATGTGGCCTGGCAGACCAAGGTAGCCCAAGAGAACCCAGATTACGAGTTTGAAGTACTGGACAGCGTCGCCGATGTCTACGAGAAGACGGGTACTGGATCTGTGTATATGCTGCTGAGGGTTTCTGGTCATCCGAAGAATGTGGTGCGAGAGAGTATCATCGTGATGCATTGGAGACGACAGGAGGTCGAGGATGTTTGGCGCTGTGAGGGACAAAAGGTTGTTCGAGGAATGCTTTGGAATGCCTAACGCCGCTATATGGAAGCGGCGATCATCGGACCGCGCCCTAAGAATTATGTGCAAGGCGACTCTTGGCGCCTCAGTGCCCAACACCAGTCCCGACGTACTCCCAGTACGCACTCGCAGACCATTGCCGAAGCGATTTGCCTTTCCAGATCATCAGGAAGAATGTCGACATACACATCAACGACACGAAACCCGCTGTGATGAAGCAGTTCTGGAGTCCCATGTTTGTGTACCATGGCGTGATGGCATACGAAAAGCCAAATCCTATGGTATTCCGGATGATGATCACAGAAGCCATGGACTCGCCACTGATCTCTTTGAAGCAGTCGACAGCGTATGAGAGCCCGATCCCACCACCAACGACCAAACCAAACGTCAGCATCCCCAAGCCGAAGGCCAATCCGACCCAGTGAACGCCATGGTATGCTCCAACACCCCAGGTGATTAGACCTGCGGTCGAAAAGATCCCGGCAATAGCAAGGGGCCAGAGTCTTTGTTCCGGTTCTCGGATTCCTTGGTTCTTGCGAGCGATGAAGAGAGCCAGTCTGTCTGCTATCATCCCGGACCACCAACAACCGAAAGCAGCACCAATCATGGGTCCAACGTAGATGCACCCCACGAGAGCTGCGGACCAGTTGTATGGACTGGCGCTCAATATGGGACTGGCGGTGCCGTTAAGCACATTGTACCACGACAGGTTAATTCCATAGATAAAGCCGGCCCAGGCGATGTTTGGAAAGCGAACGATGATCAATAGCGGACGATACATCATCTTCAGCACCTCACTCGTAGTAGGACGTCCCGGCAATAGCACGAGCGGCAGGAGCTTTTCAGTGTATGACTTTGGTTGAGTCGATTCCGAGACAACCCTGGCGGCTGGCGCTTTCGAATGACTCGCTTCGGCCTTCTCAAAATCGCGGTATTCTGAAGTACCATCTGGCGTACCAACCATCTCAACGCCCTCGATCGTGTTGCGAAAATACATGGTTTCTTCCATGCCGAAGAGCATGATTATGAAGGCAATAGCTGCAATAATCGCTCCTATAAACATGGTCCATCTCCAGCCAATCCCGTCGTCCATCCAGCCGGCTATCAAAGGGGCGATGAAATTCGACTCGAATAAAACAAGAACGTACGTCGCCATCCAAGTCCCTCGGTCATGCGCGAAGAAAAGATCTGTGATAGAGATCTCTGGCAAGGCCTCGATCGGAGCGCAGGCTATACCGATGATGACACGATGAGCGTACCACTCTCCAGCGGAGGAAGAATATGCCGTCCAGACCATGATGGGGACTGTCAGAAGCGTCGATATGAGATACACTCCTCGCCTCCCATATGCGCTTGCGATAGGTTGCCAGAACATACATGCCCAGCCCAGGAAGAGGAACATAACACCATTGCCTTGAACCAGATCCGTGGTAGAGATTCCGGTGTCTCGAGTGATGTCTGCGATCACTGAGTAATGGAGGGTAGTCGGAATGCCCACGCCAAGAGTGTAAACGAAGACCATAAACAGTGACCAGAACTTGCGGCGGCGGCTCCAATTCAATGGATCTTCTGGGTCTTTGCTTGGCTGTGGAACAAGCACGATGTCTGGTGTGTCGTTGGAGAGGTCGACGAGGTGGACGGTTCCTGGAACGATAGCGACGTTTTGAGGCGCCATGGCTGAAGACGTTCAGATGTCTTGTTGAAATGGTTTAGAGACGACTAAACTTCTCGTCAAGACGGATCAGAGACGACAAAGGACATTCCGTGACTTCGAGTCCAGCAGTGCTATCTCAGGCTAGTGCTGTCGGCTGATAGGCCAATGCACGATGAGACGGCCGAGCTGAATCGACGGCCAGGTATCTGGAAGCTCCGAAGAGGCTGTCGGACGATCAGAGACATTATTATTTAATGTTTTGAGGCTACGCATAGCACATCAGCGCAACTGCATTTAGTTGGCCGTGCGAGGCGGTTCGATCGTAGCCGTCGGCGAACACTCGCCCACGATTGACGACGGAAGAAAACACTAGAGCTTGGGAACACGCAACAACATCAAAGACCAAAATGCTCAGACTTCAGGCCAACAGATTTCGTGTTGCCCGTAATGCCTGGGTGGCTGTGAGGAGAAGCTACAGCGAGCTCAACTCTCCAGCAGCGCAGGCGTTCAGCATCAACTCCAATCGACTCTGGAATGACATCCATCGTACTGCTCAATGGTCCAAGCCGAATGCCACAACGACCGCAGCTGGCCTGTCAAGGCTGAGTGGGACAGTGTACGACAAAATGGCCTGGGACTGGTTCCGAGATCAGGTCAGATCAATGGGAGCCAAACCTTATAGTGTCAACGCGACCGGCTCACAGTTTGCAACTTTCGAGGGCGTTGACAAATCACTTCCACCGATTGCTATGGGGTCACATCTAGATTCCGCCGCAACTGGAGGTTGTCAAGCTTGAAAGAGCAAAGAATCAAGACACATACGCCCATCGCTCTGATTAATTGAACGAATGAAGAGGGTGCACGATTCTTTGCCCTCCTTGGGTCATCAAGTGTATATGCTGGCCAGAGCACTGTCAACGCTGCGCATAAAAGTAAAGCCAACGATGGCAGCGGTGAAACGTTGGGGAATGCACTTCAGTCTATCGGCTATATAGGTGATGGACCGAATACTTTCGAAGAGTTCTCCATATCTGCACATTTTGAGATCCACGACGAGCAAGCCACAAGTTTGGAGAAAGCTGGCAAGGCCGTTGGCTGGGTGGAGAACTGGCAAGGCATTTCGGTGTTTGAGTTGACTCTCCATGGCGAAGATGGGCATGCCAACAAATATCCCGTGCGTTCTCTGTATCTGTGGACCCTTGGTAGGAGTTCCGCTAACATCCGATGACAGATGGAACGACGCAAAGATGCAGTCTTGGGTGCAGCGAAGATTATTGCAGAGCTTGAAAGCCTGGCAAATGCACATGACGGCTACACGACTGTTACCAACATCCAATCCAGTCCTGTTGGCTGCTGCAATATCCAATCCTGGACAAACCTTGTATTTTGCCTCATGCATCCCGATTCGTCAAGGCTGGTCGCCATGAGTGAAGACGTCAAGTTGTTCGCCAGCAGTCAGGTATGCAAGCATCCATTGCCTTCTGAACAGATTCGAAGCTGAACATAAGTAGGCCCAGAAAGGAGGACTCGAACTCAGCATCAATCGTATAATGCATCTCGAATCCGGTCGTTTCTGGCCCGAGGCTATCGACTGTATCAAACGGGCTTGCGGTGGCAGGGGAATGTCAGCTCGCACAGATACTACCCACGATAGTACCATAACAACACTCGTTTGTCCTACAGCCATGATTTTTGCGAGAAGGAAAGATGGTATCTCTCATTGTGCAAAAGAATTGTAAGTTACACACTCCTTGACGTCTTCCCATTGTGAGCCAGCGGTCGTTGATACGGGACGGGACTACACAAGAAGACTGCACAGAGAGTGTAACAGTCCTTGGAAAAGCGGTACTCAACTTCGACGATTTGCTCAAACAGAAGCATCATTGATCTCGCCAACTCCCGGCGTCAGCGAGCAATGTCTCGTTTCGGCCGACTTCCGCGGACAGGATACTAATCAAAAACGTGGGAAAGTGAGCTCCTGAATCCATGGCACAATTGAATCCCCGACTCGCTTAACGTACAGCGTGATTACTACTCAAAATATCCGCCCTTGCATAATTTATGAATATCGCCTATATCGATCCAATTGTCAGCATCTCGTATTCATTGCACCACAACGATATATGAGTCTCGCTTACTACCATTACAGTCGTGCAGAAACCAAAGCTCGTGTCTTTAGGATCTAAACTTTAACACCGATATACGCATCGGGTCCTTACCGGGTAAGTGTACCTTGTATCATTGGGGTGGCACCACCGCCGAAGAGAAGCCGCCTTGAAACCTCTGACATGAAAAAGAAATATATCACTGCCTACCGCTCATCAGAGTCAATGTCGTCGCCATGCCACCCTCGACAATGAAGGCAATTAAGGTGCTCGGAGAAGGCGAGGCAGCGGTCCAAGAGGCGCCCGTCCCCGAAGTAAGAGGCGAGTGGATACTCGTGAAGGTGAAATATGTTGCTCTGAATCCTACGGATTGGTCAGTCTCCCTCCTGAATAGCCATTTAATTAAATGCTCAATTGTATACTTAGGAAGCATATCGATTTCTTGCCACACGAAGGTGCGACAGTCGGTTGTGATTATGCTGGTATCATTGAGGAGATCGGACCGGATGTCAAAGGTAAATGGGAGATAGGCGATAGAATTGCTGGTGTCGGGCATGGATGCAATAGCTTCGATCTTCAGGCCGGGGTCTTTGCAGAGTATGCCTTGGTGAAAGAGGTATGGTATCTCCAGGTCCTCACAGACGATGTGCTGACAGCCATCGCTCAGGGTTTCCAATACAAGATTCCCGATCACATGCTGGACAAAGAAGCCGCTACTCTAGGCGTTGGACTAGCGACTGTGGGCCTCTCGCTTTACCAGCAACTAAGTCTTCCATTGCCTGGTTCTGTTCCTGCGGAAGTTACTATCCTCATTTATGGCGGGAGTTCTGCTACGGGAACTCTGGCGATCCAATTTGCCAAGCTGTCAGAATCCTTCGATCAAATTGGAAAGCATCGTGCTGAAATCTATCAGGTCCGGAGCAAGAGTCATCACGACGTGCTCGCCAAAGAACTTCGATCTCGTCAAGTCTGCTGGTGCGGACGAGGCTCTTGATTATAACGATCCGGAATGTGCTCAACGAGTACGTCGCTCACCAACGTCCTCTTATACGAAGGCTGACAAAACCGCAGATTCGATGGCTCACCCAAGACAAACTCCACTACGTCTTCGACTGCGTCGGCGGCGAGCTCGGGGGACGAATCATTTCCGAAGCAATGTCTCCCCAAGGCGGTCAAGTCTGTACGATTGTTCAAGGCACGGAATACGTCTCCGAAAACACTCGCGTGAAGCTCGTGATGGCGTACAGCGGCGAAGGCGAACCATTCAGCGTTGCTGGAGTCGAGAATTTGATGGGGGTTCCGGAAGACTATGCTTTTGTGACGATCTTTCAGAGACTGGCGTCGAAATTGCTGGAGGAAGGGAAGATCGCGGTTCATCCCCCCAGGGTTGGAGAGGGGTTTGAGGGAGTGTTGGAGGGACTTGATGAGATGAGAGAAGGGAAGGTATCCGGACAAAAATTGGTTTATAAGATATGAAGTTGGTTGGAGCGAAGGGTATGTATCGAGACTTATTCCAAATACACCTGATGTCTTAGATGTCAAGAGGACAAAAAAGATAGGATTTAACGAAAAATCGTCTCCCCCGGGTGGGCTCGAACCTGATACATGTGTTAGAGCAAGCAGACGAATTGTCGAAAGTTCATTTAACGTACCACCAACCTCCCGATCTCGTTCTTCCCTGTGAGAATAACAGTCGAACGCGCTAGCCAATTGCGCCACGGGGGATAATCCAATCTACACCGCCTGAGCTGTGATTGGATGGTAATGAATATGCGGTCACATACATATCAGTGTATAAAATATGCGCCGAAGAGGCTCCGGACGAGTTCGAATTGAAATCTGAAGACGGCAGTCATGAGATAACACGATTCTCAAATGCTAAGAGCGAAGAAGGCAGACTTGGCAAAGGTCAGGAACATGTGGAAAATTACCCCTTTGTTAAACGGGCAGCCACAGCGTGGTGATGCGCCACTTCCACCGGTTGCCAAGAAGCTTGAAGCGAGCCCTTCCTCAACTTCAGCCCTTCTTTCCCATCGCCATCTCACCGAAAACAAACTTCAATTCCTCTAGCCGTCGATTCCAATCACTTTCTGTCATTCTCGCCGGCTTCACACGACCAAACGAGGGGCGTGCGGCGACTTCTGAAACACTACAAAAGCTGGCCCCCAACGCCCGATCTTTAAACGCCACGTGAAACTTGGAAATACAATGTCGAGCTACACCATTGCCAACCTGCCCCGCATCTCCGGTGAGGAGCTGGCCGACTTGGTGCGATCAAAGTCGCAAACTCTAGCTGTCATCGACGTCCGAGATGGCGACTACATCGGCGGACACATTCTTGGCTGCCAGAACGTCCCAACAAGCACTCACGACTTCCGCATCCCTGAGCTGGTACGCACGCTCAAAGACAAGGACACGGTCGTCTTCCACTGTGCTCTATCGCAGCAACGTGGACCTTCTAGTGCGTTGAGATACTTGCGGGAGAGGGAGCGATTGGGCGATGAGAAGATCAAGGAGAAGCAGAAGGTGTATGTACTTGAGGGCGGCTTTCAGAAATGGCAAGAGACGTATGCTTTATCTTCCATCTTCTATCTGAGTACTACTCTGACCTGCGTAGATACGGCGAAGACAAGGAGTTGACTGAAGCGTACGTCAAGGACTTATGGGAGAGCTACTAACGTGCTGTCGGGAGTCTCGCCCAACAGCATATCATTGCTTCGACATACAATCCATGAAAATCGGAAATGCAATGGCCTCAATCGTGATCCGTACGGCTGTAGCATTTGCGTCTTTGATCTGTGGCCCACGACGTCGAACGTACATAGGACATGTCCACCCCTGGGTTCTACCCGGCTCTATGTAAATTCGATGCCTGGAAATTTGGGAACTACAGGAGGACCGATCGAGACAGTGTGCATGGCTGGGGTTTGGTTTCACAATGCGATAAAAAATTCGCGGACGTCGGCTTGATTACACTACCTCACGTGCGAGGCTGTCTCCTTTGATGGATAAGGTCCTAAAGGCCTGTTATTCTCTTTGTACTCAGGCTTACCTGTGAGGTCCCCATCAGCCAACAGGAGGCAAAAGCTGGACGTAGATAGAGCTAGGCATCAATGTGTTCTCTCCTGCTGCCAGGCTTCCAGCTATCTCTGGTTCATTTCGCAGGCAAATTGTCAGACAGCTCGCCCAACTTCACATAGCCAGTCATCATATACACAAGCAGGTACGTAGGATGAGAGTGCTGTGGCAGTCTAAGACACTGATCTCATGAACGCAGCAGAAGATTGCAATAGGCTGACCACACTGCTCAGGGCTAAGGTAGGGTGATACGAAGAGACGGGCAGACCGCAATTCGGACGATCTCTAGATTGGCCGATACTCCTACAAGTCTGCTCAAGCTATCCGGAAGCTACAGGCACTCTTCCCACAAACTCCGACAGCCGCTTCCTTGTTGCCAACTTTCGCCGGAGTTGCCTTCAGAACTTCGAACCGTGAGATGTACACACCCAAATGCTGTGTAGCGTTTTACTTCTGCAGTACTTGTTCTCCTGGATCCTGAAAACGGTCCGGATCTATATGAAGGTGGAAAAGGCAAGCAACTTTGCTGTTCGAATCTTCAAGGGGACAATCACCAAAACAACAGGCTTCAAATAGAATCGATGTAGCATCGGTATTCTCGCGATGTCTGTCGGGATTCGAGTCGTTTTTGCTGTGACCTCACACTATGCGAGAACGAAGTTGAACATCACTCGATTCTCTGCATGGCAGACCGATGGCGTTCGTTGTCTGTCCCATGAACTGATCGAAATATTGAGGCCGAGGGAGCGTGAACAGCTGATTGTTCAGGGTTACATCAAAACCTCGCTGTCCCTGATGCAATTGTCACACCAAGAAATCGGGGTCTGCGGAATGATCCTGCTGCTGTCATCTACTTTTTGCAATGTAAGGTCGCAGTACCTTGTGTCTGCCAGCTGGAGCTGCATCGGTTGTGTTCTTACGAGAGCCCAATTTATCTCAACGGAAATTAAAATGTCTGACGAATCTGATCGTTGAGGTTGGCAAAGTCATGGCCCGGCTCGATCTTGGCAAAGGATAAGTAGCATGATTGATGGTTTTGAACTCTGCAGTACCAAACCTCATCTCCGTACATCAATATCACCCCCAAGCTCCGACGTATTGGCAATACTTTCTGCCTAGCCGGTGGGAAGCCTAGAGTGAAGACAACTTCACGTGCGCCTGCCTTATTAGCTTAGCCTTGGCAGTTGCTTTACCTTCCGCGCGTTTTACTGTCTCAGAACCTCCTCGACTTCTACACATATTTAACCCGCACACAGATATTGCATCCGATACATCGCCCCTCTTTCGGCATCGCTGCCCCTCGATCTCAGACTTTGAGACTACGGCGTTGACACCTAACTGCGACCCTTGTCACACCACCACGCACCCGGGAAAGCCGCATCGGGCCAGCACATTCTGTAACACCGCCACCCGACCTCTTTCACAGGCCATGTAGGTATCCATCTGCCACCGTGGAAGAATTAAGAACGGTCTCGAGGCGTTTGCCATCCACACCCTTTTCTCTCGCTCGTCATCGATCATCGACTAATGATGCACAGGGCGATGGAACGGCCTAATCGAGGTCTTGACAACGAAGAAACGTCCACTCGTATCCGCTATCGGAGCCCGCCACCGCGGAGTGATGAAGATGCAACAGCTTTCCTGGCTGAAGGCAGAGGTTTCGACTCCTACGAACCCCGCCATACGGTGCCCGACGCTTGTGCTGCCCAGGATCTTGCGCTGGGAAAGGCTGAAATCCTCAAAGCTTCTGTTCAAGCCGCTCTGATGCCGCGCCGGGACAGTGGAGTGAGTGCCGAAGATGAAGAAGAGATGAAGGAATTCATGTTCGATGTTGATGCGGACCACTCCGGCCTCAACCAAACGTAAGTCCACTTTGCGGAGTGCTGCCGAAACTCCAATTGTTATCCACGGCACATTTGATTCGCCAAAAACGCTATAGAGCTGAATATCTTCTCCAAGGTCACCAACGCTACCTATCAGAGTATCACCAAAGAAGGCCAGAGGCAAAGTCAGGCCTTCCCAAGGACTGACACCTTCGGAGTCGAGCTCGGCTCGAAGCTTCCAATCGGCTTCAACACCAGCTCGGAATCTCGAACCAGCTACGCCACCATTAGAGAAGAGGAGACTTTGTTCTAAAACCTCGTCCGGATCACCAAGACGTCGAGGCTCCAGTCACAGTGCGAGAAAGGAGAATCGATCCAACCGTGACGACTTGTCCATCAAAGGCACTCCCAAACTCGATCCTACCCGTATTGGCTCACAATTTCAGGTCAAACAGTTCAAGGACAAGAGAGGTAGATGGTACGAAGTCGATGATATCGACGGCCGCCCGGACTGGGCGGTTGAGGAGAGAGTACGTACCAAGACCATCGCTCCCTTAGGAGGCCGTAGAAAGAGTGCCTGGATGGATCGCCATAGCTCGGAGCAGCCATGAGACGAAGAATCTACGAGAATTCTGTCATGGTACTACCACAGTCTTTGGGATATGCTCCGCGGATGGAGAGCGTCAGAAACTGCATCGAGCCATTGGATGTAAGCAAACAGTGGACAAGGGGCAATCGACCAAATGTCGCCGACAGCGAGTCTTGGGCGCAGACTTGGCATTTGGAAAGCTGGTAACAGCCGCAGGGCGAACTGGTGCTTTTGACTACTTGTAGGATATGCAGAATGCTCTACAGAATGTGGTCGAATCTGGTCGTCCAATTTGGAGACGGCCTTTGTGTTACAGTCGGATGTAGAAGTCGGCTTAAACCTGTCAATGGTATACAAATGGATAGCTTCAACTCCGCTATCATCGAAGAGGATAGCTGTAATGATGTCGGGCTTATAACACGTTGTCATTGCTCTCAAAGAAGACAACCGCGATACTGCAGGCTGTGGCTTGTCCTTCCTCGTTTGTTGCAATCACAACGATATCAGAAAATTGATTTTACCTAGACCATATCTGGACTCCTTTTCGACGATACCCTGAGCACTTCGTGAATGACGAAAATAAAATCAAGGAGCAATGTGGGAGAGAACTATAGTGACCTTCCACCTCCTATTCCGAAAAGGGCTAGTTGAAAGTTGGCGCCCCGATGACGGAGATGCGATGTGAATTGCTCCTGACGACAGTCTACCATCTTCATGCGATTGCGGTGTTCCTTTCGGCATATAACTGCGATGTAATGCCACCGTCCTGAAAGGCCCGGAGCCTGTGCATTACTCAAACATCACGGAAGGACGGCTAGCAGTGAGACAACTCCTCATCCAGAAGTACCGCACAGCATCGACAACGGCAACGACATGGCTACCTTTGCGTAAGCTCAGACAGGAGACACAAGAGACGAGCAGATACTAATACAACGATAGGAAAGCAACCTTCGGCGCAGCCTCATATGCCACCTTCCGTCCCAGCTACCCTCCGGATCTCTACAATGCAGTCCTCGCATACCACCGCTCACCCAAGAACCTCTGCCTTGACCTAGGATGCGGAACCGGAATAGCCACATGTGAAATGAGCAAGCACTTCGAAAGAACAGTTGGCACCGATCCCTCCGCGGGCATGGTCAAACAGGCACAACAGAACTCGCCCAAAGAGCAATTCCCAGGGTTAGAGTTCCACCAGGGGTCGGCGGAGAGCACTCCCTCCTTACAAGATGGCACAGTGGACTGTGTGACTTCTGCACAAGCGGCACATTGGTTTGATTACACCAGACTCTGGCCGGAAATGCGGCGTCTCGTACGTCCTGGAGGAACGGTTGCTTTCTGGGGATACAAGGACCACGTCTTTGTGGATTTTCCCAGAGCAAGCAAGATCATGATGTCGTATGCTTACGACCAACACCCTGATAAGCTGGGCTCGTACTGGCCTAAAGGTCGCGAGTATGTTCAGAACAAGCTGCGCATCATCCAGCCTCCTACGGACGACTGGGAGGATCTGCAGCGGGTTGAGTACGAGCCAGGGTTGAACGGTAAGCATTCCGGCGTGGGCACTCTGTTCATGGAGAAGCGCATCTCTGTTGGTGAATGTAAAGAGTACGTCCGGACATGGAGCTCGTATCACGGCTGGAAGGAACAACATCCAAGCCAGGAAGCGAGGTCCAAGGGTGGACGAGGCGATGTCATGGATCAGTTGTTTGATGAGATTGCAGAGGAAGACGAGCATTTCCGAGAAGATGAAAACATAGTTGATATTGAATGGGGCTCGGCACTGGTTATGGCGAGAAGGAAATAAAGGCCACCGTGGTTCATGGAGCGTACCTCAAAATCCGCAACCAGCTCTCCCCCATCTCATCACGATTTCTTTGCGCCCACTCAAGCTCCACCTTGCATACTTTCCTGCCCTGCATGACACTCAAGGCGATGTTCAAAGGCCAAGGCGACTCGCAGCGGCCCAAAAGCCAACGCCACAGGAGATCGCCAGTATTCAACGGATTGGCAGACTTTCCGTACGGGTGCGATCCAGTCTACCCTGTGCTCGAGTGGAGGGAGAGTCGTTTCGATCACCCGATCGAGTCCCATATTGTGGAGCGCATCGTATAAATCGGCAAGGCCAGACCACACGAGAGCGAGGATGGCCCAGTAAAAAGTCAGTTTACGAGCGAGTCAACGTCGAAGAAGTGGATTGCAATAGCATGAAAATCTGCGAGATGACCAGTCGCTCGGCCGATGGTTGATACTGCCTCCCAGAACAGTCGTTCTCCTTGGTGTGAACTTTCAAGCTCTGCCAGGAAGATCTCCAGCTGAGTCTCGATCGTCCAGAGGTCACTAATGGCACTGATCATGATAACTGGGATACCCGTGGGAAGCGACATCGGGATGAGATCTGTCTTCTGCAAAACGGGCTGGTCCGAGCAAGAAGACGTCGAGGAGCTTCTGGAACATGCTCTTAGGCCGCAGATCGAATAGGAGGGTCTTCCAATGCGGCGAGCAGAGAACGTTCGGCCTGTGTCGTCTCAGTGCGTCGATGGCCTGTCCAGTAAGCATGCACGTTACGAGTGGCAGGATACCGAGTTACACCATAGATACGGAACTCAAGGAAGATCTCATGTCCTCTGCCCGCTTGATGTCTGAGCGGCCCTCGCAACTCAACAAGTCTCAAACAACCATCGGTATGCCAGTAGTACCTACGAGGGAGTTCGCCGGGCATTCGAGCGCCTCGTATGTAATCAGCGAAAGGTACGTGGCAAGCGTGTCGTCTTGCACGGCTGTCTTTGCATTCCAGAGCGCTTTCTGCAGCTCGACAAGGGTTTCTGTGTAAAGCCGTTCACTCGGTGCAACCAGAGCGAGGTCGCCATCGCGGCGTCCTACGAAAGCGAGATAGCAAGCGAGCGGACGGCGCTCAGAGAGGAGTTGGAGCTGCTGGGTGGGAAATGAAAGGATGACCAGGAGCGGAGCATAGATGCCTCTCCTATCCAGTCATGGGCTGAGGGAGTGGCGAACGTTGCCAGAATGCTGTCTGGTAAAGGCGAAGGTTGACACAGTGGAGAGTACATTCGAGGCAGGTCGAAGATTCCGGGTATTGATTTGCGGATCCTATGTGCGCGTTCTAGCAACGGCCGCTTGACTATCCGACCAGGTTTCGTTTCGTGGTTTTCTGTACATCGTTCTATGTGAGCCTTCGTCGTTCGGTACGAATATCAGTCCAGTGGAGCCCGCGCGCACTCCACGTTCCTCTTCGTGCATTGTCCGCATCTCGGCCGTTGAAGATCGCACTACTCAAACGATCAGTTCTTGCGTGCTCGACTGGGATTTCCTTGCGTCTGTACCTACCATTACTCTGCACCTCTTGCATGTCATGCAGGCCTTTGATCGCCCGGGAACGCCAAACATGGTTGAAGTTGCATATTGCCAGCATCGGCCTCGAAAGTAGAGATATCGCCAGTTTGTTTGTTCAGCTCAGCTGAAGCTCGAGGTCGTACAGCAGGTACCTGGCACCTCTAAACCTTTTTGAGACTCAATTCGCGAGCCAAGCCTCAGGCCAGGTGTTTAAGTCGTTCGAATCATTGGTGATGGGTGAGACAATGAATCAGCGCAAACCCTTCAGGTTTTCCCATGGTCCAGCTTTGCAGCCTTATGCTGATCCCCAAGACCTTCCACAGTAGCTGCATCATCGGTCTCAGCCCAGCCATATTCATCTTCGTCCTCTGAATCCGCCACTTCTTCATACGTTCGCTTCCGCACAATTCTGATAGGACTCGAAGCGGGCTTTGCAGGCTGAGCAGGGGTCTGACCGGGATCGCAACTTGTAAGGTCGATAAAGTGCCCTCTCAAGCGCCCTTCCGTACTGATCTCAAAACCGAGGGCGTTCCTAACGTCTCCGATTGGATCGAGTGGAGTAATATTTCGACCTTCACATTTCTGGATGCCAAGAAATCGTCCGGTGAAGTCGCGAAACGCAACGATACGGCTCCAGATTCCACCTTCCCATTCTGAGCCGCCAACTCCTGGTCCAATCGCAGCTGAAAGGCCATCGTCACGTCGCATTCGTGAGCTACAGCCTGTCGTCACGATCACAGCTATGTTGTGTAGTACAGCAAGCTTGTTCAGTGCAGTGACGAAGGCACCCAAGACGGCATAGCGACGGCCGGCCTGCCATTTTTGCTGATCAGACCGAGAATTGCTGTTGTATGGGAAGCGTGGGTATTCCAGGTCTACGAGCGAGTTGACGTCGTCTATGACAAGTAAAGCTGTCCCGGGTAGTGGAAACGACTGTGGTGGATGGAGGATGAGAGCGAGCAGATGCGAGAGAGTTTTGGCGGCGAGGTATTGAAATTGATTCATCGTCCGGTCAGAGCCACTGCCTTGAAGGTCTGGGAGTTGGCCCATGACAGTCTTCAATCTTGAGCCGCTTAGGAGTGTCGCGCAGTCTGCCGGCAGTCAGTCGAAACCCATACATCCTTGCGGGATGCCAGCTTACCAACCCAAACCACCTGCCCACCGGCCTTGATCGCTTCAAATGCTGTGTCAAGTCTGGAGGAAGTCAATACCACGACTCCTGGAACAGTCGTCTTGCAAGAACTCACGCTAGTGCCGTCTTGCCAGAGCCACTTGATCCCCATACCTCGACAACTTTGCCTCGTTCGAGTCCACCTCTGCTGGTTGTGGGGTTCCAGACAAGGCTCCGATCAAGGCTGATCAGCCCAGTCGAGATGGAAGAATACGTGACATTAGACAGATCCTCAAGCGCCGCCGATGCCGATTGCGTTGGAAGCCGATCTATTGTCGTTAGCTGGTGTATTGTGGGTAGGCTCGAAAGGACTCACGCGATGAAGCGGCCGGCGGCTTTTGCGGAGGATCATCCGAGGACGATATCGTCAGTACCGTGTGTGGAGCAGCCATCGCCGCCAAGGTGAACTGTGAACTACATCAAGATGTGAGGAGAGTGTTGAGAGTTGAATGGGAGACGCGAACTTGACGCATTCGCGATGGCTCTTCCTCCGAAGTTCGGCCGAATGAATTCCAACTTGAAGTCTTGGGATGAGTCGATTCTGTCAAATTCTCAATGCTCGCACATATTCACACTCAATAGCACTCATTGGAAGGCCGAAACAGCCGTGGAAGAAATTGTAAGAGGCGCGTCGGGCTTAGAGCAGATCACTCTCTGACACCACCTCCAACGACTTTTTTCAAGCATGAACGTACTCGTTACGGGCGCCAGCCGTGGTATAGGTCGAGCAACAGCACTCCTCGCCGGCAGGCAAGGCTGGAACGTCGGCGTCAACTACGTTCGAGATGAGGACACAGCGAACTCAACGGTCCAAGACATCAAGAGTACCGGCGCAAAAGCAACCGCGTTACACGGAGATGTCTCGAAAGAATCCGACGTGTTGAAGCTCTTTGACTCGATGGAAGGCGCCCATGGACCGACCAATGGTCTCGTTATCAACGCGGGTATAACGGCGCAGAAAGCGCCTCTGGCAGAAATGGGCATTGATCGGCTGAGGCAAATGTTCGACACCAACATCCTGGGAGCTTATCTATGCGCTCGAGAGGCTGCGAGACGGATGTCAAAGAATCGCGGTGGACTCGGTGGGAGTGTTGTCATTGTCTCGTCGGCTGCCTCCAGGATAGGTTCACCGAATGAGTATGTCGATTATGCTGGGTCCAAGGGAGCTATGGATAGCCTTACGCTGGGGCTGGCGAAGGAGTTGGGTCCACTGGGAGTACGTGTCAACGCAGTCCGACCCGGCCTGATTGACACTGAGATCCATCAATTGTCTGGAGATCCCAACCGGGCCAGTCGGCTGGGAGAGCAGACGCCACTCAAGAGAGCTGGAAACGCGGAAGAAGTAGCAGAAGCAATCGTCTGGCTGCTGTCGCCAGCGTCATCTTATGTGACAGGAGCATTACTCGATGTTGCTGGAGGGCGCTGATGTTATATTTCCCGAAGCTGCATTGTTGATATGATATCCCGTCAAAACCTAAAGCACATAATAGCTCCACTGAGAAAGCATCCAAATCATTGACATCGACGCCACCACGAACGGCGAGAATAGTCCCTTCCCAGCCTTCGCTGAGCCGAAAATCAACCATTCGCTCACGAAATGTGCAAAAGCAACGCCGAAGGTCCAGAGTCCCAATTCGTAGGCCACCCGGTTGTTGATGTTGTAAGCTGTGTAAAGTCTCACAATGCTGGTAATAGCCGTCCAAGTACCGAATGTTCTTGAACTGAGCTCGTTGACGGGGCTATTAGTAGCACGTTTGCTGTCTCCCGAGCCGGTGGTCTGAGTCGTTTGAGAAAGTCCGGTGTAGACTGCACGTGAGCCTGAGAGGGAAACGTAGCATGAAATGCTATTGCCTAGAGAGACAACGGCGATCTAAGATGATCAGCATGAAAATTCAATAGACGCAAGTGCGTTACATACGAAGAGAAGCCATTTGGGAAGCAATCCGTCGCCAGTAGGCAGGAGAGAGGCAAGTGATGCCGACAGTGACATTGCGTTGATCACTGCTTCTGCTTGGATGTCGAGAAATCCCGCCGTTCAGAGCGTGAGAGACTTGTTGCTGAGTGGTTTTGACAGCAGAGCGGAGAAGGGACCGAGATCGAAAGTGAAGTTCTCCTGGAAACACGTTCGGATTCGGATTCGGCTCAAGAAATTAGACTTTCCAGGATTCAGGAACAGGGAAGGTGCGCTTGGGTGCGTCTGAATCTCCAACGAACTCAACGCCTTCTCCGCAACCACGACATCGACCTCTCCCCCCAAAAATTCGAGTAGCCATGGACACAATGGACAAAATCCAGGAGACGGCCCAGGAGACAATCGATGTCTGGGCGGTACCCACTACTCAGGCTTTTGCCTTGATCGGCCTGATATGGCTGTCCCTCAAGATCTTCTCCTTCTGGAGGATGATCGCGTCGCTCTTCCTGCTGCCCGGCATCTCGGTGAGTGTATTAAGAAGCCGCCATTGGATAGCTTTGCTGATATTTCATAGTTCTCCAAGTTCGGCCGGAAAGGTACTTGGGTCGTCATTACCGGAGCCTCCGATGGCATCGGCAAGGAGTACGCCTACCAGCTCGCAGCTCGCGGATACAACATCGTCCTGGTCTCCCGAACCAAGTCAAAGCTGGAAGCCCTCGCTGCTGAGATACAAGAGAAGTACAAGGTGCAGACCCAGATCTACGCGATGGACTTTGCTGCAAACAAGGATGCGGACTACAAGGCCTTGGGCAAGCTCGTGAGCGATTTGGACATCTCCGTCTTGGTCAACAACGTGGGGCAAAGTCATAGCATCCCTGTGCCGTTTGCAGAGACGCCTGAAGCTGAGGTCCGGGATATCATCACCATCAACTGCACGGGCACGCTTCGTGTCACGCAGATGATTGTCCCAGGTATGATTCAGCGAAAGCGGGGCCTTGTCCTCACCATGGCTTCATTCGGCGGTATCATGCCAACTCCTCTACTGGCCACTTACAGCGGAAGCAAGGCGTTCCTGCAACAGTGGTCTTCTGCCCTTAGTGCCGAGCTTAAATCACACAACATCCACGTGGAGCTCGTGCAGTCGTACCTGGTCACCTCCGCCATGAGCAAGATCAAGCGTTCATCGATGCTCATCCCGAAGCCAAGAGCATTCGTCAAGGCTGCTCTTTCCAGGATTGGGAGACACGGAGGGGCTCAGGGAGTTATCGCAACGAGCACTCCCTACTGGTCACATGGCATCATGCACTGGGCCATTTCTACATTTCTGGGGACGATGAGTCCGATATTGCTCAGCATCAATAAAGATATGCATGAGAAGATACGGAAGCGGGCGTTGAAGAAGGCGGAGAGGGAAGCAAAGAAGGCATGAGTCCGCCAATGGGAGATGTAGTAACGATAGGTATGTCCTCAATTTTTTAGGTTAGAGGGTCACTTGGGTTTGAGGACTATTGTCCTCGTGCCCGAACACCATTACAACATCGAGATATAAAACTTATTCGTGGCAGCTTCGTAAATACAACTGTTGTCTACTCAAAATCAATCACACGACATTTGCTGCTGCATCGACCTTGCCAAAAATGCAGCGAACGAGCCTCTTAGATATGCCGGCTTAGGTGTTGAACAACACCTACGACGAGGCGATGGAAAACCAAAACGACGCGCGCCAGTTTTCGCCTCTGCGCGCCACGTCGAACGTCCTGTCACCCACGCTCGCTCGAGACAATCGCCAGCTTCGTCGGGAATCTCTCTCCACTATCTACAGCTGCGCTGTCATCTTCTTCGATATGTAACGCCCCCAAATGAAAGCCACACACTTCGTCAACCGTGTCCCATAGGAAGGCATGGGCTACGTCACAAAACTCATCTTTACCAACCTTTCCATCGACTACGATTCCATTGAAGATACTCACGCGCACTGCCGGTACCGTAACACCATCACCTTCCGCCTGGGGAACAAGGAACGTCCTGCTTAATAAAGAACAGCTGCTCAGAGCGGTTCGCTTGGTGTACTGGTCGAGATATCCGGTCATGTTCACGGACGATTTACATTCTGGTCCCTCCCCAGGTGTTGGCTTGGATGATGGCGACCTCCCCGTAAGCTGAAGGACTCATGCCTAGCAGCTCGTGAGAGTCCAGTCTTGTTAGCAGCGGCGCCTGAGGGCAACCAAATGAATTCGAGAATGAGCTCACAGAGTAAAACAACACTGGGCAAGACGAGTGAGAAAGCGAGGAGTCGAACTACCTCCATGTTCTCTCGAGCGGGGAAGCTCTACGATAGTGGAACAACAACAGAGACGAAGACGTGAACATCATAAGCGGCACATTGATCTGGCGTTGAATACTTCATCTAAATCTTGCCACCTTGCTTTCCGTTCTGCGTACCGTATATCTCTCGCTGATAATCCTCAAACAAAATTCACGCATCCCCTCCATTCAGCGGCAAACTTGGTCTCCCCAAACTTCACCGCCCTTTCTCTATCACTCCAACCCCTCCAACCTCTCTTCCCACCTGTCCTATCCAAAACATGGCCACAAACGAACGTCCCCTCTTCTTCTGGCGCGAAACTGAAGGACCCCACAATTACATGTCCCAGTGGTTCGATTCGCCCTTCACCGTCTCCGGCACAACCTACGTCAACGCCGAGATGTGGATGATGGTGCATAAAGCGCTCCTCTTCGGCGACGTCGAAATAGCCGAGAAAATGAAAGCCACCACCGATCCGAGAGAACACCAGGCGATGGGAAGGAAGGCAAAGGGGTTTGATCGAGGGAAGTGGGATGAGCGTAAGTTCTATTTCTTCGTTTTCTGTCGGTCTCGGGATATGGGGCTGATGAGGTGGGTGAGTGTAGATAAGTCTCGGATTGTGGAAGAGGGGAATTGGCATAAATTCAGCCAAGGGGAGGCTATTGGGAGGAAGTTGTTGGCTACGGGGGAGAGGGAGTTGGTTGAGGCGAGTCCTAATGATCGGATTTGGGGGATTGGGTTTGGTGCTGCGGAGGCGGAGGGGAGGAGGGAGGAATGGGGGGAGAATAGGCTGGGGATTGTTTTGATGAATGTTAGAAGGAGGCTGAGGGAGGAGTAAGGGGACCAGAAGAAGTGAAGTCAACGATATTGCTTTGAAGCAGTATTAATAGCCCGAGTCACAATCCGACCAATCTAGCTCTCAGAGCGCGGCCGAGAGTTCGCCAGTCTCACCGCTGTTGACTCGAGAGACCCAAATTGTCTCAGTATCGGAGGCTTGTTTAACAGCGTGACAGCTGCTCACTGTCGTCCAATTGTCCGTCCTCCAAACAAAACATCCCAAGTGACGGCCTTCATATCCTTCATCACATCCTCGCGAAGTCAGGACGTGGCGGTCTTTGTCTTGCGATCCCATGTCCACGTGGACAAGATATGCAGTCCAGTATCACGAACAGCTTTTGCCTTGCGCTCGTCGTTGCCCTTCTCGTCGCTTAGCAAATACGCGTCTCGCAAATTAGTCATTGCTCGGGATCTCTCGAACAGTCTCGCATTCGTGAAGACCAGGATAAAGATCGGTTCAGCTCGTATATTGTACGACACTCGAGAGAATTTCACCGAGTATTTCCAGATCTGTTTGACCGGCGCTATGTTGCTTGACAGTACGCCGAATGGGAGCACCAATTGCCACATTCCTACAAGCGTCGAGGATTCCGTCGTGAACGGCACCGTCGACTCTTTTAGGTTCGCCAATGCGGCTTCGATCTCTCGCGGCTGTACTGGTTCTGTCCGCGGTGGCCGAGCAGTAGCGGTGATCGTCGCGGAAAGGATTTGCTCTAGGACTTCGCTCAATACAAGAGCAGGGTAGTCGATGGTATGCAAATGTTGCACAGACGAGAGAAGAACGTAAGACTGAGTGACGAGATTACGAGCTGATCGTCCACGATTATTCTCTTCTCCTTTGGCACGGCAGCTTTGAGGAACAGCCGGTACAACCAGGTTTTCAGCTTTTCTCTCCATCAAGCTGTGTGGGCTTGCGGGTGATTAATGTTCTTATTTGCTATAACCATTCATCGGGAACGATATTGTCATGAAGAGCATCATAGGATCGTCGGAAGGCTTCATGCGAATGTGGAATAGCTTCTCAACCTCCTGTCGCTGGTACAGGCCGATATATTCGGCGTCAAACGAAGAATTCGTCTTCCATCTAGGTGGGTTCCGCAGACTTGTTGATGTAATGTACAAGTCCCTGCCTGGATAGGTGAGCGGTAGGGCATACGAGTTCTGTGACAATGTGCCGCCAATGAGATCTGGGACGTTCGGCAGATGGATCCGATCGTACATTTGAGGATAATTCACAAATGAGTGGTGTTTCGCGGTCAGTCCTGACGTGAATCCAGCGGCGGGTTGATCCGAAGGCTCGACTGTATTCGCACGGTGTCCTACGACGCCATTTCTGATTTGTTCGAGGACGGCGGTAACGTCGCCAACGTAAGCCTCGATCACAACACAATCTTGCATGATGAAGATGGCCCGAGAAACCTTCGTGAAGCAAATCGCAGCGTAGTCGAGTACAGTCCAGAGGCGCCGTTGGGTTTGATTCCAATGGCGATCATCTTGTTTGCAAACGAGTATGGGTGTTCGCCAGGTTCGAAATCGATGCTAGGGTTGTTGTCGCGGTGTTCTACCTTGCTGTGCTCCCACGCGAGATCAATGGTGGTAACGTTGGTAGCCCAGTTTTGTCGAATGGCTTGGGATGCTGCCGGAGCTACCATCTAGGAATATCGTTGGTTGAAAGTAGCAAAGCAACTTCGAAGCTCGGCGCTCAGCAAGCGTGCATAAGAGTCAGGTAGCATCACTGCGCCGGTGACTAAATGGATTTCGTTTTCCTTTCCGCACCCAGGAGCTTTTCCAACCAACTCGATCTCATCTGCGCGCGTCCCCGGCGGGAGACCCGGGAGAGGGGGGGGGGGCTGAACATTGCGATTATCTGTTGCATTGCAGGTTTTTCTTGCTCTTCCCGCTGACGCGCGTCTATAATCGCACGCAAACTCGATCGATACGATACTCTTGCTGTACGCTGTCTCGCCATTCTTGGAGAACCTTCACAATGTCGCGCCGGTACAAGACCGGTATGTCGAGAAATGCTGGGAGGTAGGTGAAGAGTAGGCACGGTGATGTTTTGCTTATGCGGAGTTGCTCCGCATTGTCGACGATCTCTGAAAGATTCTTGAACATGAGCAGGACGACAAGATTCTTGGCCATCGCTGCAGGTTGAACGTCGTTGATCGTGAAATGGTATTTCTTTTGGCTTGTGCGTTTGTGCTTGCTCTCATCAGCGGCATTTGTTGCCAATATCTGGTAGAGGTCACGAGCATCTCCGACGCCACCAAAGAACAATGAAATCGTCGGTCGTAATATTGAGGCCAAAGTCTGGTTGTAAAGTGATTCTGGATCGTCGTGCCCAATTGGATGGTCTTCGCCAACATTAATTTAAGCATACATCAGCTCCGACTGCTCCAACGCAGGAGTTGTTCATACAGTGATAGCCTTTATCGCGGCAGATTCAGCAAGATCTCGTTCTGAGCCTTGTACGCCTCCGGTATGTGCTGTTGGGCGTTCACGTAGGCGTCGACTGCGCGTAGCAAAACATCGCTGGAGTTGATCGATTGGAGGTTTTTTACAGTGGACGACGCCTGTACGTAATCCCCTGGACCCAAACACGCCTTTGCCTTCCGCAGGAGAAGTTTTTGGAGCTCGCCTTCATCCGCACCGGCTTTGTGTTCGGCGATGATGCTCAGGCCGGAGTTGCATGCTTGAATGGCGGCAGCGTACTTCCCGAGTCCGAAATTTGCAGTGGCGAGGTTGGCAAAAGCGAGATGACTGCTTGTGTCCAGCTCCGCGGCGCATGTGTAGAAAGGAATTCTAGAAGGCACGAAAAGATCAGCCATAAGCCGCAAGAGCAGGATGGAATCGCTTACAAGCTGCATACTGCCCAGCTTTGTAAAACTCGTTGCCCTTCTGACGAACGGCATCAGACGTCGGGGTGACAGGAGCCATCGCTGTTGTTAAGTGTGGCTCGTTGAGAGAGCGGAAAACAATGGCGGGCAGGTTGCGTCTTGTTGGGGCGAAGAGGCACGGGATATGAGTTAATTTGAGTTTAGACAAACGACTCTGCCATAGGAACACGCAACGCGTAGCCTGAAGCGACTTTTACATGGATGTGCCTGCCACGCTTCTTACATGCAGTCCCCTGATGGGTCGTTGTCCTGACAGCGTGCAGAACGTCCGATGCTATGAAACTCCGCAGCACACTGCGGGTGGAAAGCGACATTGACAAAAATGCCACATTCTCCTGGTGTACGGGCGTCACCCGTCGTGGATGTCTGGCCGATGAAGTTGAGGTCCAGCAAGCATAGCAACCACTTCGGTCCTTCAGTCGGCCTTTGTCCATGGGAGAATCATGCGGGAGGGGCAATTGCATGACAGAATTTAGTGTAGGCCTTGGGGTTGGGCGAGCACAACGTCGTGGTGGTAGCTTGCTGGTGCTTCCGTACGATCGTACTTGGTGATTCTGCATTGATGCACAGCGAGTCGACACTTGTAGCCAACGACATCCAAACATGGATTTCTTCTCCGAATTCTTGTTCAGCTGCTTGACAGGAGTTGGGTGCGATAGCAATCTGTTGAAGCGTTTGGGCCACACAGGGTTGCTCGTACCAAGGTGATTTGTAGTGCCTGCAACAACAGCGGCGTGAACTTGACTGTTTGTAACATTGCAGTCTTACCGCACCTCATGTTGAGCTGAATGCAGCCCATACGAAAACGATGGCTCGAACGACCACCCCACGGGAGTCCTGCCCTGCCCAGAGAGCATTTCATCTTGCGAAACCAGGTATGGCGGTGGCGGCGGGAACGCGTCTTGCGAGCGGGGAGGCGCTCAACGGATGGCGTTCGTGCTGTGGGGTGCATGGGGAGCGAGATGCTGCGCTGCGTTGCAGGCGGAATACGAGGACGATAGATAAGGCGGGTAGCAGGCGGAAGGTGTCGACATGGGAGAAGGCAAGGAGACAAGGCAGATGACAGCGTGATGATGGGAGGGTGGTGTGTTCTTTGGTACGGGAAGTGGAGGCTGGAGATTGGAGACGCGGTGGAGGAGCATCGCAGGCTCCGGCCAGCAACGCCCACTTCCTCCAATCGACGGGCACGCACATGCCTGCCAGACGAAGCGTGGGCAGGCTTTGCTTGAGCGAGCAGCGACAACAAGTTTCGGATACGCCAGTCCACTCGGAGCAGTCCACATCGAGGCCAAACGAGTGCTTCCATGTTGCTGCTACGACGGTATTGCAGGTAAGAAGTTGGCCGGAGCATTGTCTCATTCGTTCGTCTGCATCACCACACCCGCGAGCACCAGCAATACATATATTGCTTCATCCCTCTCTTCAACACATCTCACTACAGTACAGGCGTTGTGCGGTTAGAGTGTGGCTGTCAGCAGTACATACTCTACCCACCGCGCTCCAGCCTGCTCTCTTCCTTCTCCCTCTCCACCATGCCCCAGAAACACCACTCCCACTCGCACTCGCAAACCCCACTCCCCTCAGACTGCAAGCCTGACACGCCCGTGCCAGCTCCCGCCCTCCGCTCCGACTCGCCCATGAGTCCCCTCGCCGCCGACATGCAGCAGCAGAAGATCCTCGACGACATTTCCCACCGGCGATACAACCCGCTGCGAGGCTCCTGGGTCCTCGTCTCGCCCCACCGAACGAAGAGACCGTGGCAGGGCCAGCAGGAAGAGCCTAGCAAGAACGTGCTGCCCTCATACGACCCAAAAGTGCGTAACAGCAAACTCAAAAGAGACGGCCATTGGCCATCAAACTGGTGGCTTGGACACGATGCTGATGGACACAGTAGTGCTACCTATGTCCTGGTAACCAGCGCGCACAAGGCGACTCCAACCCCAAGTACGACAGCACCTTCGTCTTTGTGAACGACTACTCGGCCGTCAAAGAAGAGCAGGCCGAGTACAATCCTCCAAAGCAAGATGGCAGTAAGAGCCCCACTAGCATTGGGCACGGTGACATTGAATTCGAGACTGACAATTGGAACAGCACTCGCATCGCGGTTACTACGCGCGGAGAGTACGACGGGCAAATGCTACGTGATCACCTTCTCACCCGCGCACAACCTCACACTGGCCGACATGCCACCTCAAGACATCCTGCCCGTCATCCAGACGTGGACCAAGATCTACATCTCACACCTCGACCCAAGCTCGGCCCTCTACAAGGCCGCCAAGTCAAATTCCTTGCCAAATGGTTACTCGGTTGAATCACCCAGAAAGCAGTTCCGTTACATGCAGATCTTTGAGAACAAGGGCCATGCCATGGGCTGCTCAAATCCACATCCCCACGGTCAAATCTGGACGACGACCTCTTTACCAGAAGAGCCGAGCATGGAGCTTCAAAACTTGAAGGAATATCGAAGACAGGAAGGTGGTTCGCACATGCTGGTCGACTACGCACAACTGGAGAGCGACACGGGCGAGCGAACGGTGTACGAGAACTCGAGCTTCTGGGCTGGATGTCCGTGGTGGGCAACTTGGCCATTCGAGATCATGGTAATCGCTAAATCACACAAGCGTGCTCTCGTCGACTTCGGCCAAAAAGAGCAGGAAGACTTGGCAGATGTGGTTTCAGAAATCACTCGGCGGTACGACAACCTATTCGAGACGTCTTTTCCCTACTCGATGGGTCTCCATCAAGCACCCCTGACAGGTTCGGACGAAGAGATCGAGGCCTCGCACTTCCACATGCACTTCTACCCTCCACTTCTTCGGAGCGCAACAGTTCGGAAATTCCTAGTCGGCTACGAGATGATGGCGGAACCTCAACGCGACATTACGCCCGAGCAGGCTGCGAAGCGGTTGCGGGACTGTGGAGGCGATCTGTATCGGAAGAAGATGTAAAGGCTTGAGTGGGTCGTGATGGATGCATTTCCCTGGCGTTCTGGCCGGCATACAGCGGGAATAGAGACCTCTGGCGGAGATTTGTTTTTGTTGCTTGCATAACGAGTCCTCGTTGAACGCTCCACACGGGCGGTTCGATTCGAAAGACATATTTCGTGCTTCGAAGCACAAGCGATGATGAGCATTTCGAGACCATTGTGCTTTTCGCTCTCATTTTTGGTTTTGTACATGGATGTGTTTTGGCTGTCACCGTATCCAGACTACTCTATGATGAAGTCGAGATGACTCTGCGATACAGTCTCATCATCCCAAGGCCATTCCACGTCAACAAAGCCAACCGCTCGGACGATCTTACAAATCTCGCCCTCGCCCTTGCCCTTCGTGTATCGTTTGGTTTCCGCAGCGGCAGAGAGGCCAGGTCTAGAATGTAATCACTGGATATCAAGACTTCTTTCTCGCGTAGTTGACATAAGAATGTTCGATGCAAGATCTCCACCGGGTCGTCCACAATTCGACGAACAGCATGGAAGTGGTTAATGCTGAGTAGCGTTTGGCCCTCGTCGTTGAAAGCGGTTTGGACAGATGATTTATTTGACGGCTTGATGACGGTGACCCGAGTCGAAGCCGCGTTTATTGGGTCCCTGTCCAGTCATAAGGAGAAGCTGCGGACGCGGGCTTGAATTTGCTAGTCTGGTGCCCAAGACGGGATGTCTGCAGTGGTTGTTGACGTCCAGGCTCGAGAGGCTGCGGAACCTAGTAAGCAGCGTGCGGTGCCTTCGGAGAGTTCCATCATTGCTCGAGCAAAACCCGTGTAGACCTCGTTGGCTGTAGCAGTATAGTCCACAGCGAACAATTTTCTGTTTGGTAAAAGCCACATTAAAGACGCGACCCGATCTCGAGGGTCCTTGCAGTCGAAGGCATGATAATCGTCGAGGGCATCGAGGATCTGAACTCTTGATTCTGCAGAAGAAGACAGAACAGCCTGTTTTGGTCGTCCCAATGAAGGCGCCTCCATCATCATCAACCTGACGAAGCCCGCCTGGGCCATTGTTTCTGTCCAATCTGGTGGCCCTACTAATATCTTGACTGCCTTTGAAAACTGCACCCAACCGATGCGATGCCTCCCATACCAGAATTCTACCTCCCTCGTCACGCCGATTTCCTGCAGCACCCATCTCCTGCCGAAATAAGACAGATATACCAGCGGCTGAATTAAATTTGATGGACGAGCCAACGGCGAGCTATGATGGCAGGAAGCGGGATCCCCATCCAGGAATTCCCAGGAGTTCACTTGATGCGGCCTATTGTGCAAGACGCAGAGGTTCTGGAAGAGGGATTTGTCAGGTTCCCAATCGTGGTCGCTGGCGCCTATTCAGGTGAGAGTTTCAACTGCGTGACGGCAGATTTGTGACATGATAGAAACCTGATGCCTTTGTTCGCGTTCATCGTGCTGGTTGATGCAGATAGCATCGGCCCAGAGGCGGCGGCTACGGTCGGGGAGTCGGAAAATGCGGAGGGCGGCATCGAGGTTTGGGGTCAGAGGGAGACTATGACTTTGTACTGAGATATGACATCGGTTTGGGGTAGTGACGGTGCCCCAGCAGTACCTTGCCAATGGGGTGTCAGTATGCGCTACTCAACTTTTCAGACAGGGGGACTTACGAGATGGCCTCATATGGCTGAAAAACCTCGCCATCGTCGCCGCTCAAGTGGCATTCTGTGTGCAATATCCCAATCAAGGGATCTGCCACATCGGCCGCAGGTAGAAGTTCGAGCACGCGAAACGTCGAAGACCTGAGCTCCAACTCGGGGTAGTCTATTGTGGGAGTAAAATCTTCATTGGCGGACATCCTGCAAATAGACTGAACGGTATGCCAGTCCGGAACATGATGCGTCAACTTAGATGCGCGTTGATTAGCATGTTACAAGAACCAGATCAACGAGGCTGTGTCAAGCCACTTGTAAGGCTCACGACACTGCACGAAAGAGCTATGTAGTTTCCCGTATGCAGAGAAGCAGCGCCTTCCTCTTCAAAATGCTTTACACGGCGTCTCAGGGAGAGATCGCCTGCGCATTTTGCTTCCTGACCCGTTCGTTTGTGTCCATCAACTCTGGCTCTTCATGCTCCAAGCCGCTGGCTGTTGCAGGCCTGACAGCCTCGTCGACGATAGACTCATCTGTGGCAGCGCGTTTTCGTCAAGCGCTGAATGTCTTCCCACTCTCTCGTTGACGTGCGTAGGGTCACTTGGGTGGTGGACCCAGAAGTTCGAGATAATCAGTGTGAAGTTCAAGTCCGAGGCATGTGGTCCGTCGCGACTTCCACTGGCTCGTGCACGAAACTCATTCAGGGCAGGCGCTAGCCAGGAGCCAGGGAGGAGCTCTTTGGAAGGTCGGTCGTTGCCTGCATGTGATCTTACTATCATTCCATCTTTGCTCGCAGACAGCCAAAATCATCGTCAACTTGACCGCGTGTACGAAATATCTCACAAGACACCATGGCAGCTATGATGCCCGGACCCGGCGGCGGGAATGCCTCGTCAGCGAACTACGACAACCCCTACGCGACAAGTGTCGAGGATGACATTGGGATCGAGGCAGACGATGGTCAGTTTGCTGCATAACGCCGTAATAAGGATACGCGCTGATAACAATAACAATCAGACATCCTCGAAGATGACCCGATCAGCACCCACGACCGCGCCCCTCTCACCGGCAACATCAGCTCCTCCCAAGCCCAGCAGAACACTCGAACCGCGAACAATGCCCAGGGTTACCTCAACAACGCCCTCCAAGGCGAAGACCGACGCGCACCGATCGACACGATTGACGAATCGGTGTGGGAGACATTGAGACGAGATCTGCTGGCTGTGTGGGAGAAGATGCGACAAGTGCTTTGGCCGAAGTACCTCTTAGGAGGCATGTTGGCTCGCGGCGGTGGTATGAGCGATGCAGAGAGAGCTGAGGGCGAAGGTGCTGCTGGAACGATTGGACAAATCAGAGGTCTGGTGGGGAGATGGCCTGACGCAGACACCGTGCTGCAGGGCGGTATGAGCGAGGGTTTGAGGGATTGGGACCTGTGGTGTGTTTGGAGTGCACGTTTATTGAGACATTGGGATGCTAACGATTGGGACAGGGGACCACTGCTTTTCTGCCTCTTGCTATCCTTCCTTCTCAGCATGAACGCGAGAGACAACCAACGCTCTCTGGTTTTCAGCGGAGTCTTTGCAACCATCTGGATCGGCGAGGCAATTGTCACACTCCAGATCAAGCTGCTGGGAGGCAACATGTACGTGCCTCGCATATTTCCATGGAGCATACATATGTTAACAATATCTCAGCTCCTTCTTCCAGTCCATCTGCATCATCGGTTACACGCTCTTCCCCATGGTTATCGCAGCCACTCTCAGCGCTTTCGGAGTTCCAATGGTCGTCCGAATACCAGTCTACATCGTTCTTGGTCTCTGGTCGTTGGCGGCGGGAGTGAGTATCCTGGGCGGGAGTGGTGTCGTGAAAAACAGGGTGCTGCTGGCGGTCTATCCGTTGTTGGTGTTTTACGTTGGGATTGATTGTCTCTGCTTTATCTCGTAGTTAACAGGCTACGCGCAAGAATTAGGTATACCGAAGACGATCGAAGTATCCAGGCTTCGACGACTCGATCCCTAGCAATTCGAACTCGTTTTCATCGTGGTCCGGCCTCAGCATCGTCCAAAGGTGTGAACGGCGGTAACAAAACAGAACTGATCCCAGTAGGTGCCACACCAAAGTCCTGTTACTGGCACGTGCACGCCAAGACACGTAGACGCGCTTCTAGAAGTCTTCTTGCTTTTCCCCAGTTTCACTCCTTAAACATTCACCAATACGGACACATTTCATGCACGCTCATCCCAGGTTGAAAACAAGTTTGAAGATAGGGCCAGCTTTGTCGCCTCCACCCCTTCCGCCTGACCATACGTCGTCCACGTCCGTCCATGGAGTGGTAAGACGTTCGATCGTCTCTGTCTACAGCACGCATCACGACAGTCTAGCAGCGGCATCGCCACATTACATCTAGCTGCATATCTAATGTCCATCTTAGTGAGGTACGCGGGGATACACGAGCTACGGTGGCATACGGCTATGCTCATTTTGCCGCAAGAGCCGGACTCTAACAGATGACGCAGCCTCTTGATGTACACATCTATACGAACGGCAAGCACGGATCGAGCATCTCCAAATGGGTGAATCACAGCAGCTTGACCTTTGAGAATACTGGGAACACTGTCAAATTCTTCATCGCAGAGCTCGAGTACGAGATACGACATGGGTTTGGACCCCTTCGATTCGAAAAAGCGCACCCCAAGCTTAACTGGACCGACACTGAAATCCGTATCATTGCTAGCACAGTTGCAAAGCAGGAAATCGCACGCATTCAGCGTTGAGGTACGAATGTACAACGTGAGAATCAGCTCTACCACGGACGGAGAAACACTGGACCTCGCGACAGTTGCAGAAGGCTTCCTTGTATGGGAACGAACAATCACTTCAGCTGCCACCACGACGCTCTCAAGCTGGCTGCACTGAGCCTGTCGAGTTCGCCAACTTGATAAAGGGCAAATCATGTAGCCCTTGCGATCTGTAGTTAGCGATTTACAGGCGCCTTCTACGCAAAGTAGTGGTCAAGGTCGAGTTGACTGTGACCATCTCCGCCTGGGAAGAGTATTCCGGCATATGAATGTGGGGCCCCACAGATCTGTACCCCGCAAGTGAAGATCACAAGTACGTTTGCACATGGTGTCTGGACAAGTTACATATTGAGCGTTGCGACCGCACGGGTGTGTTGCTTCTCTACCTCTCCGGATTAGGAACGTCCCGGTTACAACACAAGTTTGATCATTGGCTGCGGTCGGAGGGCCTCACGTAATAAATGCGATATACAAAGTTTCTCTTCATATTAAGGTATGTCGATCATGTGGAGATCACCGCTCATACTACTGTTAGTCGAACTGACAACACTGTTGGTATTCAGAGCGGCCGAAATAGGAGTACGCGTATGGATTGCTTTTGCCGACGGCAATTTCACGAGATGACGAAAAGGTGAACATCGTTCACCATGAAGATGATAAATACCAGCTCTCCGTAGCCCACAGTTTAGCCCGCTCTTGGTCACATCTTTCTCTTGGTTGACGACAGCGACTGGTGTCAAGCATGCGATTCATTACCGTACTGACCCTTGCGGTCTCGACCGCTTCAGCTTTTCCAAGACTGGGACCTCAGTTTTCTAACGAGGCCGCCAAAGCTCTTGGGAAGCGGAACGTCCTGAAGCGTGACCCGGCTCAACCTGGATGTACAGTCTCGAAAGAATGCGACACTTATATAGACATCTCCGACGAGGAAGCCAATATTCCGTCGACTACCAACGCAGCGGTCCAGCTCAGCCAGGGCCGCAACAACTGCGGTTTCCTGCATGCCGCAGGATGCAAGACATTCGATGCTGCGGCGCAAAGCGTTAGCACTTCTGGAGATAACGCCTGGGCCTCACCAGGTGTCACCGACATTCGAGGGCCATGTCCTGGCTTGAACGCCGCTGCGTAAGTAAAGATAAGAGCCCAATAATTACTCAGCATCAGTGGATGTTCATTAACATTTCGTTTGTTCAGAAACCACGGCTACCTTCCTCGATCCGGTGTCGTCAACATGCAGCAGACTGTCGAAGGCTTGGGTGCCGCCTATGGCATGAGTGCTGGTCTGGCTGAGTTCTTGGCCATTTATTCCATCGTTTTCGACGGAGATCTTGTCAGCATGACATGGAGTATCGGCGGACCGTGGACCGGAAGCACAGGGCTGCTCTCCGCACCCCAGGGCGATGGGTACAGCCATAACAACTACGAGGGCGACACTTCCATTACCCGTTGTGATGCGTACATCAACAACGGTGATGCTCACTCTTCTTCCATGACACGTTTCCAGTACGCATGGGACTCCGGCGCAGCAGATGATAACTACACCTTCGACACCATGGGACGTCTCTTCGCCAAGAACACACACCGGAGTATCCAGACGAACCCTTACTACTTTGCGCCTCTTTTCTCCACCACTTTGGTCGCTCCGGCCGCTCACAACTTTATTGTGGCCATGATGTCCAAGTATGTTCAATAATCGTTGTACTTTGATCTCACTGTTTGCTGACCCGCGTCCTCAGCCACTCTGAAGAGTACCCTGCGGGTTACCTCAATGGTGACATCTTCAAGACCTTTTGGGGAGTAGGCGGCAGTTCTGGAGACTTCACCTGGCTCAAGGGCCAGGAACGGATTCCAGACGTGAGTATTACTCCTTCCCAATTTCCCAGTCCAAGTAACTGACACGCTTCTCCAAGAACTGGTACAAACGCCCAGCTTCTGACCCTTACGACATCCCGGACGTTTTCGGCGACTTGCTGCCAGACTTCCTGGCCTATCCCGATACGTTCCGCTTCGGAGGCAACGTCAACGGAGTAAATACGTACACCGGCATCGATATCGCCAATCTCACCGGCGGCTTGTACAACGCCGACACGCTTTTCGAAGGCGACAATTTCGCCTGCTTCTTCTTCGAGACCGAGCAGCAGGCTATCCCACAGCAACTGCAAGGCGGCGTCAACGCCCTGGACGCAGCCGTTTCTGCGCTGTTGAATGTTCTTTCGCCTCTGGCCGGGAACCTCTCTTGCAGTGGGCTCTCGAGCTACGATGGTGATGCCTTCACGCAGTACACTGGATCTTCTCTTTATTATGATGCTCCTTCGACAGGCCCAGTCAACTGCTAGAGCTTTCCTGGTGCAGTTTTTCCGATCTCGATGATCCATGAAGGAGGAGAAAAGCGGTCGTCATTTGCGATGATGAGAAATGCACTTCCTGTATTATTTGTAGCAAGGAATTGACCAGTTTTTCTTGCTATCGGCATCAGCTTAGTAGAGTTATAGATACCGGCGCCTGTTCGTACGGTCGTTACCAGAAGTTTATTGCATAGGCGTATTCTGCAGTGTGCAGTGTTTCAGACCAGCGAGCTCCAAGAAGGGGTCTTGACAGGGGTTAAAACTTCATCCGATCATACCCTACCATTCCCCTTTGTCACTTCAACTTCGGCCCCTTTGGACTGTCATAGGAGGTAGGCCAAACTGCACTTCACGTCAAATCACCACCGCATCGTCCATGGGTTTGGGAGGGCTAACGGTATCGTAATCGCTCTTTCGCCATATCTGTCGCTTGTCGAGCTTCCAAGACGCTTGACCCTCTCATCATGCGTTCGGGATGCCTCGCTGGACCAATCTTGAAGCACCGCATTGGTTGTCTGGAAATACGCAGCTTCGGATACAGGACAAATGCCGTGCCGCAGACATCAGACTTCTTTTGTCCGGCCCACTGTCCACTTTGCGCAGTTCCTCCGCGCTCCAAGTCTTCTGGCGACTTGGCGACCAAGCCGGGCTATGTCGAGAGCACCACTTGCATTACATTTCCGGCGGATTCGTGAGCTTCACTTTGTGGGCGGGAATAACTCCCTGCTGTGCCACGTGAACGCCATGTGGGGAACCGTTAAGTGCACTAGGACACTGACCCCATGGAGAAATGGCCTGGAGTCCTTGAGCAGATCTTGGCTATGCCCGCATAGCGAATAGGATGAGTCAGGAAGATTAAAAGCCAGTGCATGCCTCCTGCTTGGCGCTTGCGTCCACAGCTGTCCGAGTGTTAAAGCCCCTCTGGTTCCTCTTCGCTTCACTTCGTTCAACATCGAACTTGTCACTCGCGGCTGTGATCTGAGTCCACAATACTCGAACAATCATGGCGGATTTGAAGACTGGCCATCTTAGCGAGAAGGAGTATGCGGTATCTTTGCATGATCATGACAGTATGAAGAACGAGGCGGTTACTGGCAATGCGGAGCTTGATGCGATCCCTGATCCTGATGTCGTATGCAACCTCTCAGACAAGAAAAGTGCTGCATGGATAGACGCTGACTTGAAGCAGGAAAAACGGACGAGGAGAGGAAAGATCTCGTATGCTTGAAGATATTCGCGTTAGTCTCGCCAGAATTGATGCTGAAAGCTACGTGTAGGACAAGAAGTTGATGCGAAAAGTCGACCTATGGCTCATTCCATGGCTCTGTCTGCTTTACCTGCTCTCCTTCCTGGACAGAACAAATATCGGAAATGCCAGAGCTGCGGGCATGGAAGCAGATCTCGATATGGTCGGACGCCACAGATACAATCACTCCCTCACCATCTTCTTCATTTCATACGCCCTCGCCGAACCCGTCACGAATGTTATGCTCAAGAGACTATCTCCGCGCGTCTTCTTCACTGGCATCATCATTGCTTGGGGCACGATCATGACCCTTATGGGTCTCGTCGAGAGCTTCGCCGGTCTGATGGTCGCTCGATTCTTCCTCGGGTTCGTAAAGCGAAGGCGATGAGCCACACTTATGTCCAAGACACTTGCTAACCTTCCTTCCCTTCGCTTTTTCAGCCTAACGGAGGCTGGATTATTCCCGGGTGTGAACTACTATCTTTCATGCTGGTACAAGAGAGGCGAGCTCGGGATCCGGGCCGCAACATTCTTTTCTGCCGCTGCTTTGGCTGGGTCTTTCGGCGGGTTGCTTGCGGCCGCTATAGCCCAGATGGACGGCCTTGGAGGCAAGAATGGTTGGGCGTGGATTGTCAGTATTTGATTTGGATGCCCAAAATTTCACATCATGCTAAGAAGTCCGAAGTTCATCCTTGAAGGTCTTGCTACCGTGTTTGTCGGAGCTTTCTGCTGGTGGATGGTCTTCGACTGGCCAGATACTGCAGGTTTCTTGACGCCCGACGAGCGTCTGCGTGTTCGTCGTCGCCTCGTAGAGGACAATCAATTCAGCTCAGCTGAAGGTTCGTATCTTTTCCCCCTCCCTTCTATGCTTTTCACTACTAATCCATCAATCCCTAGCATACGACAAGCGCCACATCTACGCCGCTCTCAAAGATTGGAAATGCTGGGGCTTTGCTCTGATATACATGGGAACGCTCTGCCCTCTCTATGCCTTCAGCTTGTTTCTCCCCACCATCCTTCGTAGCATGGGACACGAAGGAACCAAGCTTCAGCTGCTATCCGTGCCTCCCTACGCTGTCGCGGCCTTGTTGACAATCACTGTCGGCTACATCGGAGATCGCACGCGCCAGCGTGCACTCTGCAACATGGCTACTGTTACTCTGGCCGTCATCGGCTTCACTATGCTCCTCGCCAGCGGGGATCCCACCGTACAGTACGTGGGAACTTTCTTCGGCGCAGCAGGCATCTATCCGACGATCCCTAACACCTTGACTTGGTGTTCGAACAACGTAGAGGGTGTCTACAAGCGAGGAGTTATCATTGGAATAGTCGTCGGCTGGGGAAACCTCAACGGCGTCGTATCTTCGAACATCTACCTCTCTAAGGATGCGCCTCGGTACTTTCCCGGACATGCGGTTGTTCTCGCGTACCTTGTCATTTGTGTCCTTGGAGGAAACATCTTGATGTATGTGTTCCTTAAGCTGGAGAATTCGAAGCGCAGGTCAGGGAAGCGAGATAATATGCTTCACGGCAAGACTCAGGACGAGATTTGGGTTGCTGGCGATAACAGGCCGGACTTCATCTACAGTTTGTAGATGTCGCAAATACCGGAAGGACCATAATGAGAAAAGCGGTGGTCTTTTGCGAAGATAAGACTTCTCTACTATTTGTAGCAAGGGAATTGACCGACTTTCCATACTATCAACGTCACAAGCATAGCCATTTCCTTCCTCCTAAGCCAACACGCACAGTGTTACGGCCTGAAGTGAAGTGGAGAGAGTCTTACCCAGCATCGTACGAAGAGTCTTGACAGAATAACCGGTCCTGGACTCTATCTATGGGAACGACTCAAGCGTATCTGTCAGAACGCTTAACGCGGAGGATAGGGGCGCGGTCCAGAAGTCCACCAAATTCACAGCTACCACCTTGAACACACTATGCCTCCATCAAAACGCGTCCAAATCAGCCCTAGTGAAGGCAGCATTTTATTTGCGTTATCAGCTTGCCATTCTGGTTATTGCACTACTATCTCAGCTACTATAAAGGCCTATAATGTCTCTAAAACTGTACTTCTTCGAAGAATCTATAAAGGAGCTATAAGAGAGGAGTTTGTACTACCTAATAGGAGGATAACTATTATAGAAGCGGAGGTGCTTATTAGAGACATATTGAAGCTAAATGTACTAGGACTGCTACTAACTATTAGTCTTATTAGAGCGATAGTAGATATAATATATAAAGTAAGGAATATACTATCTATTAGAGTCAAATAGGTAAGTAGCTTTATAAAGAGGATACTAGCCCTATAAGTAAGGCTTAGAAGGATATATAAGTGCTAGAGGAAGCTTTATAAGGATCTAGAGATTATTATAGCCTAATTTAAGCTAGTAAGGAATATAATTAATAAATATAGTATCCTACTAAAAGATACCTACAACTTTAACGAGACTAGCTTCTACATAGGACAGATTTTAGCCTCTTAATTAGAAACTATATCTTCTATATTATAAAAGAGGATTTCCTAGCTACCTTCTATATAGTATACCTATCCTCCTTTACTTAGAGTAATATTAAAGTAGGCTTTAGAGGCTATAGTATAAATCTATTTAATCTAGAGGCTATCTTTATAAGGGAACGCTCGTACTATACCTCTAAAGGTACCTTAGAGATATCTCGGATCTACTACTAAGCTAACTTAGTATTACGAGTAAAGAGAGAAGGATACTATAGTATTATTAACGAAGTCGATAGATAGAGAAGAAAGAAGCTACGAATAAAGTAGAAGATATATTATAAGTAAATAACATTATATTAAGCCTTAAGGTCTAAAGCCTTAAGGTCTAAAGCCTTAAGGTCTAACGCCTAGTAACGTAACCCTATTACGAACGTAAGCCTAAGATACTTAAGAGTATATTTTTAGTTATAGGGTAAGTCGACGTTAATCTATCTAGGAAGATACTTAAAGGGCGATCTATATAAGGTAGAAGTCTAAGGGCTCTAAACCCGATTAGGTAGCTAGGATAGGCTATCCTAGTTTATATAACCTAAGGCCCTATAGGGAATATACGGGGTTAGCTATAACAAACTCTAAGGGACTTTACTAAATGCCTATAATACTTAGTAGCTTAGTGCCTATATATAAAGGGAGCTTCCTACTTCTTCTCTTAATTCCCTTCTCTAGGTAATATCGAGTATTTACAATTAGCTACTATAGTCGTATTATAATACTCTATTTAGACCCTTTCCTTATAATCTTATCTTAGCTAGATCTATTACTAGACTATTATAGTCTACCTTTAACTTAAGATTTATAGTATATAAAGATACTAAAGAATATCTACGAAGTAGATAAGTAGACTACCCTTATTAAAAAGAGGCTTAAAAGGCACTAGAGTAGCTTACTAATTCTAATTTATAACGCTCTTAGCTAACTAGTAAAAGGTATATATCTTATAGCTACCTTAGTAGCTCTAATATAGTTATAGGTAACTACTCTTTAATAGGCTAATAAGGCTATATATATACGTAGAAAGAGGAAGAGGAAGGCAATTTAGTTAGACTACGCCTTATTAGTTAGTAAGTACTAGCTATAGCTAATTAGGACTAACTTAGAACTGAAATAAGGAAGGAGATAGTAAGGATAAAGAGGAGAGTACTAATATATAGCAGATATAGCTATTAAGGCTATACTATTAGATAATATAGTAATAGATTATAGGTTACTAGTATATGGTAGACTTCAATTTTAAGGGATTTGAACTTGTGGTTGTTAAGAAAATAAATTATTTCTATTATAAACTTCAAATTTCTGCACCGCGCCCCAGTCCGGACCGCGCCCCCGTCCTCCGCGTTAACGACGCTTGGCTAGCCAAGCTGTTCAAGCTTCTCCTGTCCTCGGTCCCAATCCGGCCCAAAACACAAAGCTTTGTATACAGCAAGATTTGCAGATTGTCCACCAATCAGATCACAGTCATCTTGGTGTAGTTGGTTATCACGTCAGTCTAACACACTGAAGGTCGCCGGTTCAAGTCCGGCAGATGATAATACTTAGCATCTGCGTATGTCCTTCTCTTTTTGTCGCTCATTTCGTTGTGGTTGAGCGTTGTGGAGCTCGGCAAATTTTTGCGGTGGATTTAGGACAATATTGAAGCTTTGTGGGGTCTGATCGATGGGGACGTTGCTTTTTTTACTATCCTACAGACAGGGAGACCCGCCGGCATCATAGAGGACTGTGTGGCTTTCAACGCTCGATGTTGCATATGTTACTTTCTGGTTGGTTTATCATACCGGATGTTTGCGTAATATGATGCGTGAATTGCAGCTCTTACCGAAGACGGATGATAAGAACAGAACCATGGTCTTTTGATACAATGTTCCGAATGATAAAATCCAATCGAAAAGATCCCGCATTCTCCTTTCGAGATCGATTGTCTTGCTTTTGACTGTGCCTTTTGCGACTGCCTTGCAACTCGACGACAATGACATCGATTTAGTCTCATCAATCTCAACGAGTCAAGTGCGTGCAGCCTAGACCGGCAATGTTGCATCCCCAGTTGCACCGAGCAAAATAATGGAGGGCAGAAAAACATCGCCTCCTAATTGGGTCCTATACTTGTTCATAGCAGAGCGGAGGCCACAAGCCGACCGCTGGGTTCCACTGCTCGAACTGAGCAACAGTGAAGATACCGTTCTGAGCAGCAATGCTGGAGCATGTGTCGCCCGACTTTGCCTGATAGTACTGAATGCAATTGGACGCAATACAGGATTGACGAGGTGACGGCACTGCTTTTGTGGGCGTACCAGGCACCGCGACGCAGTAATAATCGCCGATGTCTATATATGCACTGTTTGAGCCGACCGCTGGATCCTAGGACTCGAAATGTGCGACAGGAAAGGTGCCGTTTTGTGCCGCGATGCTGGAGCAAGTGTCTCCGGACTTGGCCAGGTAGTACTTCGTACAATTCGCCGCAATGTCAGTCTGATGCGGGCTGGGAGCGGAGGCGATTGAGGACATGGGCGTCGTGGCGGAGGAAGCTATATCCATTTAGTCTCGAATGATGCAGCACCACCAGCGGTCTTTTGGCGCGAATTACTCGTTCCAATCCACATGTAGTATCTAACATCAAGGTATTGGCAGATGCTACCCGCCGCAGGATTCCAAGCATAAAATTGAGACAGGGTGAAATTGTTGTACGTAGAGACGATCGAGCTACAGGAGTCGCCTGACTTGACCAGGTAGTATGCATCGCCTGTGAAAGTGTCAGTTTGTAGTGATACACCTTTCTTTGTGTGCGACCACTTCCAATTTGATGCTGTTCCACTTTGCTCTGGCTGAGGTCTGCCATGCGTCGTCGATGAGCTATAGCTGATTGATGTGCTAGAAAGAATGCTGGAAGGCGCCACTGTTGTCGTGGCCGTGGATGGACCCACACAAACAAAATAATTAACCAGCAAACTGGTACAATTGTCGATCGCCCTATTAGAGTCGGCTCAGCCTGGCATCAAGCTCTTGCCATTTGCAATCAGTCACTCACAGATTCCAGGTGCACAACTGGTCGAGCGTAATAGCACCGTTGTAGAATTCCACGATACCACCGCAAGTTGTGTTCTCGGCGACCCAGTAGTAGTTGTCGCAATTCAAGGGGTAACCGCTCTGGACTGGGGATGGAGCAACATTGCCGTCTCCGGTGGTATTCGATGTCACAGCGTTCGGGTTACTCGTCGGTGTTGGTCCAGTACCGTTGTTCACCTGCATGCAATATGACCACCCGTCTCTAGATCCGAGCAGTTGGCGTTTACGATCGGATCACGGGCGGGTCAGATGAATTGATATGTCCTTCCCTCAACTCCCATCATTTCTTGGTTTCTTACATAAATCTGGAACTGCGGTACAGTGAGGTTGGAGTATTGCTCCAATTCTGCGCAGTTGTTTCCTATCGTTGATCCAGTATTCGCTACAAATCTTTGACGCATGTATACACCCCTAACCTGCCTCAACAGTCGCCCAGAAAGAGCAATTTGCTATCGTATTGGCATCGTAATATCCTGCAGGGGAGCTGTTGATCACAAATTGGATGCCTTGAGCCTCGCTGGACACGACGAGTGCGGCCAGAGCGGCAGAGCACTCCAAGAAAGTCCGCATGGCAGCGATGTTCGATGAGACCGTGGTGTTCACCAGGAGATGCTGGCTTGGGGCTTCAGTCTGACAAAGGGAAGCCGGA
This sequence comes from Mycosphaerelloides madeirae, assembly GCA_002785995.1. Lineage (NCBI taxonomy): Eukaryota > Fungi > Ascomycota > Dothideomycetes > Mycosphaerellales > Mycosphaerellaceae > Mycosphaerelloides > Mycosphaerelloides madeirae. Next base: position 228,402 of record NHNV01000010.1, on the reverse strand, counting down.
TGACAGGGTACATTGTCGACTGTGTCCACCGAGAATGGGATGTACAATCAGCGTTCTCCTTCGGCCGCAGGGGTGACCGGGTTCTTGCAGTCTTGCACATCGTCCGAGCCAGGCCGTGGAAGGTCAGTAGTGCGGCGAGTCAGGCTATCTGGCTTTCCACCTTGTGAACCTGGCTGGTAGATGATCTCCAAGCTGAAGCGAGATAGGAATTCGCTCTACTGCACTTGGCGGCGGTTCAATTGCTTAGTGGATATGTACCATTTGTTGAAATATGACGTAGGCAGAAGTAGCAAGTGAGTGTATTGTAGGGAGGATAGTTACAGAGATGACCGAGCGGTTCCTTTATCCCCAGGCACTAGCGTGTCACGTGCACTTCATTCAATAATATCGAACAGTTCTTAACCATATATAACATATAACACCACGTCAAAACCAAGCTAATACTAATAGATCTAGGTCTTAAACTACTACTACTAGTAAAGGAGGGCTATTAGGCCTCTAACTACTTTAAGAGGCAGTACTAAGGTGAAGCCCGGTTGGCTTACTTATATATGCTATACTTAGCACTAGACCCAATATCGCTCTTATTATAGTTACTATTATTAGCCGATACGCTAGTAACCTAGATACGAGCTATTAGAAAGTAGTTATTAATATCTTTAGGTATTTTTAAGGAACTATCGACTTTAAGCTTATCTATACTTATAGTCTTACTACCTTTATAGTATTATAGGCTATACCCTAGGCTAAGGCTATACCTTAGGTAATCTAACGTAAATACTAAACTTCTTAGTATTAGGCTTAGTATAAGATTCTAGTAATATAGAATAGTCTAAAAGACTATAGATAGATAGTATACTCCTCTCTCTTCTTCAGCTTCGTAATTCTATATATATAGCCTAGTATAGTTATAAATAATAATAGCTTAAGCCGTATAATATAGGCTTTACGTACGCTACTTAGGGTAACGATTAATAGAACTATTATATAGAGCTTAAAGCGTTAGCTAATAGTAGTATTATCGACGTACGAAGCTAAAACTATAGGTTAAACTTAGGCCTATAAAGAGGCTATCTAGCTATAATAATACTTAAAAAACTTAGTAAACGATAGGCTTAAATAACGGTTATTTTAGAGATAACATAGGGGCCCTTATAATAGTTAGTAACCCTTACCTTACTATAAGAGGACAAAACGTATTACTATCTAAGAATAGTAGTAATATAAGCAAATTAAGTAGGAACTATCGACCTCTAATAGACGCCTAGTAATAAGATAGTAGTAGATAGCCTTACTAAGTTACTATCGAGACCTGTATTTAAGTAATTTAGAAAGGTACTAGGCCTAAAGAAGGTAAGGTAAGAGACTATTTGCTTATAGGGATATTAAATATAGGGGAATAGAAGAAGTTGATAGTTAGGTAGTAATATATAAGTAGTCCTTAACTCTAAGAGAAGTTCCTTAGGAGTAGATACCTAAGTATAATAATTACTTTGTTTTATTAATCTTAGAGATGCCTAATAGGTACCTAATAGGTACCTAATACTTAGGATATATAGTTTACTTACTATAGTTTCCTTTATAGAATAGTTAATTAAGTTAATATTCTCTAGTTCCCTCCTTATATTTCAACTAGAGATATACTAATAAGAGGGACGTGAAAAGCGTATAGACTACCTCTAACTACCTCTAGCTATAGAATTAGTTTAGTAGTAGCTTAACGAATACTACGCTATATATATTAACTATAGACAATATCTAGAATTAAAGTATTTATAGATCTTAAATATATTTAATACTATCCTAATATAGAGAGCCTTAGCTACTAACGTAACGTAACTTTAATATCGCTCTATTTCTATCTTTCTATAGAGCTTCTAGTATCCTATATCGTTAGATAATCGATATAGCGGAAGTATAAGGAACGAAATCATTCGTATAGGATATTTCTATCTAGATTCTCGGACTCGTATAACCCTCGAACTCGTACAGCCTACTTATATTAATAGTATTAGAGTATATTTCGCTCTATTATTTATCTACCTGAATTTATCTAGATCGTTTAATTGCCTATCGAGGCTTACTACTAGAAATAACAAGTCGCCTATAGATCCTTCTTCTAGTATCCCTAGTAGATCTTATCTCTTTATAAGCTACTTTATCTACTTGCTCCCTATCGTTAGAGTATACTAAAGGGTATGATTATAATTAAGGTAATTACGGCCTTAGGCTAGACTACTATAACTCTAGCGTCTAAGTCTCGATATACGATATATAGGTAGAGCGTAGCTATAAGTCTCCCTGCCTACGAAGGTAGCTACTACGTTATTATCTAGATCGATTATTTAAGATAGTAGGTTTTCTTAGTAGGCTTATAAGCCGTAAGGGATTTAGCTAACTAGGTATTCTACTAGCCTACGTACCTTCGAACTCGACTTTTTGCCTATTATATATTTACTATTTATAATATAGATTTTATAGAACTATAGAAGATATTTATAGAGTAAGATGTATTAATAGGTACGAGACTATTATTCTACTGTAAGAAACTCTAGGGGGACTATATATTAATTAATTATAGAATATAATCTACGATAGTAGTACGTTAAGTATAAAATAATATATAGGCTACTATAGTACTATCGAAGTTGAAATATAAGGAGGGAACTAGAGAATATTAACTTAACTAATCCTTCTATAAAGGAGACTATAGTAAGTTTAATATATATCCTAAGTATTAGGTACCTATTAGGCATCTATAAGATTAATGTAATAAAGTAATTATTATACTTAGGTATCTACTACTAAGGAACTTCTCTAAGAGTTAAGGACTACTTATATATTACTACCTAACTTTTGACTACCGAAGGCCTTTTTATTTCTCTATTATTATTATTAGGAGTAGTAGACTAATAATATATCTAGAAAGCTAGAGTCCTACTCGGCTATATAACTAAATCTATCTATCTAATATTAACCCCTTTATCTAAATATATCTAAACTATACTTTTACCTTACTAAACTCTAATAGGACCCCCCTTAATAATAGACTCGTACGATATTAAGCTCTATACTAAGATAATCGTATTTAAGAAGTAAAGTCCAAGTCTAGAAGTCTAGATATCTATTAGAGGAGGGGCTACTAGTAGTACTATATTCTCTAGCCTCGTAGGAAGTAGCTCTACTAGATCTACCTTTATTAGCTCTATCGTCTAATAGCTTAAGATATATAGTTTTTATAGTATAGATATTGATTAGGAGTATCCTACTACTCCTAATAGAGTTAAGTCCTAGCTTTCTACTTTTTCGCTCTAGCTAAGGTTATTAAATAAATATAGGTAGAGTTCTAGTATATAAGGAGAAGTTTAATACTTTAATTTCAGAACTAAGTTCTACTCTCGTAACTAAGTATAGACTCTTATTAACTACTCTATCGTCTTACTATAAGTTATATTATCGAGAATTCTTATTTTCTAGAGATATTAATATAATAGAAAATATAGGGTACTCGGATACGTAGTATACTCGGACAGCTACCTAGAGTAAACTTATTTATTTGTATATAGTATAATAGCCTTACTAATAATTATATGAAAACTATATATATAGCTTAAATAAGACAATCTTATTTTAGATTCTAGTATATTGTTATAAGACTTATTAAACTAATATAGAGTTAGGTATAGTCTATAAATGTATTGTATTAATAATACAACTAGAAATGCTAGGTAATGTAGGCGAGGTACGTAGAAGTAGTAAGATATCTACTAAAAGCTCAAGATGAGGTACCTAGAAAATAGATGAAATTATTCAACTATAGCATTTTCATTAAATATTGATCTAACAGGGTTGTAGAAGAGAAACCAATAAAGACTTCTGTCTTCTCGGAATTTTGTGATTGTAAAGGTGTAAAAAGATAAAGGTACCCGACTGAAGTCTTGGCAAATGAGTGTCCGAGTCCACCACGTGTCCGAGTACCCTACGGTTTACGTTACGTTAGCTAAAATCTATCCATTCAGGGTACATGCGCAGATTTGACATCGTGAACTACGAGCAATATATCGACTTGTTCAACTTCATGAGCTACGACATACATGGTGTTTGGGACGACGATAATTCATACACGCAGCGAGTCGTCAATTCACATACAGATTTGACAGGTCAATGTCACCGCTTTGCCGAAAGCCATGTGTTGAACTAACGCTTTATTCCAGAGATCGTAACTGGCCTCGACTTTTTGTGGCGTAACAGTTTCACCGCTTCAACTGTTCAGATGGGACTTGGCTTCTATGGTCGATCGTTCACCCTACTTAATTCTGCATGCACCATCCCCGGATATCCTTTCGATGGAACGGGCGATGGTACTGGAGGTGGCATCCCAGGGCTTTGCACAGACACTAGCGAGATCCTCTCAGACTACAAGATGCAGGTCGTTTTGAACACCGACAGCCCAGTGCTTCAGTACAATGCCAAAGCGGCTTTCAATTACATGACTTGGGACAAGAATCAATGATGAGACTTGCACGATATGTCTTCTTTTGTGGCATGGCGAAGAATGACTGTCTAAGGGTGTCATATGATGACGAGCAAACATTGTTCGAGAAAGCGCAGTTCGCAAACGGTCTTTGTCTCTCCGGCTTGTTTGCCTGAGCCATCGATCTGGGTGGGCCCGGAACACTGCAAGATCCGAACAATGTGGAACCAAAGGGGACTAACCTTAATGGGACGGCTATCAACAGAACAGGCTCAAGCAACTCTTTCGGAATCGTATACATCAACCCATCAATATGGGAGAATATGGGAAGAGTCAGACCCTACGATATCATGCTACCCGCCCTGCACTTTTGTGCTTCCGCCCTATCCAACAAAGACTACGATTACCCCGAAAGTATGGTCGACATCACTCGAAGTTGGCTATACGACGACAATGGTCACGACCAGCAACAGTGTGGTAACAACAGAGACGACCTACATCTGGTCTACCGTGATCACAACCATTACGCAACCACCAGGTAATTTCCGACGTCTCACCACCCACTAATGATGCACTGATACGAGTAAGTGACAACGACGGCAATTCCTGTGTGTAACTTAATGTTTCGGATTCGCATTCTACAACAGGTGTCATATATGTGACCAGCAGCATCACCTTGCTGCCAGTCACTATCACTGATCACACAAATCCCGGACCACATCGCCAGCGTCTCATTCGCTGGGCACTCGAACAATTACTCCACCTCCAGAACCGCACTCTTCTACCGGGGTTGGACCTTGTTGGAAGTTAGTGTGTGCACGTGAAAAACTAGTGCCCTTGGTATAGGATAACTCAACTGTACAGTAGCTTCCTAGACATCGACAATCAACTATATGCTCTGCCACGAACCCTTTTTCAACAGACCTTTCCCAACAGTTCACTGGACTGTAAGACCTCCAAGACCGCTGTGTACCAGCAAGACTGGATGCGGACGTCTCTGCGCCATTTTTTGCTCCGGGCCATGTCAACTTAAATGTCTTGAGATTGAAGGCGGTACAAACGGCCAAAATGATCCTTTCGACGATCCAACGGATCCAGATCCGCCAGGGATCCTGATTACGAGACGAGAACGACTACCCAGACTGTACTGTGTATATTCGCAGTCACATCCCTATCAGCCAAACAACCTATACAACAACAACAAGAACTGAATGCGAAACTCTGACGGCATGCAAGAAGACAGAACAATCACGACCACCATCACGACCAGCACAACTGAGCCCATAGGCTCGGCAACCCCAGATCCTATCATTGACGACTCGCCCGCAGTCATGTCGTCCCCTGCTACTGAGTTAGGGTCGTCTGCTGCAATTCGGGACATGTTGTTTGGTTATCTAGCCATGTCGACCATTGTGACAAGTAATGGCCGAGCTTGCACCATTGACAATGGTTAGACAGTGACTTGCGCGCTGGTGAACGGCTGCACAGTGGCACCGAGCAGCACAAAGATGACCCCAAGCACATCATCGACATCCACCCCGCCAGCACCGTCTGTAACATCCACCAACAACAAAGGCTCTGGACTCTGTTCCTCCATAGGTCAGACCGGAAAGATAAAATGACAAGAATATGTCTCAGGCTGCATCCACTCAATGCCTGGGCAATTCTCTGTACCAGGAGTACATGAGTTTCACTGTAAGCATACCTTACCTCCCCCTGTCCACTCAGTCTCTGTCCTCAGTATTGATATTTCGGCCTTCCAGTTCACGGCTGAGAATGCTGTCAATTCGATCTCCGGGCTGTTCCTCGCTAGACTGGTCGGATACGAAGGATGCACGGCCAAATTTGAATGTGACGCCGAAGTGTACGAGGTTGGTATGACCGGTTCACAGATCATGGACGAATTCAACACGCTGTTCGACGATGACAGCATGAAGGTGTGCGGTTCGATGTATTTCAACAACGATTGCCACATCACAGTGAACCCCTGCAACGATTGCAAGAACGTGAACGCAGTATGCGACATCCTGGAGGACAATTGTACTGAGTAGAGGCGCAAAATATCGCCACTCAGTAGATATTCGTTGGTACCGGTAGATAACAGGAAAGAGGATTTGCACATATCTTTGCGAATTTCAATTTTGCACGGCCCTTTGGTTCAACGTCTTCCAGATCCTTTGCTATGTCTAGCGCAAAATGAACTCGAAGGTTACAGGTATATGCTTCTAGTTTCGCAAGAGATCTTGTCTCGCTTTCGATGAGAATCGAGTTTTCTATACGCTGCTTTACACAATCTCATCAAATCTTATTTCTTAATCAGGCCGCGGATACAAAGCTCGGTTTACTCCGAGGGATGAGTGATAGTGAAGGTGGGAGTGCCTGGTGAAGGACCATAGTATACTACTGAGAATAGATGTGGAAGGCTGGGATGGTATTATGGAAGGAGTGAACAAGAAGAGGTAGAGGACACGTAATCAAGACGGAAGGAGAGGAAAGATACAGGAAGGGCCTGAAAAGAGGTAGATTGGTTCTTGAGAGGGGTGGAAGCGGTTATCGGGCAAAGGAGCAAGTGTGTACTAGTCTCTTGGTAGTCGGTTTGTGGACCTTTTGTCCCTCTGAAGAGGCATATGTGTAGCAAATGGCGGGAAAGGGGACACCATACTTACCCTAAATAGCTACCAAGAGAGATCAAGCTTCAACGGATCTTGGTCTTTACTGGTACATGCAAGTTGAAGAATCGCTGAGGTCCTTTTTCGTCTTGGGTCGTTGTTTCCTTTCTGCCACGACACGGAGGTGATACGTAATCCGAAGAATTGGCTCGAGTCGGAAGGACATTGGGTGCTAAAAGTGGACATGCTTACATGAGGAGACTGAAGTGTAGAACATACGAAATGACAATGATATCTCCGGGTATCATAAATCGGACGCCTCTATCCACTCCTCGAAACCCCATTCGGCATCATGTAGCGACCGCTAGTAGTCCACCTATTGCTCGATGAACCAAGCAACAGTCTGTTAATAATACAAAATCATGCCAGGACATCTACTTGTTCCCTCCTTTGCCCTTCCCGTCGCCAATCCACGTTCCAGTAAAGCTCACGAGCTCGTCTTCTCGGTTCTTGCTCCCGCCATTCGTTTCGCCGTCCCTTGGTTGGGGTTTCTTCTTGTCGTCGTCAGAGCACTGTCCGCCGTAGCTGCCGTGAACGTTGGCGCTGATGGTGGATAGGTTCTTGGGAAGTCGACCCTTGGAGAATGTGGTGCGGGAGGCTTGGGAAACGTCAGTTTATGAGATATTCAGTGTGGTGGGGCTTTTGGAGGCGTACCATGTTGAGCAGAACGCTGAGAGATGGGAAAGGCCATTGCTTTTAGGTCCGAGATAGAATGAGCTGGTCCGGTATTTGTCGTTTGATCTCGTTGTACTGTTGAGAGGAGCTTTGTTCGGCGTTATGCTGATAGAAAATTTGTCGAGGTGATTTGATGGTAAGATTGGGTTTTTGTCTGTTTGCGTGTCTCTTATATCTTTTCTATGGAGTCCACTCCGCGTCATTTCATATGGCCTTGAGCCATGTTCTGCCTACCTGGCCGCCAGCTCTGTCTCCCTCATGACACCAGGCCATCACTGCTCTTGCTCACTGTTGATGAAATGGCGGCCACGAGCGATCAGTGTCCCGCCAGTTCTCCTTGGCCGTACGTCCCAGTCGCGAGCCCATCGGATCGATTGCTTGTTGAAGCCCAACCATGCAAAGACAGTGCTGACCGAGGGCGAAACTCAGAAGAGGGCGACAGGTTTGCCTGGTGGATGAGCGTGCCGTCATAAGAACTTCTCTAACAACACCTCAGGAACCAAAAGTGAGGCGTCGCGCGCATCGCTGACGGCCACAATCTTTATACATCGATGGCTTTAATCATCAGGCTGGCGATAAGGTATCACAGCACCACAGCATTGCGGCTGAGCTTCACCGGACTTCGTCTCAGCCCCCAAGCCGCCCTTTCTAGCTGGTGGACGGGCGGCCTCGCGGAGCCTTGCGTGTTCAGGTATACTACTCGGCCACCTCCCGCCATGTCGTTCTCGTCCTCCGGTCTTGTTTGCATCCGTAGCCGCCTCTTGTCTATGCTGCTGTGCTGTCCACTACCAAGACAAGCACTGTCCGGTCTGCGCCTCATTGCGACGAAGAAGGAAGATCCATGAACATCTGACCATGGACGGGTACGGCTTTCAACGGGAGTCCAGTCCGGGCGGCGAGCCGCTCTGGACGTCGGAATTCGACGACTTCATGAGGAGGTTTGAGGCAGAGCAGCCCGAGTTGTTCATGACAGTGAACACCAGCTTCGACCCTGTAGACTCGCCGGCAGTGATCGGCTTTCCGCCGTTCCTTAGCAGCGACTTCCATCAATCTCCGCAAGAACAGCCGACCACCGACGTCCCTCCACTGTCCCTGCAACGCTCCAATTCCAAGCGACCGCGCGGCGACGATGACGCCCACGACCACAAGGGAAAGCGAAACCGAAAGGTCACCAATGGCTTTCCATGCGAGGAGGGCGATTGCGACAAGAAGTTCGACCGCGCCTGCGACCTGAGCAAGCACCAAAAGCGAGTGCACACCGAAAAGAGGGACCGCCCACACCAATGCACCAAGTGCGAACAACGCTTCTGCTGGCCAAAAGATGTGAAGCGACATCTCCAGCAGGTTCACGGCATCAACGCCGACCAAAATAGTCTCGCCATCCGCGGCAGACCGACTCACGGTCTCAGTCTCGTCATCAAGCAAGAGCCACGCGACAGCAGCAAGATGGACATCGACAGCGCTCCACCTAGCGGTGCGAAGTCACCTACAGCCGCCACTTCCATCTCTTGGCTCGCCAGGAGTCTCGTCATGCTGAAAAAGCTGCGGCTGCGGTCTAAGTCCATCGACGACAGCGATGCGGACGAGAACTACATGCTTGTCACGCTCGACAAGAAGAACTTCCAGATGGTCGACCTCAATGGTGTAAATACTGCCGAGTCGTTGAATCGTCAGATTGTCAGCACCCTCAACCTGCAGCGACAAAGCTTGACAAGCAACTTTCTGCTTCATCGCTTCCGTTCGGGCAGCAAGATCGGCGAGCAACTGGCGGGCGAGAACCTCATGGCCGCCGTCTCGAAGGCTGAGAAGGCAAAGCGGACGCTGAAACTCTTGTTGACTATGAAGTGCGGCTCGTCGACACAGCAAGCAAGCTTTTTTGGGGCCATGCCGACTGTTGCTTCGCCGTGATCCACTTTCACTTCATCGTTCTTCCCTTCTATTCTTGTTCACGAGACAATCGACGATACGCTTTTCGCGACAGCTTCTTTTGCAGACTTTTGTTATGATGTTATGATGGACGATACCCGAAAAGGCTGGTCAGATGTTTGTTGGCGGTTGTCTTCTCGCTGCGTGCTTGATAGAGAATGGGCTCGTATGAGCAGCATTGATCAAACTGACCTTACATGTATGCACAAAAAGGATATTTGCGCGCGACTGGTCGACATGGTTTATTATCAAACTCTTCTACATACCTTCAAACTCTCCGACCGTAAGATTTGCAATCGTAGCTGCCTCACAAACAATCAAATCCTGATCCAAAGAAGGAGGGGCGGGAGGGTGCGTGTTGGCGGAAGGTGCATCTGAGGCTGTGCACGCACCTCAGCTTCGGAAAGCTCCACGACGACACAGCCACGGCCTTGCGTTGAAGGTGGAACTTCAAGCACACCTCGTCCTCCAAGCTCAACCACATCATTTTCACGAACCTACTGGTCTGGCTCTCGAAGAGGAGGACTGGCAGCAATCATGGATCAGGCAAAAGACACGAATGCTCTGATTCAATCTGGCATGAAACTCACTCTGCCTGGCGGGGAGCAAGTGAAACGATATCGGTACCACTCTTTGCCCGGTCCGAACTCCATTCCAATTCTTCTCGTCCAGCCAGCAAGGGACATATACGCTCCTGTCGTTGCCGAACTCTAGCTCCTTCCCAGACGCTCCTACGTCCCCGCTTGTACAAATGACTAATTCTTGTGCCTCCGGCCATCGTCACAAACTCCTCCGCGGAGCGTCTGAGACGAAGCTACCGACGGAGTAGGGGGATGCGCTTAACATCGCCAAATGCACGACTTCACGATAACTTGGGTATTTCTACGGTCGCATTCTCGATAGTTTTCGGTCGCAGGAGATGTAGAGAACTTATATCCAGTCTTTTGAGCGTCAAACTATATGAACTTTAAGTTATCCCAGATTCTTGAAGATATCGAGCCTGAATCTTCGACTTTTCATGTTTCGGGCCCCACTTCCCCGGTCGTAACCTGCCCGGGCAGCGCGCGTGTATGCTCGGCGGCACACTCGACGACGCTTCTTTTTCCAGTACCTATTCGATATACATCCTTCGAGGGTTCTATACGATTGTAAGAGCATAGGAGAAGTTTTGTGTTTTGGTAAAGATAAGCGCATGTTTCGGTGAGCGTCAGTAAGTGTAGCTCAGGCTGGAAAGAAGAGTAGTAGAAGGTTATTGGTCAAATTTTAGCGTCGGCATAGATATTCGAAACGCCGATCACCGCTCCTCCTCCCTTCTTTCAGCCTGCTAGTCTAAGAAGGAGGTAGGCCGAAGTCGTGGATCTGGACTTGGACTCTGGAAAGCAGCACTCGGCACTTTCCTATTCCTGGGCCTCCGAAGATGGCAATGCGAGCTTCTCCTGGACGATCGAAGTTGACGGGCAAGAAAGTTAATGTTACTGTCAACCTTTTCAAGGACTGCGAAGGATCAGAAAGACAAATGAGACTTTGCGCATCTGGATCGATGCCGTCTGTATCAATCTACAAGACTCGGAAAAACAAAGCTCCCAGGTTGCGAGAATGGCAGAGACATTTCGTAAAGCTGATCGTACGATCATCTTGTTCAGAGAAGGAAATGATGCCGAGGCCGATCGGAGGGTCAAATGCATATTCAGCAGACTCTTGACGTGTACCAGTGACTTTCCTTCGGATGAACACATTCGCGCAGGTGTACATGGCTCAAGTGAAGAATGGCGTGATAGGGAGACCGGAGGTAAACACAGTAGCTGTACCGTTCTCTCCGACACTACTGCTATCATTCCAAGCTCTGGTGAGTTCGATGAAGCATTCCTCCTTCATAAGAAAGTGCAACAGGAATATGGACGTTCAGTGTTAGCGCTGAACGCATTTCTCTCGAAGAGATACTGGACCAGGTTGTGGGTCGTTCAAGAGTTCAGCGTAGCGGTACTGGGGGGCTTGAAGCATGCGCGCCGTTGGACTTGAATCTCACCGTATATGGTGTCTCGAAAATGCCCTACTGGGTGTCAATCGAAGACCTACGAAAAGGTACCCAGAACTTGCTAGTCAGCACAATTTCCCCGATCACTCAAGAATCGAAGACCTGCTGCAATTGAAGGCTGGTTGCGGGGCTCGGCTGCTTACTCCTGCGAGCGTGGACTCAGTACTTTTCGAGGCACTTCGCGACACCCGTAGCATGGAATGTAGCGACCCGAGGGACAGGCTGTACTCACTACTGCGCATCTGCGATAACATACCTCTGGCTCCTAATTACAACATTTCCGCTGTGATGCTTTACAAGAATTTCGCCGGTCTGTTGATACGGGAAAATCTTGGTCAACTCTCATTCGAAACATTCATAGACCATCCCTATGTTGGTTCAATCCCAGAAGATAAGCTGTCGAGGAGTCTTCCATTATGGGTTCCTGATCTTCGACGAGGATTTGTTTGGCTCAACTGTGAACCTTTGGATTTCCATGGGAGAGTCAGTGACGATGGACGGATCTTCCAATGTGGCGTGTACCGCCTCTGACATTACGGTAACGATACCCTTCGAGAGGAGGAGTTGGAGAAGGGAACTACCATTCGACACTACAGAACGATTGGCCGGGTTGGCCGGGATCACTCACTTTCCAGCTCTTCTCCAGGAAGGATTGCCGGCCGGTCAATGGAGATCTTTTCTGTCTCTCAGCGAGAATGGTAACCGTCCTGGACCAGTTCCTTCACAACGAGATGTTGATTGCCCTAAGACCAGTTCCAACGTTTTCGAATACGTACCATCTACACGGCACTTCCGTAATCCGGGAAAACCCAGATGAGCAAAGAGGGAAAAGCGCGCACATGGGGTTGGAAGAGGACAGCAAAATGCTCGTGAACATCATCTGAGCGACCAGTAATGCCTTTCGACTCGAGCCGAGCGTAAGCAACGGGTCCAAATTGCTTACTGGTCCTCATCCCTCCAGTCTCCAGACCCGGACCAGATCATCCTTGCATGCCATACACATCCAACCCGGCATACAGAGTAGAATTGGGCCTTTACGCCGCGCCAAGACTGGAATCACCGAAGAAATCCGCAGGATGTACCAAGAGACAGCCACAGCATAGCTTGTGACAGTCGACAGCGACATCTGGAAATGGAAGCCGATGAGTTATAGGCTCTACTTTTTGTGCGACAGATGCCCGGACATCTGCGGTAGTTCTATTATTTAGCTTCGGGAACATGGTATCCGGGAAGGATGATTGTGTCGAAGTTGGAGAAGCCATATTCCGTCTTGAGGGGTGACAGTCGTAAGCTCCACGCCACATGCGAAGGAAGCTGGATGCGGCGATTGCGCCACGTGGAAGAGGGTCTCTTTTACACTGCAGTAGAGGATATTTTGGTGGTGGCGATGGGAAGTCTGGTCAAGTCGACGAAGCTCGCTCAGGGTTATCGCGACAGTATTGGCTATGTCATCATCAATTGGGGGTCCGACAACAAGTGTCCTCCAGGAGTAAAGATGCGGCAGGAATGGTAAAGCCTGAATGAGGAACGTTCAAGTCATGTTCTCAATCTTGCTTTCAAGTTCCCACAATCTGTCAATTTCCCGCCCTCGTTGCGTTGAATGACCGCTCCGTTCACCGTGATGCCCGGAAATCTGGCGATGTACCAATGGTGGAGCAGCGGTGGTGCTAGAAGCAGCGTGGAGCTCAAATAGACTCTCTAGTGGCGGCAACTATGCTGATTTCCACTTCGGAATCTTGGCACGAGGTAGAATGGCCTTATCCGAGGCTTCAGCTCGAGCCGCATGGTGGCCCGGCCGTAGACGATGCCCTACATGCCTGGGTACGAGCTGAGCTACTGAATGACATCTATAGACCAGCAAGAGAACTAGAGAAGCCGAATGTAAGGGCGGTCAGAAGATCGAGGAGGCCGTCGAGACAGCTGATGAGGATCGATTGGACACGAGGTTAAGCAGCTCGTCCCGTCAAGGCTGCATAATGCCGGTGTCAGCGAGTGGTATGCGATATGCACGTAGGGTCGAAGAGAGAAAAGCACAGGTGTCCGTCCCCATTGGGCAGACTCGTATTTCTCTTGGCATTGGGCCTGTTCTGCGCACTAGAGTCGAGATGCGAGCCAATTCTGGGCACGATTTCCTGCCAGGCGCCCCGTCCGAACAACGCCAGCTCATCACGATTGCACTACATGTCCATAGCGGTGCGGCGCTGCATATCTCTCATTAAGTGCGGCGACAGCAGTCAACCCCAATCGCGATGACTGCCGATGCAGGACGCGAGACAGATAGACGGGAGGCGGGCGGCGGGCGGCTGTGGAATGTGAGAAGCCCGTAGCTAGTCAGAGTAGGTGGACGATTTGAGTGCGAGCAATAGGATACCGGCTGGGCGATGATGTGTGGGCGTTCGACGGGTTGGTGCAGGACGCAGAACTAGGCTACTGTGGGAGGGTGCTTTTTCGCAGCCAGCCACCAGCCACGAGGGCGTTCCTCTTCCCACGTTGCCTGCGTGCCTGCTCCTCTCGTGGGCGTGCTAGGATCGCTGCCGCTGCGGGCGATCGCCATGTGCTTGCCAGCCGCATCCCGTCCACGGCATCGTGGCTCCCTGGTTTTGTGGCCGAACCTTCCTCCTCGCAGAAGAGGCTTCAAAGCTATGCTGGATGTGTCCCCCTAACTCTCCTAGTTCCAACCCTCTTCTGAGCGCACGCCTTCCACTCATCACTCCATCCTCCCTCCGGCTTCTGCGATCACGATGCGCCTCTGCCCACTGCTGCCCGCACTACCACTACCGGCCTGCTGCTGCTGCTGTACCTCTGCTGTCTGTCGAAGTAGCACGCCTGGTTGGCTACGTCTCTCCCACCTGGCCCCAGGCGTCACCACCACCACCGGAAGACCAGAGGCCGGCAGACTTGTGATCGGCGGGCTGGGCGCCCGGTGTTTTCGACAGGTATACCGTAACCATGCATGACCGATTACTGATGCGTATATTGCAATCGATCAGGTAGGTCGCACAGTCGCCTGCATCTGTGGTGGGTCCGAGCAATAGAAGGCATTGGCCCAGACTGGTGGGACAGTGGCTGCAGTGTGTTCCAAACAGGGCCGCCGCCTCCGAAGCCGATTTAGATTCATCGCATGGCCGTTTCTGCGCACCCCGTTGACACGCCCAACCCTATTCTATTATTCTCCTTAGAGGCGCCTGCATTCAGAACCGCATCTGCCGTGCAGCCAATCTACTACTGCACTACTACTTCTCCTACACAGACTACAGCCCACGCCCTCGCACTCCTCGCTGCGGGTTCCATACCCTCCTGGACCGCCCTTCAGCGCGTACTGGGAGCAGCAGAACGCTGTCGACGCCGAATGCTGCCTCGTCGCACCGTCATCGCTGTCATTTGGTCTGCCATTGATTACTGACACGACGGCGCCGCTGAACACCCGACGCCCATCATTATTATTGGGGTCTTCGAATCGCGGCCATACTCAAATCGACATCCTCGACGTTAGCAGCCGCCTGCTATCACGGCCCGCTCAAGCCTCCTTCTGCCCTCGCGTCCCTTCCGCATCAAGGATCAAACGCAAATTCTAGCTTCGCCGTGTGAAGAAATTCCACCCCGTATGCTCCTCTACTTTGTGCGCCGCTAGTCCTACTACCTACTGTCCACCACTCTGGAGCTTTGACTGCTGAGGCACCCAAGCAGCCTGCGCTCTCCCCTCCGACGCCAACCTTCACTACTTCTCACTTACCACGAGCTACTTGACTGCGGGTGGCGGCATCCTTTTGACACTCTGATCTTCCTTCACACGCCTCTACATACCACCTCGCGCCTCTCTGCCCCATCGTCATGCAGCCTATCAACTCCACGCGTTCGGTGTTGTCTGCATAAGCTCGGTCCCTCCCTTCGCACGTGTCGTCCACCGCACGCCCGTTCTTCTCCGCAGACAGGCTTGTATTCGTTCCACACCAACCCACTCTCAAAGCCGCTTCTCACGAACGGGACCCTCATTGCGACCTGCACAGGACCTGGAACCGCGTTCTGGAGTCCTCTGACGGACCGTACACCTACCTGCCTTATCATTCTATTGATAACAACTCATTAATCAACATCCTCTCGATATTTTACCTGGACCCAGCCCTACTATCGGAAATTAATCTTCCAGCCTCTCGCCAGCCGTACGCAAGGACGATGCGGAAGTTCGGCCGTTATAGTCGATATAGCGATCGATATAGTGCCGATTGTCGATATAGTGCAGGTTGTCGATATACAACCTGAATCATCGCATGGCATCGGACGGCAACTCCGCTGGACATCGGCAGGATGGCAGTGCTCCTTCAAGATCTGGAGGCCCTGACACCTCTGCTGCCGAAGCTGCTCTGAAGGATAGGCTGTCACGAAAGCGAACCAAGACTGGCTGCTTGACGTGCAGAAAACGTCGCATCAAGTGTGGAGAAGAGCGGCCAGTATGCAAGAACTGCATCAAAAGCAAACGGCACTGCGAAGGTTACAATCAGCGAGTTGTCTTCAAACCCCCCACATTCGACTATCAACCTGCTCCGAACGGCGGTGCACACATTACCTTTCAGGTACCGCCAGCTCCAGTCGCCAACTTTGCCCAACAGGATACGCATCCGCCCTTCCTCGACCCGTCCATCTATGGACAACTTCGACCGAGGCCAGAGGGTCAGCAGTACATGCCGATATTTCATGCTCAACCACAGCTTTTTGGTCCATCGGAAGCACTCCAGCACAGCGGTCTGCAGCACAATGTGCCAACGACGCCGAATGGGCACCCCCAACCCTTCCAATTCGCGCCAGCCTTACCTATGTTACCCGCACAAGGCTACCAATTCCCTCCTCAGCCTCAATCCGTTGCAAACGTACCCCATGAGATACCTTATGGGCCGTTACCTAGCACTATGTCTGCTGGAGCTGGAGTGCAACAGCCACTCGCCATCATTACCGGACTGCCTGAGCAGTATCATGCGCAAGCAGGGCCGATACGTATGCCTCCAGTGACCTTGAGCAGCGAAATCCTGGTGCAGGCCTACGGACAGACGATCCCGCGTGCATCGCAACACTTCACATCCGAGCCAACACCCGTTTCCAGCCACGCGCCGTACCAGGACATGAACTGGCCAGATGTGAAGCCGACCGTAACTCTGGGCGACGAAACTCCGGTCTCGAGCAGGTCCTCGTACACCTTCCCGTTTCCCCAGACCCCGACGGTCTCGGCGCAGCCATGGACGTCCGGTACGTATGTCCCACGGCCAGAGCTCGCTCATCCGATAGATTGCCAACATAATGTGCAAAGCGCATCTTCCAACTGGCCCGAGCATATTGACGGCCGGACCGCGCAGTTTTCCAAGGTGGAGCAGACCACCCCCGAGTATTATGAGCACGAAACGCACGTAACGACGAATATAACGCTTTCAAATATCCTGAGTGAGGCTGCCGTGGAGACGCAAGACGACGATTATTTCGATGTGGAACCGGATGAAGAGATGGATATCGACGCGTCGGCGGCCGAGCAACACGGACATGCCAGACAACAAGTGCTTAAGCACTTGTTGGACATGACCCAGATGAGCCAAGCAGAGCTACACACACGGAGATACGATACATTTCTTTACAACGGCATACTGGATCATTACCGGGTGGAAGAAGTTGCAAGCCCCCTGAGGAATCATGCAACGGCCCGAGTCTTTGCGCACTTCATCTCCGTAACGGGACCTTCGCTTTCAATTTTTGAACGACATCCCAGGAACCCGTCACTTCTTTTCACGGAAGGATCAGTCCCGTTGTCGCAGCAGGGCTTGTGGACATATCGAATGCCAATGGCAGCTTTGCGCAATCAAGGTTTGTTACATGCTATGCTTGCTTTGGCGAGTCTACACATCGCAAGACTTCAGAATGTGTCCGTCACACCATCGATGCAGCACTACGCCTGGGCCTTGAGACGTATCCATGCGTCCGTTGGCAAAGCCCGCAGCCGGCTCAACGTCACTACTATAGCAGCCAGCATGTTATTGGGATTCTACGAGGTCATGACGGCCGATCACACGAAATGGAACTTGCACCTGGCGGGCTCGAGGCAGTTGTTCGTCGAGACAGACTTTGTGGACATGACGAAGAGATTCCGCCAGTTGAAGAGAGACAGAGCGGAGAGATTTCAGACGGGCCGGAAACGACGTCACAGCTCTGAGGAGTTGTTCTCGCAAGACGATCTTCTGGAACAAATCCCCGACATCGACGAGAGTGTCATCAGTCATCTGACTGGGAGGGAGGTACGATATGATGATCATGGCGGAATCAGCGAACCTCCCCCGTTTGGAAGATTGCCACGTCTGGATCTGAGCAAGTTCGAAATCTTGAAGGACCTGTATTGGTGGTATTGCAAACAGGATGTGTACCAGAGTATTGTCAGCGGCAACAACTTACTGTAGGTCTTCTGTGATTCGTCTCAATGAGCCATATCAACTGACTGTGTGTAGATTGGACTTCAGCCGCTGGGCAAATTGTCCACCACGGGCACCACTGGGAAAGGCGGATGCCGTCTATGGATCTTTCGACCACCTGGTTCTGCTGCTTGGTAGGATTGCAGATTTCGCAGCTCGAGATAGGAAGAGGAAGCTGAAACAGATGGAGGCGAACGGTGGGCAATGGAGACCAGTTCCTGGGATGAACATACCACGACCGCCGCCTCAACGAGCGCCGCCTGCAACTCCAGTGTCGGCAACGAATGGGGTTGCACCTTCAGGAGGATTTGGAGCTCATGTGCAAACGCCAACGAATGCAACGCCTCAATTTTACGGTATGGCGCCGCCGCCGAGAATGAGAGTACACATGCCAGCTTCGTATGCTCCAGTACATGGCATTGCAACACCGCAAAGTGCGAAGCCTCCTGAAAATTTCGAGTACGACGACCTCCAAAAACAAACCGAAGAAGCGCTGTCCGAACACCGTCAACTCCATGCCGCGCTTGATACCTTCGCAAATAGCCTGGGCGAAGCTTTCGAACCGCTCAGTCCGGAATACCAGATCTCCATGGAAACGGCGTTTGGCGAAGCCAAGTTCTACAGGTCTTATGATATTGGATGTCTCTGGGCAGTCTACTGCATGGCTAAGATCATAACGATACGCTCGCACCCGCACATGCCTCCGGCGTCGCACATGGCCGCTGGCATAGCGAGTAACGAGACCCGGTCGTATGCGCAGGAGATTGGCCGTATTGCTGCGGGCATCGTCCCATCACCCGCAGATCAACCGCTGAACCCAGGTCTAGGATCTGCGCTATGCGAGAGCTGCATGCCATCTTTCTTCGCCGCCATACAATACCACGACGCCCAGCAGCGCCACGAAACAGTCGAGCGCATCTGGAGTATTGCGCAACGCACGGGCTGGGGCAGCGCCGAGCTGATCGCGAACGGATGCGAGACGGCGTGGGTGAAAGCCTACGAGATGGGCAGAGGGCCACCGTATCAGCGCAGGAAACGAAGAAAGGATACCGAGGATCCGCGGTTGAATGGGAGCTGGGAGGATCTCGACCCAGACGCGTCGCCGGATGAGGGCAATGAGAGCGATCGGAGGCTGGTGAAGACTAAGTCGAATGCTCGCCTGACTTGGGCGATTGGAGTGATGGGCGTAGAGCAGGATATCCAGAAGGTGAAGATAGGGAGTTAGAGACAGTGTATACAATATAATGTGTACTTATTTCGTTCACCCATATATCTTTCAAGCTCTGGTGCGGTCGGTGGTGGTGAATCACATGCAGGGATTAAGCTTGCACAGCCTCCTCCACACTTGCCTTTCTTCATAGCTTTCTTCCTTCCTTCCTTCCTTCCTGCTTTCCAGCCGTAACACCTTCCTTGCAGCCTCTAACTCGACTGGCGCTCGACTCGACTGGGCAAATGATGAATACCGTCGAGGATCAGCAAGGTGGTAAGTGCGCCAGACGGGATCTGACGAACTGATTCAGCTGCTGACCGTCTTACTTCAGCTGATGCGCTCCTATCAGGCTGCCATATCCTGGTTGAGGCCGAGTCTACTCAGTCGTCGCCTTTTTTCACTGTAAGTCACTCAAGACATGGATGTTTGAAGGATAGGCTCAAGACATGATTGCTCCCTTCTTCATCATAACAGTCCCAAGTAATAGATTGGAACCATTCTAAGATCACCTCGAAGCTTCCGGCAGAACTCCGAAACAGAATCTACACCCATCTCCAAAATATCTGTTCCCGCACCGGCAACAAACCGCCGGTCGACGTCTACCGCCTCTTCAAACAAGATGGTTACCTCATCACCCAAGTCTCCCGCCAGATCCGCCACGAAGCCTCGCCCATCTTCTACAGCACCAACACCTTCAAATTCTTCCTCTGCTTCGATCTGCCGACCTGGATCTCGTGCATCGAGGAACGCTTCCTGGCTTTCATCTGTCATGTCGTGATTGAGGATTATCAGACCGGTAAAGGTGTGTGGCATCCGGGGACGTGCCAAAGTCGGATTGTGGTGGATTTGGGTGGGGATGAAGTTGTGAGGAAGGTGACCGACTGGAGGTGTAAGGAGTGTTTTCGAAAGGGGGGGTTGCAACCGGAGAAGCTGAGGGGGATTGTGAAGGGGATGGTGCGAGAGGGTGATGAGACGGAGAGACCGAAGTTGTCGAGAAAGGCGCTTTTGGCTATGTTTGAGGCTGCGAGGTTCAACTATGCGCTGGAGACGACTCCTGCAAAGGACGACGACGCCGATCGAATCATCGCTTAGACGACAGACCGGACGATAGACACCCTTTCAGATTCTTCGACTCAAACGACCAACCTCACCTTCAACTTATCGCCCTTCACAATCTCCTCCCTCTTCTCATCACCACACAACTCCGGCAAATCCCACGTCACATTAACATACCGTCCACTCAACCACGGCCTCCTCTCCTTCGCCAGAAATACCAACGAATCCGCACTTAACTCCGGCGTCTCTGTGAAAATCGATCGAAAACCTTCGTCCATCCCCTCGCCCCTTCCCACAATATCCGTCAGGATATTGCCCGGATGGATCGCAAACGCAATGAGGCCTTGCTCCGCGTACTCCTTGGCAGTGAACTCGGTGAAGCGGCAGAGTGCGAGTTTGGAGGTTTGGTAGGCGGACCCGCGGGGACTGATGCAGTGGGCTCCCACGCTGGAGACATTGATGATCGTTTTCAGGGTTGAGGCGAGGAGGAGCGGGAGGAAAGAGCGGGTTGTCATGTAAGGGCCTTTGAGGTTTACGGTCCCTTGATTCTCAAGTCAGTCTCCATCTCACAAATACTTCCAAAAGCAAAGAGCAAGAAAGAAAGGATAAAACTCACAATTCCTCCACCAAACCTCCGGCTCACTCTCCCCAATAACCCCCAACCCCTCCAATATCCCCGCATTATTAACAAGCACATCTAGTCTCCCTCCAAACGCCTCCCCAACCTTCCTCGCCGCCCTCTCATTGTCCTCCTGACTCGTCACATCCAACTTCACCTTCAAAACCCTCGGCTCCGCACGTCCCGCTTTCGCCGCCGCAATCCTGACTGCTTCCTCGGTGGCAGAAAGGTCTGAGCGCGCGGCTATCCCGATGTAAGAGGCTCCGGCCGATGCGAAAGAGAGGGCCATGGCGCGACCGAGGCCTTTGGAGGCGCCAATGATGAGAACAAAGCGCGCGGTCATGTTGGCGGTGAGGGAGGGGGAGATGGCGGGGTAGGTGTCGCTGTGGATGAGGGTGGTCATCGTGTAGTCGGCTGTGGAGGAGGGGTGTTAGTTGGAGGCTTTGAGGAGGCGGGAGAGAGTACTTACCTGGTCCTTCGAGAGGATTGGAGGTTCCTTGTGGTGGAGGCATGTTTGTGTTTTTGAGAAGTCTGAGTTGTCCTAGTGAAGGAAATGGGAGGCATCTTCAGAAGACTCTAGGGCCTTTATATGTATTTCTGACCGCTCAGTGACAGAGATCCGGTTGCTCAGACGGAGATTAGAGCTCGAGTTTGGCATAAAGCCCTAGCTTGATCTTCGAAGTCACGGCATATTGCATGAGAATGTTACCAATCAAAATCCGTGCAGAACTTCGAGGCAGAAGGGTCGTTCGACGAAAATGTAGAACGCTCTTTTAATGTGACGTGAATGAAACCCTTCCTGCACGGCCACATGAAACTCAATAGCGCATCATGCTGGAGCTAATAGCTTACAGCGGCCGCATATCTTCGGAATTAAGCCTTGCAGGCGCCGACATTGATGGACGTACTTGACGCCAATAAAGACCGAGGGCTGAAATGCTGTTCAGTAATCCAAGACTCAATTGACATTCACTCCTGCTAATCTGGCTTCTTGTCATCGAGCCAGCTGGCGGCAATACTGCTGCAAACTCCGACATAGTCGTTCCATTTCTGATCGTTCTCGGCGATCCCTTCACCAGTCCAAAACATCGTCCAGTTACTGTTGGGGATTTGCCAGGTACCAGCGGAGCGCTCGAAGTACCATTTGTTGACAGGGTTGTCTTTTCTGCTACGCCAGCAGACGCCGTTGGGGAAGCAGGAGCGGACCATTGCCTGGAAGACGATGTCTGCGACGCCGCTGGAGCCTTGGGAAGTTTGGAGGACGGCGAATTTATCAAGGTATGGCACGAGTCTAGAGGGATCGTTCATGCCAGGAGGCATTTCCCATGTCAGAATGGCGCCACCTTCGTACTCTCCTGCGACGATAATTCCGGCAATACGGCCTTGGATTCGAGATAGATAGTGCTGGACGTTGATCTTCCGCCTAAAGCTGTCCTCGATTAAGTGCACCAAGCGCGGCAGGTCCACTCTGGAGTCGTTTTCGAGGTCTAAAGGTGTAATGCCGTTCTTCGGAGGCTGCCAGCCCACAAATCGAGAAGCGGCAGGAATAATCTTGACTGGCATTCCGCGTCTCAATACTGTGGCTGCAGTTCGGGCTGCGATTTGACCATTCGGGTGGGCATAACGAGCCGTTGGTAGGGAGGATGAGACGGTCGGTTTATTGGTGAGTAAATTGTGTATCAGCGGATTCTTCTGTCGTCTTGTTCCGGCTCCTAATGTCGGTACCTTAGACTCAGACTCGCGAGACGAGCTGGCAGCTTCCTCAGGAGACACAATCAAGGCTGACGAGGTGGAAGGCATGAACTCCAAGCATTGTCGAACGAGATCCATGTTGCTTCTGTGTTGATCGTAAACGTAAGGTAGCTCAGGCGTTGCATGATCTTGGCCCGCATCTTTAGCATATTGGGCGAGCTCCTGCGCGATACTGTCGAACTCCTGCTCCAGGTTGATGAAGACATGGGCACCGTCTCCACGGCTCTTGCTTGGTATTCCTCCGATAGAGTCTAGTAAGATAACACGATCGAGATAGACGCCCTCTCCGCCATCACCAGAGCTGATAAGATGTTTCGTCAACCCCGTCATGATGTCTGAGACCGCGACCGGCACGACTTGGCCAGAACTCGTATACGCCAAGGATGGTATGATTGGTACCATCCCTCGTTTGAGAGGGTCGAAAAGCAAATTTGGCAGGGTAACATGCACTTCGGCATCATGATCGGATATTTCGAGAGCATTAGGGACGGAGCGGCCTCCTTCTGTATTGTGCCTGTCTATGGCATCACAGATCCGATCAGCCTGCTGAGCTTGGAGCTTTCGAAGAGCCCGGACTTCGTCTGACTTGCTAGCATCGTGGCCATTGGAGTCGAGAACGAGGACAATTCGCATATCCAGCCTGACCAGCTGGGAGATCGTTCGAGCCAAGCCGTCCAAGGTACCGTGATCGATCTTCTCGGGAAACCTCAGGCACGCCAGCGCAACGTGGAGTTCCGCCTTGGGTACCGGTTTGGGCTGCTCTCGGATAGAGTCGTGTAGAGTAAATTGGGGAGCATTGGCAATGGCTCTGGCCGGGGCATAGAGTCCTCCAAGATTCACGCCTGATCGATCCAGGCGTTCTTGGTCTCGGCGGTGGCGAGCATTGCGTTCCTCCAAGAGAGCGTACAGATCTGGCTTTGGCTCTGGCTCTGATCGAGGCTTCTTGGGGGCGTTGAAACGGGAGAGGTACTGTTTTGCATCTCGCCTTGTGGCATTGGCGTTGAGCACATTGACGAAGAGCTCGCGCTGGGTTTCAGGGTCTTCACCCCTGGCGGCGTGCTTGCCGTTGGTGACGGACGGGGCGGCGGATGAGGTCGAATAGTAGTGGGAGCATTTACGGAGGGAGGTCTTAAGTCCCCCGTATGCGTTTGCCTTTCCACACGCCAACATAGAGGTAGTCATTGTCCATGCCTTGGTCCAGACGGGAGCAGGCGGTGAGGTGGGTTGCAGCTGTCGAAGGGACGATGCCGGGATGTGTTAAGAAAATTCGGGGATCCCTGACGGACTGGCTGCGCGGCCCATGATGTAGTAGTCCGCGATCTCGTGCGAGAGAAGATTGTGAAGAGGGGAGGAAGGGACAGATTCTTTGTGATATCCGTGAGCAATAAATGCCTGCAACAATTCTTCCCAGCCGAAATGTGGCTTGCACTTGCCACGCCCTGTGAGGCGTGGCGTTTCTGTCAGTCAGGAATGATCAGTTTACTTTCCGCACAGCTCCCGCCCATTCGGCGAGAGAATCATCCCTTATATATGCCCCGTACTACCCTTAGAAATACCGCAAGTCGAATCTGGGGGACTGTTGTTCCGCTCTTAAGAGGCAGAAAATGGCTCACGTTTTGCCGTCGACACCTCAGGCACATATTGTGGTACGCTAGTCCACTGGTGGAAGCTACCCCAGATTGGTATTGTTTCGTCAACAAACACGCAGTCGCGCGAACAGACGCAGGAGCGACGACGACACCCTTACCACCGACGATGCCCTCATGATAACGACCTCCCCCTCTGGACTTACGACACGACATACGCGAGCATGAGGATCACCGAGTTGATCATCGACGGCTTCAAGTCATACGCCGTCCGCACCGTCATCTCTGGCTGGGATCCCACCTTCAACGCCATCACCGGTCTCAATGGTTCCGGCAAATCGAACATCCTCGACGCGATATGCTTCTGCTTGGGCATAGGGCGATTTGAGCTCCTCAGAGCGAGTGGCGGCGCCAGCGACTTGATCTACAAACGGGGGCAGGCTGGCATCACGAAAGCCTCAGTCACGCTCGTCTTCGACAACAGCGACAAGTCCAAATCGCCTATTGGATTCGAGGACTATGCCACCATCAGTGTTACGAGACAGATTGTACTGGGAGGCACCAGCAAATACCTCATCAATGGACATCGCGCGCAGCAACAAACGGTGCAGAATCTGTTCCAAAGCGTGCAGCTGAACATCAACAACCCCAACTTCTTGATTATGCAAGGTCGAATTACCAAGGTTCTGAACATGAAGAGCACCGAAATCTTGGGCATGGTTGAAGAGGCCGCTGGAACGCGCATGTTCGAGGATCGACGAGAAAAGGCGCTCAAGACCATGGGCAAGAAGCAGGCAAAAGTTGAGGAGATTGAGGGGCTGCTGAGGGAGGAGATCGAACCAAAATTGGATAAGCTGCGAAATGAGAAGCGCGCCTTTCTGGAGTTCCAGAGTACGCAAAGCGATCTGGAGCGCTTGACCAAGCTAGTCATTGCATATGATTATGTCAAGTCGAAGCAGAAGGTCCAGCAGAGCGCGCAAGACTTGGCGGAAAAGAAACAGCGTGCGACACAACTGGAAGAGAATGCGGACAAGCTGCAGCGGGAAGTCGGCGTGCTGGAAGAAGACATGGCGAAAGTGCGAGCGGCGCGAGACAAGGAGCTTCGAAAGGGTGGCAAGTTTGCCAAGTTGGAAGAGGCTGTGAAAGAATTCGCCAAAGAGCTTGAGCGATTGAACGCTGTCCTCGAGTTGAAGCAGACATCCCTCGCCGAAGAGCAGGAGCGATTGCAAAAGGCCCAGACGTCCGTGAAGGACCTCGAAAAACAACTAAAACAGAAGACGGAGTCTCACCAGCAGCTACAGAAGCGATTCGAGGAAGCACACAAGACTCTCGAGGAACAGAAGGCAGAAGTGGACCAGAAAGAGGAATTGCTTCAGACGCTCCAAACAGGTATCTCATCCAATGCCGGCTCGGACGGAGGATATGCTGGACAACTGGCGACGGCGAGGGACAATGCGAGCAAGGCAGGGACCGAGATCGAGCAGTCGAAACTCAAAATCTCTCACTTGCAGGCGCGGATAAAGGAAGATGAGCCACGTGCAAAGAAGGCTGAGAGGGAGAATGCTGGCTTGCTCAAAGACCTTGAGTTGCTTCGCACGCAAGCGGCAAAACTCCAAAAGGAGTTGGAGAAGCTCGGCTTCCAACCGGGCAAGGAGGAGGAGCAACAGACCGAGAAGAGCCAGCTTGAGAAGCGTATCCGATCGCTCCAGGGCGAAGCTGAAGCGCTACGACGACAGGTGTCTGGCCTTGACTTTTCATATTCCGACCCGGAGCCAAACTTCGACAGAAGGCGAGTGAAGGGCTTGGTGGCTCAACTCTTCAAGCTCCCAGTCGAGTCGACAGAAGCCAGCACTGCTCTCGAGATCTGCGCTGGTGGACGACTATACAACGTCGTCGTTGATACGGCAAAGACCTCATCGCTGCTCATCGACCATGGAAAGCTGAGACGGCGAGTGACAATCGTGCCTTTGGACAAGATCGACTCATACCGTGCCCCCGCTGACCGGGTTGGAAATGCGCAGAAGCTCGCTCCTGGCAAGGTCCATCT
Organism: Mycosphaerelloides madeirae; assembly: GCA_002785995.1. Taxonomy (NCBI): domain Eukaryota; kingdom Fungi; phylum Ascomycota; class Dothideomycetes; order Mycosphaerellales; family Mycosphaerellaceae; genus Mycosphaerelloides; species Mycosphaerelloides madeirae. Next base: position 201,910 of record NHNV01000010.1, on the reverse strand, counting down.
TGCGCTCAACCTCATCGGCTATGCTCATGAAATTGAGAAGGCGATGGAGTATGTCTTCGGTAGTACGCTTGTTTGCGCCGATCCTTCCACGGCTAAGAAGGTGACATTTGACCCTTCCGTTCGGCTGAAGAGCGTGACTGTCGAGGGAGACGTGTATGATCCAAGCGGAACACTGTCGGGTGGTTCTGCTGCTCAGGGCAGCGGCGTACTGCTCAAACTTCAGAAGCTCAACGCCATCACGCAAGAGCTTGAGAAGCAGGAGGAGCAGCTCGCTGTGCTCGAAGATGCGATTTCCAAAGATGCCAAGAAGCTGCAGAACGCGAAGCAGTACAAACAGGAGCTCGACCTGAAAAATCACGAGATCCAACTTGCTGAATCACAGATCGCCAGCAACTCCTCCAGCAACATCATTGCTTCTGTAATGGAGATGAAGGACACCATCGCTGCCCTCAAGGAGAACATTCAGGCCGCCAAGACACGACAGTCTGAAGCGGAGAAAGAGGTCAAACGTGTCGAAAAGGACATGAAAGATTTCTCGTCCAACAAGGGCGCAAAGCTCGCGCAGTTGCAGGGCGACTTGGATAAGCTGAAGAAGGCTCTCGTGAAAGCCCAAGGAGCGATCAAGCCTCTCCAGCAAGAAGTGCGAGACGCAAATATCGATGCGGAGCAAACCGGCAGCGATCTCTCTTCTGCCCAAGAGGAGTTGCACGACGCAGAGACAACAGTCCAGGCCAACAAAGAAGAGCTCCATGGCCACGACACCGAGCACAGACAGACCAAGGACCAGCATGCGGAAGCTGAGGCGGCCCTCAACGACGAGCGACAAAAGCTCAGCAGTTTTGACGACGAGATCGAAGACTTGGACCGGGCATCGAAACGCAAGGCCCAACAAATCTCAGACGAAAAGCTCGAGGCCCAGAAGCTCGGCCATGCCGTCGACAATTTTGCCAAAGCGCAGCAGAACGCCCAACAAGCAGTTTCCGCTCTGGAAAAGGAGTACGACTGGATTCTGGAGGAACTGAATGCTTTCGGCAAACCAGGCACGCCATACGACTTCCACAATGCCAATATGGCCGAGTGCAAGTCAAAACTCAAGAACGTGACCGAGCGGTTCCAGGGAATGAAGAAGAAGATCAACCCGGCCGTCATGGCGACGATCGATAGCGTCGAAAAGAAAGAAGCCAGTCTGAAGCAGATGATGCGTACTGTCATCAAAGACAAGAAGAAGATTGAGGAGACGATCGATTCGTTGGACGAGTACAAGAAGGAAGCTCTCTTCAAGACTTGGTCGAAAGTCAATGACGATTTCGGTCTTATTTTCAACGACCTCTTGCCTGGAAATACCGCCAAACTCGACCCGCCTGAAGGCAAGGAAATTTCGGATGGATTGGAGGTGAAAGTGTGTCTCGGGAAAGTGTGGAAGCAGAGTCTGACTGAGCTTTCTGGTGGTCAAAGGTGAGATATTCCCGCTTTTCCCCCCCCTCTACGCCTCCGCCACGAAAATGGTTTGCTGTGCCTCAGCAGCTACAATCGACTAAAGGGCCGTGACAACTCGGCATCCCGTCTGCTCTGCCACGTACAAACATGGTACCGCCAGATGAGTAGTATAGTGGGTGACCACATGCGAATCCCTGGTGTTGGCTGTTCGGACGCTCGATTCGCAAATGGCCCCCGCTATACTACTAATCGGTCACCCACACTCTTGCGATATGGGCGCTCTGCAGCTTAGCTTGCTCGAGTGCACGGGATGTCGAGTTAAAATCTGGTCGATTGCCTTGCTCCTTCGCACGATCGTGTTACATGTGAACCCACCGGCGATCTTGAGTGTGTTAGGTCGTCGTGATAATCACCGAACTAAACCACGACAACCGAACGGGGCACAAAATCACAATCACACGCAGTCACGTACTAACACAAATCCCCGTCACAACATCACACAAAACCCACCCCTCTCAACCTAGTCACTAACCACACCCTCTAACAGATCCCTTATCGCCCTCTCGCTCATCATGTCCCTACTACAATACTCGCCCGCACCCATGTACATCCTCGACGAAGTCGACGCCGCGCTCGACCTCTCGCACACGCAGAATATCGGCCGTCTCATCCGCACGAGGTTTACCGGCAGTCAGTTCATTGTGGTGAGTTTGAAGGATGGCATGTTTAATAATGCGAATACGTTGTTTAAGACGCGGTTTATGGATGGGACAAGTATGGTGCAGAGGTTGACGAGTGGTGAGGGAAAGGGTTGATTTTTGTTGTTGTTGGGGGTGGGGGAGTTCTTTGATGACGGGTCAGAGGTGGTGTGGGAGGTGGTGGGTTGGGTATATCCGGAACTGGCGCTTTGGACTGCTGATGGGAGGGAACCGTTTCGTGCGTTTGGGACTTTGGTCGTATAGTGCAAATCGATTGCAGCACTTTCTCACGAGTGATGCTATCCCCGAATCTTTCTCTACACTCCCAATAAAGCCAGCCCGAACCTCAATGTTGAATCGTTGCCCGTCGCCGGCGCTTTTCCAGTTTCTCTCTTTTACACCACAACGCCCACGCTCCGAATACCAAATGCTCTCTCACTTCTGTGCACCTTCTACGCTCGCCCGTCCCTGACGAACAAGCCAGAGAAGCAAATCTACTTTTGTAGCGATGGCTTTGGCCTTGAGACCCTCGCCATCCCGCTCGGTGACGATAGCAGCGGCGTTCCAGACAAAGAAGCGCTCGAGGAATCTGAGAGGGGTGTCCATGGTGATTTCGACGAACTCGCGTTTGCTTTCTTCGCCTGTGGATCGTGTCAGTAGGCCGTTCGTTGTTAAGTATTGGGATTTGGCAGGGACGTACCTTCCGCCGAACCGGGAGCCTTCTCGATTGGCTTAATCTCGTCAAGCTTTGAGAAATTGAACATGGCGTTCGTGACAGGGTTGGATATGGTGACTTTTCCAGAGGACAGGTAGGAAAGGCAGTTGCCAAGCGTTACCATTCCGACAAGACGGCGAGTACCGCTGGTCACGGGGATTTGGTCGTAGCCCTTGTCGCGCATGAGCTCGACAGCTTCGTCTATGGAGGCGTTGGCGGCGATGGTTTGGATGGGTTTTAGGCGAAGGTCGCGGATCTTGGCGTTGGCAAATTCGTCTTTGGACATTGTTTTGGTGAGGATGGGGAGGTCGGTGGAGGAGGATTGTGATGTTTCGGCGGGTTTCGGGGTGGAGGTTGATTCCGTAGGTGGTGTGCTTGGGGCGGTTAGGGGCATGGATGGCGGGAGGAGGTCGTTGGCGGCGAGCCAGTCGTCGTCAACGAATTTGCTGAGGTAGCTTCGGATGCTGTCGGGGAGTATCACGACGACGGCGTCGTTGGGGCCGAGTTTGAGGTCTTTGACTGCTTTGACGCAGGCGCTCATTGCTGACCCGGAGCTGCCACCACAGAGGAGGCCTTCCTCGCTGATCAGCCTTCTCGACCAGTAGAAGGAATCTCTGTCGTCGGTCTTGTACCACATGTCCACCTCTTTTTGGGAGAGAACGTCCGGAATGAAGTCGTAGCCAATGCCTTCGACCTTGTACGACTTGCCATTGAATTCGTCGTTCAACGACGCTGGAAGTGCAAGGATGGAGCCTTGGGGATCTGCGGCCACGATCTTGACTTTGTCTCCGTGGGCTTTCCTGACACCGCGAGCGATGCCGGTGATTGTGCCTCCGGTACCAGCACCTGCGATGACCGCTTTGAGCTGGCCCTCCAACTCCTTCATCTGGTCAACGATCTCGGCTGCGGTGCCGAATTCGTGTGCCAATGGGTTGTTCGGGTTGCCATACTGGTCCAGAATCACACCACCTGGGATCTCCCTCTCCAGTCTCCTCGCAACGCCAATATGACTTTCGGGGCTGTCCCATGCGGCGCTCGTAGGAGTCCGAATGATCTCAGCGCCCAAGGCCTTCAAGACACTGACCTTCTCGCTGCTCATCTTCTCGGGCAGGGTGATGATAGTCCTGTAGCCCTTGACGGCACCGACAAGAGCCAGGCCAATACCCGTGTTCCCACTGGTAGGCTCAATGAGCACATTGTGACCGGGCTTGATGCGGCCCTCCTTCTCAGCGGCCTCGACCATGCGCAGGGCAATGCGGTCTTTCACGCTGCCTCCGGCATTGAAGAACTCGCATTTGGCGTAGACGGCGCACTCGATGCCGACAGATTGGGGGATGCGGTTGAGGCGGACGAGCGGGGTGTTGCCGATGTTCTCGAGGATGGAATGCATGACGGCCGGCGGGTTGCGTGGCGAGGAGGAGGTGAGGTGCGACATGTCTGCGTAGGGGAGATGAATGAAAGGAGAGAGTTGGGTTAGCAAACCTGGAGGGAAGAAGGTCTATTGTAGGAGCATAGCAGCAACGTATCCTGTCTGGACTAAGTCGGAAGCGTGAGCACAAAGAAGTTTCAATCGACGACGCCGTGACATGGTGACGATCCAACCTCGCTTTGAATCGGGCCAAAATGCATGGCGCGACGCCCGCATCCGCGCCTTACAATTTCAACCCTCCTTGCCTCCTTCGTTCTCCTTCTGTCCAACACATCAACATCGTCGCCGATGCTTCCGTCGGGCCCGAATTGCATGGTATTGAATGCGAGTTTCGACGCCGAATTGCCTTATCGGTGTTTATGCACAGAGAGGGCGATGTACCCGCATTGCCCGCTCCTCCGCCCCATCCGACTGGACTGCGTCTCTTCGCACTATACAACTTCGCAACCTCAGTTTGTCACACAAAGTGTGCTCCATCGTATGTCCCGCAGCTTCCACTTAGCCATTAAGTCGAACAGCTCCACGTCATACCCGCACGTAGCTAGGACGGGTACAAAACGTCCCAGTATAACTCTCTTCACTCATATCCCTTCCATCCATCTCCTTTACTTCCTGCCCATTACCCTCCTCTTCCTCCTTCTACTCCTCCCTCTTCGTTGATTCCCCTTAGATAGATCTCCACCATGGCCCAAGATGAAGCCCCTCGCCTCGCCTGGATCGGCCTAGGCAACATGGGCAGAGGCATGGTAAAAAATTTAGTTGAGAAAGCAACCTACACCGGCCCCGTCCTCATCTACAACCGCACCTCTGCCCGCGCCGAAAAACTTGCCTCCACCCTCCCCTCCGGCAAAACAAAAGTCATCACCTCCATCCCCGAAGCCGTACAAAGCGCAGACATCATCTTCACCTGCGTAGCCAACGACGCCGCCATCGAAGAAACCATAAGCTCCGCCCTCTCCACTCCCTCATCCAAAGGCAAGCTCTTCGTCGACTGCAGCACCGTCCACCCCGACTGCACCGACAAAATCGGCCGCACAATAACTTCCGCCGGCGCAGACTTCGTCGCCTGCCCCGTATTCGGCGCCCCAGCCATGGCAGAAAACGGCCAACTCGTCTGCGTACTCGCTGGTCCTAAAACCCTCATCGACCGCGTCCTCCCCTTCTGCACAGGCGTCATGGGCCGCGCCGAAATCAATTTCTCCGACCAACCCTACGGCACCGCCACACGCCTCAAAATCATCGGCAACACCTTCGTGCTCAACATGGTCGAGACGCTCTCCGAAGGCCACGTCCTCGCCGAGAAAAGCGGTCTAGGCTCCTCCAACCTGCACAAATTTGTGGAGACGATGTTTCCCGGGCCGTATGCGGCGTATAGCACGCGGATGATGTCGGGCGATTATTTCAAACGCGAGGAGCCGTTGTTTCAGGCGAGGTTGGCGAGGAAGGATGCTGGGCATGCGAAGGCTTTGGCGGAGAAGGCAGGTTGTAGGTTGAAGGCTATCGAGGTTGCGGATCAGCATTTGGCGGAGGTGGTGGAGCATGCGGGGGATAAGGGGGACATTGCTGGGATTTATGGTGCGGTGAGGAAAGAAGGTGGATTGAAGTTTGAGAACAGCTAGGCATATCTCTCATGTGTAGACAGATAGAACTGAAGCCGAAAAGTCCTCTTCCCAAGGATCCCATTGTTCATACATCCTTCACAAATTCCCCCTAGCCTCCTGCTCCCTCTCAATGGCCTCAAAAAGGCTTTTAAAATTCCCCGCCCCAAACCCCTCAAAATTCTCCCTCTGAATAATCTCAATAAAAACCGTAGGTCGATCCATCAGCGGTTTCGTGAAGAGCTGCAACAAATACCCTCCTTCATCAAAGTCAATCAGAATATTCAACTCCTGAATAGCCTCAAAACTCTCCTTCAATTTCATCCCCGAGCTCTTCAGCCTCATGCGCATGTTTGTGTAGTATGTTTCTGGGACACTGATGAACTCCACCCCTCGAGCTCGCAGACGCGAGACGGTCTCGAGGATGTCGGGAGTACGAAGAGCAATGTGTTGGACTCCAGGGCCGTTGTAGAAATCGACGTACTCTTCAATTTGCGATTTCTTCTTGCCCACAGCCGGCTCGTTGATAGGCATTTTGACGACATCATTAGGCGAGGACATAACGACCGATTTGAGCGCCGAGAAATCCGTGCAGATGTCCTTGTCGTCTACGCTCCAGAAGCGGTGGAAACCGAGACAACGCTCGTAGAATGCGCAGGCGGGATCCATTTCGGACCAGTTCTGGTTGCCGACGCAGTGGTCGATGGCGGTGAGGGTGATGGGTGGTAGGAGGGCGTTGAGGGAATCTGTGGAAGTGCTGTGCGGTTTGTAGTCCGGGAGGAAAGCGCCGGTGTAGTGCAGACGGGAGATGAAAGTGTGTGTTGTGTCGCCGTAGGTGCGGATGGAAGCGGAGAGGACGGAACCTTCGGGGGATGTAGAAGTTTGTGGTGGACAGATGGGGTCTGCGCCGTTGGCGATGGCGTTGGAGTAGACGGCTTCTACGTCGTCGACTTCGAACGCGACGTCTTTGACGCCGTCGCCGTGTTTGTCGAGGTGGTCATAGATTTCATCGAGGAGTTTTTGCTCGGCCGGAGGTGCTTCTTTGAGGGTTTTTCGTGTTGATGAGCGTATGGGGGAGGTGAAGACGAAGCGGACGCCGTTGTTTTGGACGACGTGGCTGGCGATGAAGCGCGAGCCCGTGTCGAGGCCGCGATGGGCGACGGGTTGGAAGCCCATGCGAGAGATGTAATATTGAGCTACCTACATAAATGATCAGCGTCAATAGTCGTCCAGTCATCAGTTATTTGGACATTCATACCTGCTTCGCATTGCCTACCCACCACGTAACGTGGTCATACCCTCTATACTCAACCTGCCTCGTTGGAGGTTGGACCAAATGCGTCAACACATCATCATCCGAATCGTATAGAGACGTCAACGATCCATTCCCATTCGTAATAAGAAGTCCCGGTGCCATGTTGAGGAGATGTCAGGGTCGAATGTGGTTTGAATAAAGAAAGTTTACAGAAGAAGAACAATAGCAGCCCATCTTGTACCCTCTCACGCTTCCACGTGAACAGTCGATGTCGCTTGTCGTCAGCAATTTTCTTGCCTTCTTGTCGCCCCGTTGCTGCTTGAGCCGCCTCGACAGTGCCCCTTTGCTGAAGGCGGAGCGGCTGTCGTCGGGTGTCGTGCCAAGACCGAAAGTAAGCGATGCGTCTGCGCGGCTTAACAACGTTATACCGAAGTCCCTTCACGGCAGACCATCAACAGCATTATTGCGTTGCATCGACCTAAAAGGACTCTTGTCGAACTCTTGACTTTAGTCGAAAAGACTCTTGTTGTCACATATTCTTCGGAACCCGTCGTCTTTTCTCGCAATGCAGCGAATGCAACTCTCCAAAGCCGACTCCAAGGTCCTCGCACAGGTCTTTGACCCCGAGAGCTCGCCCAATCAGGTCGAGATCTTGGTGAATTCGGACCTTCCTCCAGATCGCTGCATTAACAACACGGATCTTCTCAACCAACTCAAAAACCGCGAGAAGGACGCAATCGCCATCATCGAGAGCTGCGAGAAAGCCGGTTCGCACTCCAAAGTTGAGGCATATCGGTCTGCATTGGCCATCCTAAATCAATTGATCTCCGAGCATCCGGATTATGCGTCTGCAAGAAACAACAGAGCACAGCTCAGGCGATGGCGCTTTGGAGATCGAAACTTGCTTTGCCAGCCTCAGTCTCAACGAGACCAACCTCGGACGGCTGCCGGGATCGCGACCGTGGAAGACCTGAAGACATCTATCGCTTTGGCTTCTCCTGCCCGACCTCAAGACGGAGTCTCACCATCTCAAGGCCGACTGCTCGCTCAGTCGTATACTCAGCTCGGAGCCGTATACTACGCTGCGTATAAGGACCTTGACTCATCAGCCATCGTGGAAGTGGCTAGCATCGAGGGTGTCTCGTGGAGCAAAGAACGGTTTGAGGAGGAGGCTTCGAGTTTATTTTATCTGGGAGGTCTGTATGGAAATGAGGTTGCAAAAGCGTTGGCTGTGCACACGAATCCACATGCCAAATTGTGCGGCAGTATCGTTCAGAAGGCGATGAGGAAGGAGCTCGCGGGGATGGAGGCATAGAGGACCACAGAGATGGAGGTTGACCAATATGTTCCGGAGATACTCAATTCCACCTCACGCCGAACATCTTGCCCTGTGCCGTTTTACCCAGTACCGAGTTTGCGTTCTCCAGGTAGTGCCGTTGGTGTCCGGGAACGTCCAAAGCCAACATTTGATACTCAAACTCTTCGCCTTGTTTTCTGCTCATGTGCAGCTGCACCGTACCCTTGGCCGCCGGGCCTTCAACGTAGAAGTGCATGTGCAAGTGCTCAACACCGGCACGATCTTTCTCCAGTCGACTCGCAATTGTCCTATTACGTGCCCATCGACTCCAACTCGGTTCTCCATATGCTTGTATCTCTCTCTTGCTGTGGATGCCTTCGCCAGACAATAGCTCGCGGCACTTGGGATCCGCACGCACCCGATCGGCAGCTCGGTTGAAAAAGGCAGTCTTGCTGTCTGTAGAGAAGACTTCAAGCCAGAGGACAGTGAGAACTCCCCCGGTTACCACGACTCCCAGCAGTATCACGCCCAGGTTGAAGGACTGCTGTGTGGCCCTTGCAGCCTTTTCTCCGGTTGACAAGTTTGTCCACGGAATGCGTCCAGTGTCGTTGACGACAGTTACAGCTCTTCGGCGAACTGCATTTGCATCCTTTGGGAGGGAGGAGGATGTTGCGGAACGAGCCTGGATGTGACTGACGACGGCGTGGCGCATGCCAGCGTGGAAGACGTAAAGCGACGCCGACTGTTTCGCGAGCGGAGTCTTGGCTATGAGCTCCCACATATTTGAGGAGTGTTTAGATGTGAAGGATAAGTCAAGTCGGTGCGGAGAAGAGTAGTAAGAGGGAAGCTTGGAAGCTCTTTGCCATGATACTTTCGCCCCCACTTTCGCCGCTAAAAAGTTAGTCGCCTGGGTCTCGAAGTCAAGGAGAAACACCGACTCATGAGGAACGACACAGTACAAAACACAAGGCAGTCTCGGCTTACCAAAATGGCGCCCTCCGAGCTGCAAACACTGCTGGAGGCCTTTCGAGACCGTGACATCGTGCTGGGCGAAGACGATGTCGTCTGGGCGTTCGAAGGCGCCCACACGCGTGAGAACGCCGCGTCGTGGGTGCGCGAGTACTTGCAGCCGTCCACGCTGCTGACCAAGGACGAACTCGAATTGCACGTTGCTTCTTACGGATCAAATGGGTGACGTATATGCTAATACTTCATCACAGCTACGAGAGACGACGCATTGGTACACACCCATTAGATGCCGTCCCAGGCCGGCCTCTTTCAGATACCGAATTGGAAGCAGCCATAACATCGCTCGAGGCGAGCACCGTGGCCATTGAGAAGCAATGCAGGATGCTGGAAACGCAAAAGCTAGCCCTCAAGGAGATTCAGACTCGAAATGCATCTAGCGATGCCGCAACCTCTGGCAAAGAAATCCAACAAAAGAGATCCGCTCGCGAAATGGCCCAGCTGGATTTCGATATCGACGAAAAGGCCCAAGCAATGGACGCCAATTTGCGTAATTTCATTAAGCAGACTGACGCAGCCACGTCCAGTGCCCCATCCCAGGTTGACCGCTTGTTGGAGAAAGACGACCGACTCCTAGACGGCTTGCAGAAACTCTTGCCTAAGATCTCCGATTCGACACTGGACACAGATGATTCGGTACTCGTGGAGGACTTGTGTTCGGCTCTTACGACACTCTCCATACGCGAGATGCGCGCCCGCCTGAATGCAGTCTACCATGAGAATCTCACGGAGCACAGCCGGCAGCTCAACGGGTCCGCGGGAAATGAGCTCTCTGACCAGCAGAAGAAACAACGTGACAATCTTCGTGCAGAGCTTGAAGAGCTCGGTGGCGAAGTTGAAGGACTTGTTGGTATCGTGGTCGACCAGCAATATCGTAAACCTCTGAAGCAGGGCGTTCTTGCGATGCAGGCAGACATGAAGGCGCAGAAGTTGCGGTGGGCCGAATATACTGTTTCCGCCCTTGCATACCTGACGGCGAGATTGGATGCTTTGGGTGACCACGTACAGCAGTTGCATGACCATGGCTCTGCTCTCAAGACCCTCTCCGCCATCTTGGAGGAAGTGCTGGCTACATATCCTTCAGCAAATGGTCTCAAAAAGACTGGAAGCTCGCCCATCATGGACAGAGCAGGTGCCAAAGGACTGAAACCTCTGAGACTTGTCCAAGCGAAGATGTCTGAGAATCAGGACCCGGCGATTCAGTTTCTTCGGCAGAACGACGTTCGCGTCACAGAGGGTGACACCGCACTCAGGCTCACGGATATACTTCAGTCGACGTTGCGAGACCGCCGAAGCAGGATTGTCGCTCTCCAAGACAACACCGAGCGTGTCATCACCGATTCGACTGTCAACTCGTTGGCCCAATCCGATGCGAACCTTGAGGATCTTCTCGGCGCCGTGTTTGCGCACTCTGAGTACACCACCATACGGATCGTAGACGGCACGGTGCAGTCAGGAATGGACAGTCTGGAAAATGACACACAGAGACTTGGTGACCAAATGCGAGGGCTTGACGTTGATTCGATCGCCAGGACGGTCAATGCTAAGCAGAGCGCAGTGGTCCGGAAATTGGCATCGAATTAATCAGATCGAAATTGCGAGTCACTTACTTTCAGCTGCGCCGCTGCGGAAGCGGCGTGACAACGTTGTCTGTTGAGATGTCCTCAATTTCTACGCTCCTGGCCAACACATTTTTTCATCTCTTACGGTGTCGTTTGCACGATCGAGATGGGTCCCAAAAGCCCCCAACCATGTTAACGAGAGTGTCTTACGACCGCGGTGCGGTATTCTCGATCGTCTCGACCGCGGAGGTACAGCCAGACCATTAGCGATGCTCTTGGAGGAACGCGACGAGTCAGAACATGCCAACTGCAAAGAGGATGATAACAAGTGAAAGCAACTGCATATCACTACTCGTTGGGATTTTCTTTGCTGCACGAAGGCTGAAGGAAAGAATTTGAAATCTCTGCTCAGGTTGATTGCAGTAATAGTATGGCGACTTAAATAAAATGCCGAGCTTTGGAGCTTGTGCTGTGTCGGACTCGGAACGGTAATGCCATTCTCCATGCAGGCTCGGTACACTCTGCCGCCCATCCTTCGCGGGCTTGCTGGCGTTGTTCCAGATTACCGGGCCATACAACCTTCCCCCGAGCGGCAGGTCGGCTATCGAGAACGATCGATTGGTGTCTCGTGACGAGAGCTTCTGCATTCACGACTCACTACTCTCGCCTTCAAGCCTCTTTCGCCAAGCCAATGATATACAATATGGACAATTGAGTTCACAAGCAACGACGGAGATACGCGCAACAACAGGCTTCAGAGGACTGAGTGCAACATGCTTTCCTATTGATGAAATACAGAGAACAAATATGGGAAGAGAAAGACAGTGATGCACCCACCAATGGCATGGACCGCCTGGTATTGAGCCATTGGTCCGTTGCGGAGATGACTGGAGACAACGGAATTATGCAAAGAATTGGCAATCTCGCGTCGCAGATCAACCACAGAGCGCCCCTGCACAACGACTAAAGAAACGTTGCTGCGCTCAAACTGCTGCTGTGGTGTCAAGCCATGCATGGGCAGTTCAGAACAGGACCTCTTCCCAGTTTTTCGGTGATTATTTGCACGCTTTGGCTGGATCGCTGTGCTTTGTTGCGGCGGTCATCTGCCGTGGTGGTCGTCTAATGAAGTTGACGCTCATGGGCATACTTTGATCCGCCAACTACTGGTGCCCGTTTTCCCCAGCTTTCCCAAGCAGCCGCAGAGGCGATCTTTGCGGGGTGAAGCTCTTGTGCTAAACCCCGGTCGCCCTAGTGAGACAAAAGCGCCTCATGTCGTGGTGAGGACCATGCCTTCCGCCCGTCCGGATGCTCGCAGATTGTGGCAGAACGCCGTGGCCATCGCCATGCGACGGGCTCGTGAACGACGCGAGAGGACCAACGAACGCAGGGGAAGAAGACTTGCTCTTGCTGGTCAAGACTACTGCTCATGACCCTCAATAAAAGGACTACCGGTATCATTCATGAATGCTCGTTCAAATTGGCGGTTCTGTCCGGAGCTTCGCCATCCCGCTGGAAGAATTGCTGCTGGCACGCTATCGTCCACCAGGCACGGCGGAAGCCATGCATCCAAACCGCAGCAGCGGATGCGGAGAGAGCAATGCCTGTTTTGGACAGCTCTTGTGTCGCCAGCTGCACGCGGACAAGGAACACACACGTAACGGGGCAGCTCACTCCAGCCTCGACGTTGGCCCTTCGCGTCTGTGCTGGACGAGAGGCGATCGCATCGCAAGACTGGCCTAGGTGTCGAACCTTGTGTCCGGCGTGCGGAGCAAGGGTATGTGCTCGCCAGCCGTAATATAGATGGCTGAGCTCGCCCTGAAAGTTGTTGTGTTTCCGCACTCTTAGGCCTTGTGTTCTTCAGAGGTCCTTTGTTTCTATCCGAGTCTTAAGACGCGTTTACTAGAGGCCCAGATCGTTCGTCATCAACGCCGATATGAGCAATCAAGTACAAAACCAGTACGAGTCTACGCAGAACAACACCAACCTCACTGCTGGTGGACAGGGACCTTTTGAGAAGGATTTTGAGAACGGTAATTCGCCCCTCCCTCCCAATACTGCTGCAGTTGCTGTGCCGCAGCTACGAGCGTCCCCATTGGAGATCGTCTGCTTGGCTCAGAATAGCGAACAAGCTTGGAAAGTCCTTCTCTTTCACTGCGCAGAAGCTCTACAGGCGCATTTGCTAATGCGGCTCCCCCACAGGATACCACCTCGACGACAGTATGGACAGAGACACGGCATTGAGGAAGATCCAGACTTCTGGCAGCATCTCGATCTCTCCTGAGCTCTTCGAGAAGATCTATCTGTCGCCCCAGAATAAGGTCGCTGGTGATCTCCGAAAGACATTCGGTAACCCGACGCCTTTGGCTCTGGCTGGCTTCCTATTGTCTCTGACTCCATTGTCATGCGATCTCATGGGATGGCGTGGAGCGGGTGGCAATGGTGCAGCCTCGACTGGTGTATATTTCTTCTTCGGTGGAATGCTCATGACATTGGGGTCCGTTGGTGAAGTAAGTTTGACAACGACATCCTTAATCCTTCGTCTAGAATCGACGCTGATCTGAATGCAATAGTTTCTCCTCGGAAACACGTTTCCCTTCGTCGTCTTCGGCACTTTTGGCGCTTTCTGGCTGTCTTATGGAGCTACCCTGATGCCTTTCTATAACGCTTATGCAGCATACATCACGGACACAACGCCCAATGCTGCAGACTACACACCGGCGGCGGGATTGCAAACTGTTGGCTTCAACGCGTCATTCGGTAAGAAACCCACTCTCCCCTGCACAACACTGATCGCGAAACTCCAAAGACGGCTTTTAACAGAGCCTTCCAGCCTTCTTCCTCGTCTTCATGGGCCTCCTCTGCTTCATCTACATGATCCTCGCTCTGCGCACCAATCTCGTCTTCTTCCTCATCTTCGCCACTCTCGTGCCTGCCTTCGCCTGCCTCGCCGCCGCTTTCTGGCAGCTGGCCGAAGAGGCCGAAAACAACACTATGATTCACGCCAAGGCCATCCATACAGAACTCGTCGCCGCCGGAGCCTGCACATTTGTCACCTGCATGTGCGGCTGGTACATCTTCTTTGCGATCCTGTTGGCCTCGCTCGACTTCCCCTTCCAGCTTCCCGTTGTTGATCTGTCGCGCTTTGTGAAGGGTGCTTCAGAGAAAAACAAGATGAGCAAGGAGGAGCATTCCGCTTAGGTTAAGAGCGAGGGTCCTGTCCAACAGGAAAGGAAATAAGGGCGAAAATGTCGTGCGACTGAAATGGATAATGTGCGATGCTTGTATGTAATGATTGGAATGGAATAGCACCTAGTTTGCTTTCTCATGCTCAGGCTTCCCTTCCCTTCCCTCTTATCTTTGATGTTGTTTTTGCATGTGACTGAGCTTGGCCTTTGGCCTTTGAGCATGTCGCGTTGTATAATAGTACAGACGGAAGCTCATTGCCGGTCGCCCGACAGCTTACTGTAGTTCCGAAAACTCTTCGGACTCCAGGATTTTCTCGTACGAAATCAACGCGTGACAATGGAATCTATCATTTTGTCTCTATTCTGTTAAAACGGACCTTAAACATAGGGTAATAGTCTAAATACGACGCTCAATCAAGATAGAGTAATTCGAACGATATACGAAGTCTTTATATCTAGGAGGGATAGGCAATATAGTTCTCTTCGAGCATGGAAGGGTAGACCCATTACCACAGGGGTACGCAGAGGTAGCATTTGCTGCTTGCGGTAATCCGCGAGAAATCTTGCCGCTCGACTAACCCCCGTAGTCCGAAGAGTTTTCGAAACTACAGTAAACTAAACAATCCTCTTCAACGGTTATCCGGACTGATGATCGGCTTGCTTCACTGCCCCACCTCAAGAGCGTTGGAGGAACGTCATGGTCGTAGGAGAGCTTTAACTATGGAGGATAGAAATCAATCAGAGCTCCAATCTCAAAAAACTTATCTGATCATACTCCTTCAAAATGTCTGGCAGCAAGATCAAGCTTCACTTTCTCCAAGCCTCGCGATGCATCCGCACAGCCTGGCAACTCGAAGAGCTAAATCTCCCCTATGAGGTCAAGTTCGCACCTCGAGAGAATGGCGTCGCGCCTCCATGGTTCAAGAAAGAAGCTGGCGGGCTAGGAAAATTCCCGACCCTCGAGGATGGCGATGAGTTCTACTACGAGAGCGGTAGTATTTGCGAGTAAGTTCCGACTGAAGCAATCTATCCCAGAAACACTGGTTGATTGACATTCGGCCTGTAGATACCTCTGCGACAAATACGACAAGGAACACCGCCTCATTCCCGCCCCGGGCAATTACCAACGCTACAAAGTCCTACAATGGGTCCACGCCTCTGAAGCCACCTTCATGATCCACGCCCTCGCAATCCTGTACGCGAAGTGGTTCCAAAAGGACGGCGATGTCGAGAAGACGATTGCGGGCTTGAGCAACAATATTATTAAAGATTTTGATTATCTTGAAGCCGAGCTGGGGAAGAGCAGTGGCAAGTTCTTGTTGGGAGACAGCGTGACCGCGGCGGATATTATGGTCGAGTTCTCGGCTGAATTTATTTTGGCGAGAGAATTGGGGACCAAGGGGAAAGAGTGGCCGAAGGTGAACCAGTGGGTGAAGGATTGCCAGGCCACGGAGACGTATCGGAAAGCTGTGGAGCATACTGGGTACAAGCTGTAAGGTAGCTCATCATATGGATACAGCGGCTGTCAGCGCCGGAAAGTGGAATCCTACTGCACCAGTTTACGAGCGATACCTCTCTCAGCGGGCCGATGCTGCTTCGAAGCAATTAAACTGAGAGTAGTGCCATAGTCGAGGGTTCTCAACAGGAAGCTCCTGTCCGGCTGGCTTTTCACCTTAGTTTCCTGATACTGCGTTGTATGGCGGTGCAGCTTTGAGCTGAGAATCGTCTCGTCCTTGAGCACCTCGGCTAGAGTCCGCGGTGACTTCTTCGTAGCTTGGTGGCGGGAGATCATCTTCTGTTTCCAGTTGGGATTGTGTCAGGCTACCCAGCGGCTCCGTCTCCACCACGCCTTCGCCTGCCGGAGGTGGAACGACAGTCACAGGACAGTCGCGATTGACCCGCACAAGCTGATTTGCAACTTTGAGCTGCACCTCGACACGTAGCTTGTAAGAACGCGAAAATTCTCGGTGAGCAAAGGAACTCGGGGCGGTTGTGACATAGTCGAGTACCACGCTAATGGTATTGTCGTCAGCCTCTGAAAATCCAGCCGGAAGAGCTCGACGGGCAACAAATTTCTGGGTGGTACGATGGTCAACGACTTCGCTCGTCCCAATTATGCGCTCACTCGCGTTGACTGTGGTAGTGGAGAGCAATTCGACTCTAAGCAGCTCCAATGTCGTCTTTGGAATGGAAGCTACGGTAGAGTTGTGTTCGTCGCGGGCAATTTTAATGCGGTAGGTGAGCAGCTGACCAGGATGAATTTGTCGATGGTCGGTGCATATAATGTCCAGCGAGAGCTTCGGTCCATCGTTCGATATACTTGTGAATTTGTCTTTCAGTACGCTGAGTCTCGTCTCGCTGTTAAGGAGCTGGTCTCCGCTAATCATGGCACGGTCCATGAATGTAGCGGCAAATGTTCTCGAGCGACGAGGGAGGTCGTACTTAATCAGGGGCCAGCAATCCTCTCGGGGAACAGAGACTTTCACATTGATTCCACCCACACTAACCGCGAGCTGCAAAGAGTAGGACACCCGAACGCCCACCAGGTCAGGAGAAGCATGAAAATGCATTCCAAAGGAAGGCGGGAGGGAGGTTGTGGGAGTCGGAATCCAGACTCTGGAGGATATTGGCCGAGCGTGTTCGGGGAAGTAAAAAGACCACGGAAAGGAGTAGGTGTTCCCTGCTTGCGCATTGAATGGCCCTTCGTGAACAACTATTTCCTGCTTGACCAAATCCACATCGCGATGCGTGGAAAGCTCTCGTTCATGTCTGATCTTGACGTTACATGCACCGTGGACCGTGAGCCTAATTTGCAAAGGTCCAAAGAGGTCTGCAGTGTCGGTTTTTCTCATGAGCATGTTCGTGTGTGGCTCGTATGAGAGGAGGACTAGGCCAGTGACTGCATCGTCCGGGCCATAGTGAGGCTTCTGGGCTCCGCCGTGAATCGAGACATCTGCGTAAAGCTTGCCCAATTTTGACATGTTGGTGTTGTGAATTCCTTCTTCCTGGTGAATGTGGATTGTACGCTATAGTCAGTCCTTCGACCTCGCATGATATAGACCTTGAGAAGGATAATTGAGTATCTCTCAACGGAAACAAAAAATACCGCAAGGTTGTACGAGAGCATATCAGAGGACGAGCAATACAGTTTTAGCTTGGGCTGTGTTGACGACGATGTCTTTTGCTGCGGGAAGTCGGCACGCTGATTCATTAGGGCATCGGACAAGCTCCACGGGCGGCGAAAGCAGTCCGGCATATGTGTTACTATCAGTTGACGAGCACGATTGAAACAAATTGAGATGGTCAGTCAGCAAGAGAGTTCACAGATCTCGCAGCTTGTGTGTGGGAAGAACGCTGAAGTGGCCGCTTCGGTGGCGGGATGTTCGAGTTCGGGGTGAAGTCACTCGGCAGGACCTTCTCGCTAAGCAGACGGAAGCTCCCGCTTTCAGCCGTTAGCGTGATCCCACATCAACAAACGATGCGGGTCGTGTCAACAAACGAGCTTTGTGGCGCATACATCTACTGGACATTCACCAAGATCACCGGCGCGTGATCTGGAAATATCAGATTGTACAAGGAAATTCCAAGCAGAACTTATCTCCAACATGCCTCCCCGCGTGAAAGCCACAAATCAGGCAGGCTCGGACGACAGCGAAGACGATCTTGCGACTGCCATTTCTACCAAAGGCGCCGAGAACAAGCGCGTAGCAGCAGTGAAAATGCCCAAAGCAAAGACCACGGCGCGCCGCACAAGCGCAGGCAAGACTACTGCCAAGCGAAAGGCTGCCCCGAAACAACCACGACAAGTCCTGCAGGACCGCACGAATTTGCCCGACGGAAATGAGACTGAAGAGGTAGACGCCTTCGACGACGAGAATATGACGGACGGTGCGAAGCCAAAGACGAAACGCGCGAAGACCGCGACCACGCGAAAGAATGCCAAAGCCAGCGATGAGACCACCACGAAGAGCGCGCCCGCTGCGAAACGCGGACGACCGGCCAAACGCGCGCCATCACCAGAGCCAACGATCACCATTAAAGAGACACAGCCCGACCCCGAGGATATGGAGGATGTCGAAGAGTCAATCGAAATAGACCCAGCCAGCACGGACATCGCCAAGTTGCCCACCCCGCCGAAGCAGGCTCAAAGGTTGGCGCAACGCGCTCCCTCAGTACCGATACAGATTCTCCAGCCGCGATCGAGTGCACGCGCTGGCTCCGCACAGCCCAGCTACCAAAGGATACGAGACCGAAGTGGAAGCGTAAGCGGGACTGAGCGACGAGGCGGGGATCCAGAGCTGCGACGGCAGTTGAACGACTTGACGAAGAAATACGAGAACTTACATCTCAAATATGAAAGCCTACAAGAGCTAGGAAAGAGCAATGCGGATACGAACTTCGAGAAGCTCAAGCGCGCCAGCGATCAAAAAGCAAAAGATGCCAACGACCTGATCGCGTCACTCAAGAAGGAGCTTGCAGAGGTGCGCAAGTCCTCGACCAGCGTGTCATCCGAAACAACAGGCCTACAGAAGCAGGTCAACACTCTCGCAGCTGCAAATGATAAGATCACGACTGAGCGGGATACCCTGAAGGACAAGCTCCAAGTCTCCCGCAACGAGGTCAAATCGCTTGAGGCAAAGCTCACAGCAGCCAGACAGCAGCTCTCAAACAGCGCCTTGGAAGCGAAAGCGCAAGAAAAGAAGTTCAACAGCAGCATCTCGCTCAGCGGCTCAGACGCCCAAAAAGAGGCAAAGATGAAAGAGAACCTGTACGCCGACCTGACCGGACTCATCGTTCGCGGCGTGAAGCGAAGAGAGGGCGAAGACGAGTACGACTGCATCCAGACTGGTCGCAACGGAAGTAAGCTCAACCACCCTCCTGGCAAAACATTTATATGTATGCTGACCTAATAACAGCCCTGCACTTCCACCTCTCAGTCGGAAACGACTCTTCAACTCCCCACCCCAAGACACCCTCAGGCCTCAGCTACGAGGACGCCGAATTCGCATACGAGCCCTTGCTCGACGAGAGCCGTGACCGCGAATTGCTCGATCTGTTGCCCGACTACCTGACCGAGGAGATTTGCTTCCCGCGGAACCATGCCCAGAGATTCTATAGCAAAGTTGTCGACAGCATGACCAAGAAGATCATAATTGATGAGGATTAAAGACGGTAATGATCATTGCGGGTTGGTTTGATGCGCTGCTTGGGAACTTTGCAAATTCCAGGAAATGATGAGAGGGAATGGGAGTGTTTTTGGCGCTTGTCGTTCTGCTCATTGTCTTTGAGATACCTCGGATGCCCTATCTTTCTTTCTGCTTCCCTGATTAATGTCATCTCTTTCATGTCTGCGACTGCTAAGCGGACATGGCTCCTGCCGAAATTGTCTCCTCGCCGACGGTATGCAGTAGCGGCGACCCACGTCCACGGAGCTGTGAATGCCCACAATCGGGTCAGCAGTCCACCATGCCGGTCGAGACGTGGGTGCGTGAAACAGGTGGCTTCCGTCCTTGATCATTTCACCTATCTTGCTCGCATTCGGCGTTCGGCGCGCAGTGGTCAAATTATCCCCATCTCCTGCAGCATACATATAAATGGCTGCTGGTCGTATTGCTAGCGCACGGCGGTATTAATGGCGTCTGCAAGGTATGTCAGATAGGTATCTCTGGGTGTATTTCGCTCTTTCGAGGAAACCATGTGGTTTTTCTCATGGCTGCAGGACTTGATGGCCTTCGCTTTCAGAAATTCTGTCGATATCGATCATTCACGTCTCTTCAGAAGGTAAGAGGTGCCCGAACTGCGAAGTGAGATTTATCTCAGGGCTCGGTGCTTGATCATCGGCAGGGGTGCTTGTCACCGCCCGCCATGTGGAAAATGCAGTTTCAGCATCGCTCCATCTTGTGCGAGCTCTGACCTTCGATTTGGCATGCCTATCTCTTCCGTCAGCTGAACAGTTGAATCATGGTGAACAATCGGCGGCTGAGTATGGCCGATGACTGCAGGGCCACCAATCAGACCCAGGAGTTCCGAGACAATTCGCCGTACCGCGTCGGCGAGTTCCCGTCGGCCTGACTATCCAGATGACCAGAACGCTGGCTGCTGGAGCTCGGCTACTGTGCCCAGCAGAGACCCATGTCGGATTCTCTTGGCTTCGCCAGATATGAGCAGAAGACTGGAAGGAGGGCATCCGGCGACCAGCGAAGGAGCTCGGTTCTGCACGCCTGAAGAGTTTTCCGAACGTCCGCGATGTCGTGTAACATTGGAAACGTTCATGTGAGTGTGACCTGCCATCCGAGTCGTCGGGACGTGCAGTCGATGTCGCCAACAACACCATGAAATGCCACTATCCCATTTCTAGCCAAGATCCATGTGTGAACGTTGTCCGGCCAAGGGTCATCATTTCACCGCCAAGGCACGTTATTGAGGTCCTCGGTGTTGCGTCGTCGTGGAGCGATAAATGTCGGTTTGCTCCCGTGATGGCTCCTTACAGGCTGTGCTCCACAAAGAAGAGCTCAACACGCACTCTAAGTCATCATCTATCTCAGACATGGAGTCTGCACATCTTCGAAATCGGCGGTTCCGGTGGAGAGGATCTTGGAAAGACTTGTAGAAGCTGCAGCCACTAATCTGGTTTGAAGTCGACATATTCGAGCCGATCCATGACTAACCGGTTGATCAGACAAAAGCAAAACACCCTGCTTGTTGCCCAGCGTTTCTCTGCTAGATGGGAGACGGGATAAGCTCATCCCGGGGCCACGTCGACGGGTCGAGCACAACGCATGTCAGATATGCCGGGAGGACTGGACCCACATCCTGGAAGACCTGCCTTCCCCGTCCTCCTTCAGAAGTCCCTCGCACGTTCATGCGCTGATCATACGATGATACCGAAGCTGCGATGCTGCCCCCTGCAAGGACAGAGATCGCGTAAGAAGCGGCAGAGATGGACGGCAGCATGTGGACAGCGATTGCGCAGCTCCTGGTCGATCTTTGAATGGCTGCAGAACAGCTGCGTAGCTCTAGTGTTCGGGGTCCCGTTCCCGGCCATGCAGTGACACCTTGTCGGAATGTGTTCAGCTTACCCGACAGCATGGGTAGGATGTGGTTGTGGCTTACTGGGATCCAAGAGCTGTCTAATGAGAAAGCTCTCAGAACACGAGTGAATGTGAGGCATCGCTTGTCCCAATTCTTGCCTTCGCTCCGTTCCATGAAGAGATAAGACTCTTGTTGAGCTTGTACGCATGGTCGGTCTAGCGCAATCGCCGTCAATAGTTGGCGCTTGGGCAGCTTTGTAGGCCTGACGCCATCGCCATGTGCCTAGAAATCTTGGGCTTGAACTTGTTCGTGAACCTTGCTTCCCTCCTGTTCTTTCCCGCGAGATTTCCGGGATGGCGTCCGCCTCCCCTTTTGTGTTTTGCATGCGTTTGACGGCCAGTCCGGTCTACCTCATCCAAGCATGCTACCCAATGGAATGTTCCTATGCGCAGAGGGTCGCTTGTTTAGCAGAAGCTACCCGGCCACCATCAGAGGGCTGCCGAACCTTCGGTTTCAAGCTGCACATGGAGTTGTAAAGCTAGTTCCGCCCTAGATCGTCTGGTCTATTACCACGTCGTCCACAGGCAAAGGCCGCTAGACAAAGTACATTGCGAACGGGTAGCAGCCTGTTCGTGAGTGCAGCGAGCCTGCCATCCTCCTTGTTACGAGAACACCACGAGAACCTTCCACCATCGGCTGCCGCCATCCAGAGATTGAGGTCAGTATTGTCGTTTCCGCGACATGCAGGAGGTTCAACGGCTGAGCGGCCATCTGGGATTTGTGCTTCGATCCGCTCTCGTCGTGGGGTTTCTGACCATCGCTAGCAATGTCCAACATTCCACAAGCACCACAGCCCCAAGACAACGCCATGGCAGAGTTTGCTGGGAGGAACTATGCACGATTTGCGTTGCAGCATCACATCCATTGTGTTCCAATAGATGAAGTATGTGGTGACTCAAAGGAGTAACGCGCCGGTGAACTTCCGGAGCGAGGCTTGAAGAGTCTTCTCCTCGACTGTCCTTCCAGCTGACGCGATGAGCAGACCGAGGAGCGCAATTACGACCAAGTAAATGATCTTTTCAATCTACTTCTTGGGCGCAGCATACTCCCAAGCTTGAATCTGGAAGCTATCGAGGAGCCGTGGGTTCTCGACTGCGGCTATGGCAAAGGTGCTTGGGTCGACACAATCTTGAACGCGCATACGGACGCGTATGTAGGTTCTCTCTGCCGAAGGCGTTGTGATTATCAACCTTTCTGTGTAACAAGCAGACATGCTGGCATGGTCCTGGGAACAAAGCTGTGAGACAAGCTGACCGATTGAGCCAGGTGGTTGGAATCGACATCTTTACCGGCCAGGGCAACGGTAGTGACAGCGATAATGAGGACGACGATGAAGACGACGCCAGTCATGCCGAGTTCTTTACGAAAACAAGATGGAACCTCAATGCGTCGTTCCGGACCTGTCAAGACCGGTCGCTCAGACCAGATTCGTTCCACCTTATCAACAGCCGCTTCCTGACCGATGGCATCAACCGGGATCGATGGGATAGCTATGTGAAAGAGTTGAAGTATTTGCTTGAGCCAAAGGGATGGTTGCAGATGGTTGAGGTGCATATGTTGTTCCAGAGCGATAGCGGTCTCCTGAATCGAGATACAAGCTTTTTGAATCAGTGGTGGAATTGGTACCGCTATTCTCTAGAGTTGATGGGCAAGAATCCTCGAGCGGGTCAGCACTTGGGAAGTCTGATGCAGAGTGCCGGGTTCGAAAGAGTCCAGGCGTCTGTTGCCCGTCTTCCCATTGGCAATTGGATGGAAGGTCAGTATAAATCCATCGTGTTGACAGCATCGATATTGATTTCTCCTAGGCAAAGAGTACGTTGGGATGAGAGCCCTCGATCTGGTCAGTAATATGATCAAATCTTCCTCCATGTGGCCGTTCAGGCGTGTTTGCCAGCCGCCTCTGACGGAGCAGCAATATGAAGTCCTCATCCAAGGAGCCCGAGCAGAGATGAGACAAGAGGGTCTCAAGCTCTATCTCAATGTGTAAGCACGCCATCGAGAGATATCTGGTGAGACCTCACCTAGAGTGGAGTGGCTGACTGCAAGCAGGCATGTGGCGTACGGGAGAAGACCTGTTGCTCGCCGTCGCTAGGAGCGCCTTCTTGGTAGATGCGCAAAGATAAGTCATGTTACTCTGCTCGGAGACTGGCTCTCCTCTCGGTGGGGCAGCTCTAGCATTTGTTATCCATAGCTCTTGTTCTCTACCCCTGTCTCGTGCACCCGTCAACATATCACAGCTGGCGGAGAGACCGGAGGATGAGGTGCTGCGATTGCTTGCGTTTCCAGCTTCCGGCCTGTTGGATTGATGGCTAGCGATAAGAGGCTCCCGCGATGCATTGAGTCGTCATGCTCCATGAAACGAGGCAATGAGGCTGAGCAGTCAGACAGGCAACAGAACACGCTGGTATGCTTCACGTCCTGGCACTTGAGGACCGCGGCTGCTGACATGGAAGCTCCGACACGCTCAAGTCACGCGGTCGTTCTCGCAGTGTTTCATCCATCATCCAAAGCATTGTCGGCGGTCACGTCGTCGGTCTGTTCAATGTGGAATGTGAGGCCGTCCTATGGACTTCAGACGGCGAAGCTGAAGGAAGGAAGGATGATGTAGTCTCCAGCGAGAAGGAAAGGGGAAGATGCGGTTGGTATAAGCTTGTGTCTCTAGTGATCCAGCGTGGCGGTACTTCCGATTGAAAGAGAGTCAGTATTGGGTATCTGGAAAAAGCTTAATAAAGTGCCGGCGGAATCCCAAGCAGGAAAAAAGTAACATGAACTACTCTTTCCATATCAATTAAGCATTCCATCACTGCCAACTCGATATCACAATAGCTTTCCAACCCTTCCACCAACTGACCCACGCCTTCTCAATCATGAAGACACACCAGCAGCGCACAGACTCGGCACTTGCACCAGAACAGGCGTTTTCCCATGCTACTCCGCGCCTAGCTGCCCAAACTCTGTCGGTTGTCATTGGCACGCACGCCTCTGGGGAGGCCACGGCCCCACTTGCGCAGAGGCCCTGCCGCATATGCTTTGACTCACGTGTGCACCTAGCGAGTGTGATGGGCACTTTTGGGTTCACGGGGAAGCATTGCCGGCAGGCGAAATACCGACTGCATAGCTGCCCGACAATGCTTGCTTTTCTGGCCCATCTTCTTCAGGTGAGGAAGGTTCTGAATAGTCCGATTAATCCTCATCGAAGTTGTGAAGCAGTATTACCTCGATCGTTGAAAACAGCAGAACATTACAAGTTCCGTAAGATTATGATCAATCGACAAGATCTTCTCAACTTTTCGCTTCATATCGTTGTCAAACACTGCAACGTTACGACTTGTTGTCGTTAGAAGACCAGGTCATCCTCGATCGTAAAGAGCAATCCCAGCCGACACTCATGCCAGGATGACCATAGACGACTCAGATGAAGATGAGAAGAACGCGGAGCAAATTTAAGCAGAAGGCGGGGGAGGTACTGGTCTTTCTTAAACGGCTGATATCCAACAAGACTCATCCCCCATGTGCGACAACCAGCCCGTCTAGACAAAGCAGCAGCGCAACGAAGAACGAACAACGCCATCGCTAAAAAGGACACAAACCGTAGACCTTCCCCTCATCTCATCGCGTTCTGAATCTTCGCAACAAGCACATCCGCCTCCTGTCTCCAAGCACTCTCCATATCCGCTCTCGACAGACTTGCAACACAGTCCGTCACCATACTGAGGTTCTCCTCGCTTCCGAACAGCACTCTCTCCCCACTCTTCATACTCGCTTCAAACCACTTTCCCAGCAAGTAGACCATACTACTGGCGATGCGCCTCCTCTTTGAGCCGGTGAAAGGCTGCTCGTTGCTGTAGTAAATCTGTTCCTGCGCCGGCAAAAGCGTCTCGTGAGGGACCTCGAGGTCGAGGAAGATGTCGGTCGCCCAGGTCTGAGGAGGAGCATGTTCGCGGGGTGTGTGTGCGTACACTTCGAGAATGCGGTAGAGGAAGTGGATGGGAAAGACGGAAGGTGAGGTATGGACTCTGCGGCCCATCTCGCGAATCTTCTCGCCCACTGCTTCCCAGGGTAGTCTCTGGTGTCCGTAGACTGCGGGCGCCTCCATGTCTGTGGCGTTGACGAGGCCCTGCCAGGATGCGTTGATGTCCGCTGGATTACGATGGTCGGCAGCTTGGTAGATCAAGATGCAGATGTCATGGTATTGAGCCATATCGGCATACTGCGTGAACAACTCCTCAAGATCGACAATGTTGCCATTGAGCCTCCTGATCCAGGTCGGCCGAGTTTCCTCATCCATGCGGGAGTCTGTCTTGAGACGCTGCATGATCTCGTCCTGGATGTTGGCAATCTCGAGCAGGTCAGAAACCTCACGTAGCACTTTCTGCTTGCTCTGTCGAGAATCCGTAAGAATTGTTTGCCGCGTGCTGGCATTCGTGCGGGCTCGAGAGAGATAGCCAATGCGCTCTTGCAACGTCAGATCTTCGAAGCCTGAGCGAGCAATCGTCAATTGCACTTCAGCGGCCTGAAGATAGTCGTGATGGTGCGCATAGTATCTCCAGAGCAGGTCGGCATGTGGTCGACTGTTCTCACCGCGGCGCTGCAAATACTCGACCACATAAGAGTTGTTAATTTCGAGAAGACGCTCAGCCTGGTGCTGGCCGACATACCAGTCGTACAGGCATGTGAGGAAGACGACATCATCAGAACCGTTGACAATTTCGTAAGCTTCGCTTCGTCTCTTCATCGCTAAGGTATACTTGCCATCGACCATGTCTGGGATATTTGCTGTAGACCTATCGAGCTCTGCAATGATGTGGAATATGAGCCGGTAGCATCGTTCGCGCGTGTCGTATGCTTCTGTGCGCTTGTCGTTGTCAGGCATGCCGTCTCTCATCCAAGCCAATGCTCGCTTAGATCTGTCTTTCTCGAGAGCGACGGTCAGGCATAGCTGAATGGCGCCGGCATAGAATTCCGTTTCGATGTATGTTTGGATAGCGAGATCCAAGTTCTCGAAAGTCAAGCTGCTGGCGACTTTCTGGAACAATCTCGAGCTATCGTTCAACAGCATACGGCCACTCTCTGAGTGCGGCGCGCCGTCCCTCGCACGCTGGAGCTGCTCTTGCGCCTTGAAGATGATAACATCGTCGGCGCTACAGAAGCTGCCACATCGGCGCCGCAAAGCTTCCGCGACTGTGTCGACGTTACTGCCATTGGCAATATTGCGATTAACAATAGCCTTGACAAGTTCCTTCGCCAGTTCGCGGCCGGGTGTCGAAACGAACAAAGACTCGAACGTGAGTTGCTTGGTCTTCTCCCGGCTGGCTTCGGGCAACAGTGCAAGGATCTCGGCAATCTGCTCATCGAACAGGACCAGAACGAAGGAGATGCCTTCACTGATGCTGTTGATCAACAGCACCAGGCTGTGCATTGCTTTGTGTTCGCCTTTGAGTGCATGCTCCTCTTGAACCGAAGTCACACGTGAGAGTGCCTGAGGGCCGGCAAGACCTTCGATAAAGCTCTTGTTGCGTTCGAGGAATTCTCGCAGGGCGGCGAGGTCGCGTTGAATAGACCGTAGCTTGTCAAGCTTGATGGTGGGCATCAATCCTGCACCGCCAGCTGCACCTGTGTCGTTGACAATTCTCGCCTTCCAGATTGAGCGCACGATTCTTGAGATGTACAGCGCCATGCCCTCATGTCTGGGACTTGGCCGCACGTTGTTTTCAGGATTTGTGCTGCCGAGATCTGCGTTCGTGTTGTATTCGGGTTTGCCTCCATGCTCGATGAAAGCTTTTCGTGCCTTCTCAACGACCTCCGGATCTGTGATGCTCGCGACACGACTCTCTGTGACATCCAAACCCTGGCCGCAAGCGACCGCCAGTGCCGTTGCAGCGGTCTCTCCACGCCCATAAAGACGAATGAACCGCTTGGTGTCACCCTCCACACCATCGTCCTCGGATGACCCATATTTCAGCATTGCAGCGAAGTTGTCAACAAGTCGCCTCCTGCGGATCGTCTGGATACCTGTGAGTGTGACAATGGCAAATTCTGATGACGGGTCGTCGAATTGGACAGCCATTTCGTTCCCGAAGCCAAGAGGCTCGCTGCTGGCTGCAAAGTCTGGAGTCATAGACATCACCTGTTGCATCGGTGATGGAAGATCTATCCACTGGCCGTATTCTGAGAACTTCGTATTCCAAGGGCCTGTGTCGCCCCGATTCTGTAGACGTGCCATATCGGGAGCCGTGCAGAATACACGGTCTCTGGCTTTCGGATCATCCGGGTGAGGTTGAAAGGTCATCCAGTAACCTGGAGAAAAGCGATACGCGTTGGAGGTCGGCGTCAGATATCTGGTATTGGTGTCTACTTGGCTCGCTGCTGGCTGATTGTAGGACGCTGCAGGTTGCGCAGCTGTCGGGAGAGCGTTTGGATCTTTTGGAGGGAACCGTATGTGGAGTACTTGCATGCTCGAGGGCGGGTTCTGAGCATCAGCCTGGTCTCCGAAGCCTCGCGTTAGCGACAAGTACAGACGACAGCCAGTACTCGTCGTCGCTAGCAACGTGAGCTTGCGTGATTCTGCGGCCGGAATAGCGCTGAGGGCACAGATATAAACGTCTTTGCCGGTCAACAATTCTGTGCGACTGTTGAAATGCCCAGTGCCCTGCAGGAGAGACGACAGTGGCCGTGCAAGTGACTGTTCTAGGCGATCCTTGATGAGCCATACTCTGATCTCGCTTGTACTGCTGAGGGTGTACATGAGGTTGCGGGAATCATCGATGACTAATTGTTCCAGCTTCTTCGCGTTGGATTGAGGGCCGAAGTACTGACCGACCGCTTGCATGTTCTCCGACACAAAGTTGACGGAGCTCTTTGTATGACATATTCGGCTGGTCTGGCCACGGAACCAGCTCTCGTTTTGCTGGTAGTAGAACTCGTAGATGTCATCTGACAAACCGCCAGTGAAGAAGATGCGTCCACTTTTCTGCGAAGCTGCAATTTGGCTCACACCGAGCCCTCGGATGGGGATCCTCATCCTAGTGTTGTAGAGCGCGATCGTTGAGGCACCAGTTGGCGTAGACTGGGAAGCCACTCCAAGCAGAATCATCTCGGTTGTTGTGCAAATGACAATCATATGCTTAATATCGGCAATGAAAATGCCAGGCTTCGGCGCAACCAGCTTGACTGTAGTGATGGGCTGCGTATTCTCTTCCCACCCGATGACCTCCGGATTGGGAAGCGTGTAGTCCCACAGATAGAGACAATTGTCCAGCGCGACCCAGGCATGAGCAAGAGGAGGGAAAATGCCCATTTGCATGCCCATGCCGCTGTGATTGGCCTGCTCCAGCAGCCGTGGTGGGAGGTCGTGCATCTTCAGCTTCTGGAATGGCAGCCATGCAGGACTTGCTGGCAGTTCGTAGTCTCCACTGATGCCCTGCGAAATGTATGTCTCCATCTGCGGGAAGTTCTGCTCTTGTCTGAACACATTATTGATGGCCTCTGCAGCAATTTGGACGGGCGTGCTGTCCACCCCACTGCTCGCGGATCTTCCTGGCGCATCTGTAGTGACGGGCGGCGGTTGCTGTCGCGCGTTGAGTGTGGCGCTGTTCGCAGCGAAGATGGTAGAGCCTTGGCCTGGAGCGGGAGTCGCTATGAAGGCTCCTGGGAGCGGGCGAGCTGGCGTCGCAGGCGCCCCGACATTGGCCATCTTGAACGTCGCTGTATGCCAAGGAGAAAGGCAAGCGCTATCGAGACGAAGGGGTCGTAGAGAGTGCGCTGAGCCAGCCGCTCATTACTCGAGGAGGAGGAGGAGGAGGTTGGGTGTTTTGGGTCGCGACATGCAGCTGAGCGAGGGCGCGGACTCGTGAATCGTTCCGTGTGCGGGGGTTGAGAAAGCCTGCCGTCGAGTGATGCGCGCTCCAGATGGCGACAAGGTGCAGTACGAGGGCGACGATGTACAGGAGCTGGGTGTTATTGTTGTCGAAGTGAAACTTGAAGTTTGGAAATGGACTTTTAGAAGACGCGCTTAGGGTTTCTAGGTTCGCGAGGTCACGGACCTCTTCAGGGGACAGCCAAACAGCTCCCATCACCACACATGAGCACTTCACTTCACTCCCAAACATCACCCATAACCCACCATGTCTCTCCACGCCCCACGATTCCTCCTACGCCGCCAACTGGCCCTGCGAAACATCTATGTCTGTCCCCGATGCCGCCTCTACGCCACAGAAACGCCCGCCTCCCCCCTCCTCCTCAAGCTCAAATCCGATCTCAAAACAGCAATGAAAGCTAAAGACACCAACCGTCTCAACGTACTCCGCAGCCTCCTAGCCGATATAGCAAACTCCGCCAAGACCAAGACTCCAATTTCCTCCGACTCACAGCTCCTATCCCTCCTACGGAAACGCTCTGCAGCGGCCAAATCAGCTGGAGATGAGTTTAAAGCAGCCGGGAGGGAAGATCTAGTCGAGAAGGAGGAGGCGCAGGCTGCGGTGTTGGAGGAGTATGCCGGTAGTGTGGAGACGATGTCGGAAAGTGAGGTGAGAGAAGCGGTGGTGAAGGTGGTGGAGGAGGTTAAGGCTGGTGGGGAGGGGAAGGTTAACATGGGCGATGTATTGAAGAAGATCCTGGGGCCGGGAGGGAGTTTGGAAGGGAAGTCGGTCGACAGATCGTCAGTTGCCAGGATTGTAAAGCAGGTGTTGGGCTCATGATCCCCGCATCAGTGTGGCTATGGAAGACAACTCTCTCGCACTTTGAAACAGACCCATGTAACAAAATTGTATCTTATTGCAAATACTACGACATGCATACCGTATCCGCTGGTTTACAAGACTCGGGTCGTATACCCGGAAATGGACTGTCTTTCAAATGAGAGTGATCTCATATACGAGCTTTCTTGTAACTGCGCTGATTTGCAGTTATAAGCACTTAAGCAATCTTCGCACCAAACCTGCCATAAGCCATCCGTTTTTGCTCAAAGCTGGTTCACTTAGACCACCTAACCCTGGCCGCATCTTGTGTTATTCAAGTGGCGGCACTAAGGCTCAACTAATCAGAAAGGGGGTTCTGGTATTAGAGCAGTTCTCATAGAAGAGGTCTTGCACGCCAGCGGATTACGGTACCACGTAGCCATTCAATCCCGCCACTGTGGCTGTTCAAAACGCACCTCCGCTGCTTCATCAAGTCAGTTGCAATACGCTCAATCTATCACAAAACATAACATCGCTTTCATCCCAAACCTCCCCAGAGACTTTCCTAATTCTCAACGCCGTCCATCCTAGTCCCAACCATCATCTGCCTTGTCATTATTCATAGCCTGGCTCCTCGCCTTCAATGCAGCAGCCAAGCCACCAGCGAGACCAGGATTGGCATCACCGCCTTGCTGTTGCGTAGACGAATAACCGCTGTCTCTTGGAGTGCTAGGCGTTACACCCACCGGCTTACGGCCAGCAGGTCTCTTGGATGGCGGTGCGGGAGGCATTTTCCCCTTTGCCGCCGTTCCGTTCGCTTGTTTTGGCGCAGGTGGTGGAGGCGGTCGAGATCCCGCAGCAGGTGGTGGAGGAGGAGGAGGAGGAGCTTGCTTCACCTCTTCGAGATATGCTTCAGGAACCCAGCCGGAAGCAGATTTATCGGAGCGTTCTGCGAGCCACCAGCCTATGGAGTGTTAGTGATGTATCAGTTTCAACAAGGACTGTAAGTTCTTACCATTCGATTCTTTCTTGGTCACAACAATAACTTCGTCTTTCTTCAGGCTAAGCTCGCCACCACTTTGGCCCAGGAACTCATACAAAACTTTGTATTGGTCCTTGGGCGGCGGTGCCGCCGCCGCTGGGGGAGGAGGAGGTGGAGGTGCTCGCGCCGATCCTGTCGAAATATTCCTTGTGTGACTTGACCCGTTGGAAAGGTTCGCAATGGGCTGTGGCACTGCTCTTGGTTGAGGCGTGGCGGGAAATTGTGGAGCGGGTTGGGGAACAATCCGCTCTGATGGTCGCGCAGTGCTTCCAGGCAGAGGTTGCGTCGTAGGCACGGGTCGCTTTTGCGCTGCTTGTTGCGACAACTTACCACCCGTGCTCTTCTTGAGGAGACCACCGGTCGTGATGGCTTTGGCAGGCTTGGCTTTGCCTTTTGGTGTTGGCCTACTGATCGAGTTCGGAGGCTCTCCCGGTCCAGTATGAATTTGACCACTCTTGTAAACATCGTCGCGGGCCACCTGTGGATCCTTGACAACCTTGATCGTTGCTGGCTTCCCTGGCTTCTTGTTGAATTGCAGTGTTTCAGCAATCTGAAGCTGGACGGCTCCTCTCGTCACCTGCCTCATCCAGGTGAAGAATTCCGTTTTGAAGACACAATTGAGAAGAGGGTCGGGTTCTTGAGGACTTCCTATGCCCAGCGCAAACCAGTCATCTTTCAAAGTACTCGTGCTGACGAACTTGATGGCTTCGAGCGGAATTGTTCGTTCTGCAACAATTTGCAGCTGCTTGTTGACCAGGGCTTGCTTGACAATGTAAACAGCCCGGCTGGTTAGAACCAAGAACCGTGGCTCTGGCTTGGAAGATCTTCCGAGCTTAGAAACGAGCAGCTCTGCACGGCACGAAAAGTATGTCTTCTCGCTCGAGCCAATACATGCACTACTTCGAAGAAGCTCGCCAGTGCCGCCCTTGTTGTCGATGCCGAGATAGTCGCCGAGGAATCGTCGGTAGCCCACGAGAGAGTATCGCCTGCGCTCCTTGCGACCTCCAAGAATTCGGTGGCCTTCGTCTCTGATCTTCAAGAACTCCTCGCCGCCGCTCTTCTTCCGCCAAAAGCGCTGAATCCTCGTTGCGCACTCTGCCCGGTATCGAAGGTAGTTTCGCCAAGCTCGCTGGATACGGATGGCCATGTTGTGCCAGTACTTGTCACGCATCGTCTCCAGCGCGAACAAAGTTTCAGGAGTCTTGATAAACGCTTTCGTCACGCCCATTTGCCATTCCTCGGCGGGTATTGAGGTGTCCTTCAGGATTTGGCGTACACCAGATTTCGGATCACCAGTCCACGTGTATTCTCCAGCATAGCTGCACTTTGGTGAAAGTAGGTAGAAGCGCTCAACAAACTTCTCGAACGTTTGACGGTACGCGAATCCAGCTCGCCGAATGCGGACGTTCTCTTGTAAACCGAGGTATTTGATTTGATGCAGCACATTGGGTGAGTTGTATTCTGTCGGGCTCTTGTTCTCGTTTGGCTTGATCGTCCGAATATAGCTGGGTGTGCACTTCATCAACGTGGCTACGAGGTCGTTCGCGGAAGCCTTAATCTTGTCACCAGCGGTAGGCGGTCGCCTTCGGTTGTCCTGGTCGACATCTTCGGGGAAGATGGTGTGTACAAAGTTGTTCGAACTCTGTCCAACCAGATTCAACAAGTCCTTGAGCAGTTGGTCTTTGTTCTTGTCTGTCATGCCCTCAACTGCATAGCTGACATCGCCAGCGTAGTGCTTGATGACGAATTGACCCTGTCGAGGCGCGAAGTTGGGGTTGCCTGAAAGAGCATTCAATCTCTGGACGAACGTCGAGTCTGCGGCAGTTGGGTCTGCGTGTGCTGTCGCGCAAGCATCGTTCAGAGCAGCGAAAACACCGGGCGGTCGTTTCTCTTCGATCAATTCGCAGACGACCTTATTGTCGAAATATTTGATCGGCGTCCACTGAATCTGCTCCCGAGCGTATTCTTCTTGCTCCGTCTTCAATGTCAACTGAATGAAAATCTGTTGCAGCTTCTCGTTGACGTAGTTGATGCACAACTGTTCAAAAGAATTCTTCTCGAAGATCTCGAACCCGTAGATATCCAGGATTCCGATACTTTGCGCCATCGCCCCTCTCGCCCGAAGTGCCTGGTTCACGCGCTGCACAATCCAGTCGAACATGTTTGTGTATATGGCCTTGCTCAAGGCGTCTCTTACGGACGTTGCTTGCGCGATGTTCATGGGTGAGTCGTAGACTGAACCTCTCCTGCCTCCTCTGCTGGTCTCGATGATGCGAGTAGTCAAAGCTTTGTTGACATGCGCACTTTCGACTTCAAGCAGATATGCGACAAAGTCCACAACGGATTGGTCCCGAACGGCCGCATATCCCTGATCGTCCTCGCCAAATGATACATTGCCAATCCACAGGATTGCTGCCAGCATCCTGAAAATGTTATCCTGCTCCGGTTTGCTCATGCCAATCACGCTCATCGCTTGGAGGGTGTCCCTGAAGTCTGCTGCATCATCTATGCCCTGCACATCGTAGCACTTGCTCTTACTAGTATACGAATACGTCGAGGGCTGCTGAACGCCGAAATTCGTTCTGTGCTCCTGGCTGGCCGCTTTTGTGAACTGGTAGAAAATATGGAAGTTCCGCTCGTCCCTAATCTGCCCCACCACTCTGCTCTTTTCCAAGAGATAGTTGTTGATATTCGCTCCTACAGGCTCTCCCTGCGCGTTGAACTGAATCTCCAGGTACTTTCCGAATCGTGAGGAATTGTTGTTTCGCAGCGTCTTGGCGTTTCCGAAGGACTCGAGCAGTGGGTTGGTCGCCAGCACCATGTTCTTGATCTCTTGGATGGAGCCATTGGCGCCTCCCGATACGCTAGCAATGTACTGCATTATCCTCTTCGCCGCCTCCGTCTTTCCCGCTCCTGACTCTCCCGAAATGATCACGCACTGGTTCTCGTGGTAGGCCTTCATGTTGTAGTACATGCTTTCGGCAATCGCAAAAACGTGCGGTGGCATCTCCAGGCGGTTCTTCCCTTGGTAGCTTTCCAACACCGGGTCGGTATATATTCCCAGGTCGCGGAAAGGGTTGACGGAGACCAGCACGTGGCCGATATATGTGTAGATCTCGCCATTCTCGAAGCGCTTTTTGAGATTGTCGTTGATGGCCTCGTTGCTGATCTTGCTGATGAGGGTCAGGTCTGACACGCCGACCTCCTTCTTCTTGGTGGTTTCGTAGGCGGCTTTGCGAATCTGAGGCTGGCCGCCCGGTTGCGCCTGGGTAGACTGGGCGGCATCCTTCCTGCGACCTGCGCGTTTCGTGACAGCCTGACGGAGAGGAATTAGTGAGGATTGGTATGGGGAAGAGGGAGAGGGTGCGTACCATGATTGAGATTGTTGAGGAGAGGAAGAAGAATTCCGACGACGACGTCTGGCCAGGCACAGTGAGAGCCAGAGGGCTGAGAGGCGGTGCAGTGTCTAATCCCGGCGAAAGCCGAGCCACCGTGTTCAAAATGCTTCGGGGCAGTACACTTGACGTACACTTTTCTTGACGCCCCGGCAGACACCCCTAGTAGTTCTCATTATGCCTACCTACATGGGAGCGTGCATGCTAAGACACACAAAGTCAAGAACTTGATCTCGTATACTAATTAAACATTACTTTTATTTTACTAATAAGTCTACTATCTCTTAATATATTACCTTTTAAGTTTAATCTACTAAAGGTTACTACGATTAGACTAACAATACTCTTTAAGCGCGTAAATTCGACTATAGTTTATACCTATAGAACCTCTATATAGAAATCAACTTTCAAACTAGTATAAATAACTATTTTTAGATTTAAACTAGCCTTAAAACTAGATATAATAGCTATAGATTTCTACTATTTAAAGGACTATATAGTTACTAACTTAGAGGTTACGAATGTAGATATTATTACGGATCCCCTTTATAGAGTATATTATACGCTTTTAGTTACTTTAAGTTATACGACTAAGTTATATAACCTATAATCTATATAAAAAGCTTTTATCTCGTCTTCTACGAGACTTCCTTCTTCTCTTTACGCTTCGACAATTAGGTAGTCTTATACTATTTGTTCTATCTAAACCTACTTCCTAATAGATATTAAATACTATCTTTAGGAGGCTTCTTAACTTATTCTTACTATAGCTATTCCTATATATTACTAAGGAAAGTATAGATTAGGAGGCTAGTAGGAGTAGATATCTAAGGTATTTAGTACTAAGGTTAGACCCTAGATTTAGAGAGAGAGATCTTCTCTCTCTCCTTTAGTCCTTCCTTCCTTCTATATCTACGATATTATTAGTAAGTATAGCTTTAATTAATACGACTAGTTTAGATTCTTAAAAGACCCTACCTCGTTTTACCCTCTTCTACTATACTATAGTAGGCGACCTATTATATCTATTAAGTCTCTAGTTTAATATATATTCCTTTTATAACCTTAGGCTATATTAAGAATAAACTAAATATTCTAAATTAATAAAGTATAAAGAGTCTAAGAAGGGACGAGACGAAAGTGAAGTATTATAGATAGGTACTTATAGAGGGACTAGAAGTATAGGTATTTAGATATAATAAAGTTTAGAGACGACTATCTAAGAAGAGCGTAAGAGAAGTAAGGTTTATAAAGTAAACCTATAAGAGCGCTAAGGCTAGTACGCTAAGACTCTAGAGGTAGGTCTAGTATAAGTAATATAGGGAGACTTACTTATAGGGCTAAAGTTACGTACCTAAGGGTTTAGAGTATATATAAAGGCCTAGGCTCGTAATATAAAGAGATATCTCCTTTAATAAACGACGCTCTAGGGATGCCTAGGGCACTTATATACCTTATGTATTAATAAGTATATAAAAGGACGAAGTTCGAAAGGTATAAATATCGAGATTATAATAGGCTATATAACCTAGGATAGCCTATCCTAGCTACCTAATCTAGTTTAGAGTCCTTAAACTTCTACCTTAAGTAGATCGCCTTTTAGGTATCCTCTTAGATAGATTAATATCGACTTACCTTATAACCGAATATACGTTCTTAAGTATCTTAGGCTTATATTCGTAAATATACTACTAAGAAGGTAGAATAGGTAATA
Organism: Mycosphaerelloides madeirae; assembly: GCA_002785995.1. Classification (NCBI taxonomy): domain Eukaryota; kingdom Fungi; phylum Ascomycota; class Dothideomycetes; order Mycosphaerellales; family Mycosphaerellaceae; genus Mycosphaerelloides; species Mycosphaerelloides madeirae. The sequence goes on along the minus strand of NHNV01000010.1, from coordinate 165,790 downwards.
AGAGAGATAAATATAGCCTAGGCTCGTATAACTTATACTCTTTAGACTATAGTAGAGGTTAAAGAAGTCGCTATAGGACTATAGATATAGATAATAAGTTATTAGTTAAAAAAGTAATGTTTCTAGTAGCTTAAAAAGTCTTAAATAGCTATAGAAAGTATAGAAATATTAGATATAAAGCTCTAACTAGTACGTATATCTAGAAGACTATAGAGGTACTAGCTTAGCCTACCCTTTACTTAAGGTATATTCTAAGAGAATATAATTTATAAGGGAATTTTAGAAATGTATAGAAGTATAGTATTAGTAAATAGTTAATAGTAAAAGTTTAAAGTAATAGGTTGTAATTTTTGTAGTGTGACAAACCCTGTACCGTGTTTCTATATAGGTAGGCATTCTGAGAACTACCGAGTGTGTCTGCCTGAGGCGTCAAGAAAAGTGTACGTTCGGAGTGTACTGCCCGAAGCATCTTGCACCCTGTTTACGTGTGACGTCGCCACCTACTTTATGCGCCCAGCGTTGTGCTTGCTCTCTTCAACATTACGCGTCGCCCAAGGCAGCACAATTCTTCTCGCCGATTTTTTCCAGCATCAACCTTCAATGTGGCAATACATTGTTCATGTAGTGGAAAGCCGCACGCAACCGTCCATGGCTAGCAATTCCACACCCGCCATGCCAGGACCGTTGCTTCTTCATCACTTTCAGCAGAAACGAGAGACAAAACCATTTAGTAGCGGCATGGCTGTACTTTGGCTGTACAGCGTCGAGAAGGAGAAGCTTGCCACCCGCAAGTTCGTCTCCACCCTACCAATATCTCTCATTTAACGATGCAGCATCTCACATCAGGACTCTAGTGCCTTGTCCAGCGCCGCACGACGATTATCCCTTGAAGGCAACTTGGTATGCGCAAGCTTCTGCGATTTAGCGGAGCTGAATGAGCTATCGAACGACTACGCAAGTCACTGGGATCATGAAGTGCGTAGAGGTCTTTTGCACGACTTTTTCGGAGGAGGCGAAACCACGTAGTAAAGGTACTGGAGTTCTCTCGCCGCGTTTCTCGAACAGAGTCTGACAAGGCCATATCATACATATGGGCTAGCAATCACCCAACGCCTATGATCTGGATTGACGGACGTCCCCTCGAGATTGGCGGCAATCTGGCCATTGCCCTTCGAACCTTTCGACATAGCGACAGACCGAGACGAGTCTGGGCCGATGCAATATGTATCAATCAGAACGACATTCCTGAACGCGGAGAGCAAGTTGCCCTGATGACCCAGATATATACATTGTAAACTCATACTCTCTGCTGGCGCGGGTTGCCTGACACCTCCGTCGAGGAAGAATCTCATCGCTCCATCCGTGAAGAGGCGTTCAAGGATTTGTTTGAACAGGGCCATGCCTTCTCTGAGGAGTGGATCAAGATGGGCGACGACACTGATCCGGCGGACGGATGTATCCTATGTTCGAGGCGCGATGAATCGATCGGCTCTATTCGCTACGACATCGTCGGTGCTGTATTTGGCAATCCCTACTTCTTCCGGACATGGATGCTTCCTGAACTTGCTGCTGCTGTGATGGTGCTGTTCTGCTTCGGCGGGCTAGTGTTCGATAGCATTGATTTTGCACGATTCGTCGGCCGTTTTGATTATCTTCGGGGATCGAGAACCCTCTCTGACACACCGCAGTGGCCTTATGAGCGAGTTATGCGAATCACCAGATATTATGACCCTCGCGAATCTCTCCATTCTCGAACCGAGCCTTTCTGGAGTCAGTGGAAACATGTCAAGCCTTTGAGTGTAAGGAACCACATGATCGTCTGACGGCGATGAGGTGGCTTTGGAATTGTCGCGTGCCTTTGCACGTTGGCTATGATCGAAGCGCAGAAAAGGTATACACAAATTTGCTTACCTCTTGGTCGGAATGTCCCCTGATACTGGCCTTCTTCTCCTGCAAGCGGCGATTCGTCGACCCACATCCACTGGTTTTCCAAGCTGGGTTCCTGACTAAGTGGAAGCTCCAAGCGGTCCACGACCCGACGAAATCATCCTCGATGCTCAATGCGGCTAGTGGTTAGACCCAAGTGGTCGAGGTCGGGGCTTTGCTGACGAATCAATTCTTTCGGACGTGGAGCTTGAGGACATGAATCATCCCAGACTCGATACTCTGCCACTTGTCGTCGTCTGCGTATCACCGGATTCATGGTTGAAGTTTGGCGTACACAGCACAGGTAGACTGCAGCTGAAGATCTTTGCATGTTTCCGAAGAAGATCACATTCACTGACTCCTCCGAATACTCAACTCAGGGGTCTCGATTCAGGCGATGTTATCCTCGAACTGCCATACATCGACGGGCGTGGGTATGTACAACCATTGGTCCTCCGGCGTGAAACTCAGGAACTCTCAGTTTTGCCCAAAACCAATCCACCTCCAAACCGACTGCCTCTCTCGCTTCAGGTCTGGAAGCAATTTGAGACGAGGAAGCAGCATACATTCTCTCTAGTGAAACCATCATATAATATCAAGATTCTGGAAACAGATGAGTGAGTGCACAGGTGGAAATGGGTGCCGAAAGTCAGTTTTCTAGCCTGTTGAGATAAACAAGAACGCACCTAGTGAACTTGAACTGGAGATTGCAAGGTATGCTAGCAGCGATGCAAACTATCTCCACATACTCTAACCTTCGGCATTGTAGCACTACCCATATCTCTCCATCGTTTCCCCGTTCATCAACCAATCTCCCCAAACCGCAACCCATACCCAAACCTAAAAACTGGCTCCCTCGTATCAAAAGGCACATCCTCCCTACTCTCCTCACACGCCTCGTCACTCCTCGGCAAATCAAAAGGCAACCTCCCCCTCGGCTCCGCCCCATTGACATTAAACACAACATCCAAAAACGCCTCCGGACTACTCCCATAACTCGCCAAAAGCGCCGCCGCGCGCTCTGCTACCTCTGGAATCGCAGCAGGACGGTCGAGGTTGATGTCAACGATCGTGGGCACGGCAGAGTAGATGGCTCGTTGGCGCGCTTGTTCAGTGGTGTTGAATTCGAGGGAGCCGGCGTGGTAGTTTGCTTCGAAGCCGCCGGGGCGGGGGACGTAGGGGGCTTGCAGGCGGAGGAGAGCGATGTCTGCTTCCTCGGGGTTGGTCACGAGAGTGATTGAGCGGGAGTTTAGGTAGCTTACGTCGAAGCCTTCGGCGTAGACTTTCGTGCTGTTGTCGGTTTTGACTTTGAGGGGCAGGATGGTGTTGTTGTTCGTGAGGAGGGTGTAGGCTGCGCGTTGTGCTTCGGCGCCTAGACGGACGAAGTAGGGGTTTCCGATTATTCGTGAGGCTTCGTCGACGTTTACGAAAGGGTTTTCGAAGAGGCCCAGCTCGAATTTCTCTTTCAGGAGGCGTCGGACGGAGACGTCTAGTCGAGATTCAGGAACGATCCCTTCCTCAACCAACTGCACGATCAACTCCGGTCTCGCCTCTCCTCCAAATTGATCAACACCCGCAGCCAACACCATCGCCGCTCTCTCAAGCTCGCTCAAGTATTCGACTCCCCAAGCCCTCGCAGGCATATACTGCCCCAGAATATACGTATCCGTAATCAGACCCCAGTCGGAACACACAATCCCCTCAAAACCCAACTCCCCTCTCAACAACTCCGTAATAACATACTCATTGAAACTGAATCCCACCGACTCGATCTCCGTCCCATTGTGTCCGGCCCCAATCGGTCTGGAATAATACGGCATCATCTGTCTCGCTCCCGCCGCGATCGCCGCTTTGAACGGAATCAGATGATAGTCGAAATTATTCCCCGGATACGTTTGGTTCTTCCCGTACGTGAAGTGGCTGTCTTCGCCGTTTTCCATCGGTCCGCCGCCGGGGAAATGCTTCGTTACTGTTGTTACGGAGTGGGGACCGAAAGTTTCGCCTTGGAAGCCTTTGAGGTATGCTACGACAAGTTGGGCCGTGAGGTTTGCGTCTTCGCCCATGGTATTTCCGATTCGAGCCCACCGGTACTCTGTTGATAGATCGATTTGCGGGTGGAGTGCAGAGCGAATTCCGATGGCTTTATATTCCTCTGCGGCTATCTCTGCGAACTTTTGGACTAGTTCTGGACTTCTCAACGCTGCGAAACCAAGTCCTTCAGGCCATTGTGAGAACGCTACGGCCGCGAACCCAGTGCCGACATTCTCTGTGAATGAATGTCTTGGATCTGAAGAGAGAGTGATTGGAATTCCAAGTCTTGTTTCAAGTGCGCGAGATTGGAGGAGGTTGTACCACGAAGCTGTTTCGCGAACGTCTACAACATCGCCGAGGAGGTTGAAGTGGGTCATGAGCTTTTTGCCGACGAGGTCGTCTGTCCCGTTGGTAGTGTTGGTACTAAGAGAAAGAGTACCATTGGCGCCTTGAGAGAGTTGTGTGTGGAACAGTTGGCCGGCTTTTTCTTCAACTGTCATTCGGGAGAGGAGGTCGGCGACCCTGTCATCGATACATATGGTAGAGTCCTGATATGGCAAAGTTTGGTTGGATGTTCGCTTGATGTTAGTGTTCGTACACGCCGCCGTAGCTGCCGTCAAAGCGAGGATGAGATGAGTCTTCATAGTGCGTCCGACAGAGATATAGAATGTGGACGGTCAGCGCCTCCTTGACGGGCTTCCTTAGCCTTTATACGATCGATCCAGTTCGCTCAAGACCTCAACTCCGCAATCGTGAAACCCTTCCAAGAGCCTAACGCAAACAGGTACGCCCCGGAAAATCAATTCATCAACTGACCTTCCCACCCCAGACGACTCCGACCATGCCGGCATCTCGGCCGGTGTACGATATAATGAAGTGAGGCTCTTTGGCAGCTGCAGGCATGTCGAACGTTCGTCTTGGCCCTCTTGGCCGTAGTCCACCCATCTTGGCAATGCCCACAATTTCTCCATTCCCCAGTGCAAGCGATGAGGAGAAAATCAAAGCCAAGCAATGAGGCTATGAAGGTCGGCAGACGTTCATGTTAATCAAGTCATCGTTCGTGTTCGCCCATCGTGCTATGAACACGCGCTTTGCAAAATCCCAATTGCCAAGGAATGAGGCTGTGAAGTTCAGCAGACGTTCATGTGCTCAAAATAATGTGTGCACCCCTCCTGATATGAACACGCGCCTTGCACCAAATCTCATCGCCAAGACCGTTTCGTGAGATCTTGTGCATATATGAAGTCTCGCTGCCGCTGGTCTTCGCTGCCGCAAGCGTCCGCTCCCGTAGAACACGGGTCAGTCAAAGTAAGAGCACCGCCATACGATAAGGACTGACTCTTGTCCTGACAGACTCTGCCGACAACCGAAGGCTTCGTGTTCACCCCGTTCGCTTCTTCATTGGCTGTCTTCCTACTATCATCTGACGGCAACTTGCAAGCATCATTACATGTACACAGCGAAAGTTCGGGAGACACGTGATGCGAGCACGATCCAGAACACCTCAGATGCGACTATATAGCTGCGTCAACGCCGCCAACAGTCTAGCGATTGAATTGTGACTCCGGAGTCTTTTCGAGAAAGTCATTAGTCTGAACATGACGGGTCGGTGACTAGGACCGGCAACAGCAGTGACTTACCATTCTTACCCAGGCGATGTTGAAAAGATACGCAAATTTGGACAGATCGAGTTTTGCAATGTCGGTCTCATACTCGGGCTGGTGTGGCACAATTCCGATGCTTGCTCGTCCTTCCAATCGCAGCCCGCGAAGGCGTGAAAAAGCGTCGAAGATCCACAGTTGATTGTCGCAGTACTCGCCGAACGCTTTCTGATAGTCCAACCAAGATTTCGACCCTTGGCGTTCCAATTCTCGAAGGATGTGCCAATAGGATAGATGTTGCTGCTCCCATCCGTTCGCCATGTGATCGAAAATGGTCATGATGGTCAGCGCCCTTACTTGAAGCAAGTTGATGTTGCTGGTCGAGGTGATATTGTGCTCCAAAGAGCGGATCGCACGCGCATTCAATTCCATGACCTCTAACGGCGGTCTCAGAGGAAGAGTGACGTTCTTCCACCCCGGACGACCCTCTGCGGACCCCACGAGATTTCTCCAGATTTGGGCAGCGAAAACAAAAGGGTGTGTTTCTGCGTCTGGCGCTGGCCAGCTGACGACGGATTGACGGGAGGTCTCTGCTTCGGCGTCTTGGTGAGCTTGAGTCTTACGATGGGCTGACACTGAGCGCCAGTGGATGTGTCGACCACACCACGCCTTGCTGTTGGCATCGTCCCCTCCGTGCTGTTCGATCTGATGTCGATATCGAATGTCGTTTCGGCTAAAAGCTCTAGCGCAGCCTTGCCGATTGCACACGTAAATACACGCGGCTATATACACTTCTGACGTGACGGTTTAGTGTTTTCGGCAAATCATTCGAGCGGTGGCAGCTCGGAACCGTGCAGAAGCAAGACATTGTCTGTCGCGTGGCGGTGTTGGTAATAACGTAATGCGAGCTCGAAAGCGCTGCGGAGAGATTCCCGAAGGGCCATAATCGAAAGATAGTGCTGATACGAATATGACGTGCATGAGGCTGTGGTGGAATGCTGGTGGTGCCGCAAAGTTAGGATCGGGGCGTTGGCGGTACCCACGTGCGAGGTGAGGTTGGCCGGGTGCAGCAAGTACATAAAGTTCACCAATCAGGACCCGTTCTTCGTGAAGGTTGATATACCAGAATTTCAAGAACTGGGATATCCGGTGGTACCCTGGGAAGTATTCACGGGTATGAGGCGCGATTGAAGCACTTGCAAGATAGCAGTGCCTGGAACCGGACATCCGTACGTGCCTCAGATTGCCGCGATCAGAAATCTGTCGATGCCTTCTCTTGCCGAGTCTGTCATATTTATCCTGCAGTATGGTATACTGATCCCGGCAAAGTGCAAATGGGTATCTCTCCTCCTGACCATACCAGCAACGCCTGTCTTGTGAGTCGTGCATACCTGAAAATCGTTGGCTCCATCAAATACCCGTACCCTTCCATCGTTTCCCACTTCTCATCCTTCCACTTCCTTGCTCTTCTCTCTTAGGAATTCCGCCAGCCACAGCAACGGCTTCTCCGGTTCATGTACCGCAAGATACTTCATCCCTTCGAGCAAGTGAGGCGTGATATGCGAATTGAGGAACTGCCTTGTAGGACCGCCATGTGCTACGGGCTTCTCAGGTCTTGCAGAAGGCTGTGGAGGCATTGAGCCCGGGCGAGCTGGAGTTGAAGATATGGCTGTTACAGCGGCTGGCAGTATGGTGGACAGATGTTCGGGCTGGCCGCTTGCCTGAGGCGGCGGGTTGGGATCTGTCGAGTCTGGCTGAGCGGGCGCTACGTTTGCTTGTGATTGTGCGGGAATGTCGAGCGACTGGCGAAAAAAGTCATCATTAAGCATCTGTTGCAGGCGCGCGGCGTATGCGGAGGGAGGGAGGAGAGGGGCTGCTACCTCGAGTGTCGTTTCCTCCTTCATCTCGACATCCACGCTACCGTTGGGCAGTTGTGCTTCTGCCATCTCTTTTGATCTGTGTGATGTGATATGCTGTACTGTTCTGCTGCTCTTTCTGTGGGTGACAACGCTGATGTGGTCGAAAAGTGAAAGGAATTGAAGGTCGCGTTTCGGCAGACGCGTCCGAGCTCGGGATGCTTGGCACCAGACTTCACTTCACTCAACCCCCATCCATTCACTTTCATCTCCTACTTCCAACAATCACATGTGATCACTGCCATATCGGCCATCACCATGACGTCCTAAATGACCTCAGTAGCGACTACCCTGCTCCAATCAACCAGCTCGAGACTTTCCGCCCGTGTGTCAGGTCTCGAGATCTCGGCCGATCTGACGGCAGTTCAACGGATGGTTTGCCAACTAAAAGACGCTGTGTTTCTGGGGACCTGAGATGCGTCAAATCTGTGGTTCAGATCTCCGACATGCAACTGTCTGGATCCATTGATCGTGGAGTGCACTGCGAAATTCCTCCAGCGATACAGCAGTAGATGCTTCATATGCTCAATGCATGCTGCGAACATCTATGAAACCCAAAAGGCAGCATGGGCGAGTGAGGGACAAACTATGCAAGAAAAACGGAGAACCGCGACACTTGACAGAGGATCCTCTACCAAATAGAACAATCAACCCTGGCCGGCGCTTGGTTGTCGACAACTGTTCACGGAATGCCAGATGAAGAAATGCTTACTCCGTCTGTCCTGTCAGCGAACATCCAGCCTCAGCTGGACACGACTTCCACCTGGAATTCTTAAAATTCGCATGTGATATGGTCAAACGCCGAACGGAGATGCCGTTTGCTACGGAAGGCGCTGCTTCACTGGATAGCGCCTGGCGTTCTGGAACATTTCACTGCTCTTCACTGCCCGATAAACTGCGTGTCGAGCTCTCAGAGAAGCTCGAGAGGCCAATCAGACGGCTCTGAACCTCACATCAAGCTCGTCTGCTTCTCGCAAGCCGTTTCAAAAACCACGAGCTCGCTCGCGGTAAGGATAAATTTTCTTCCAAGCTCCATCCGTCTCTCTCCTTCAAGATCCATTCAACGATTTCAAGTTTCTTACTTCACCACTCCAGACACACTCTCAACCAAGACACCAAGATGCCTCCCAAAGCTTCAAAAGTTTGTCAACTCACCAGACCACCCTGCCGTTTTCCATTGCCAGCAAACTAATAATTACTGTAGAAGGCCGTCAAGGAGGAGACGCTGTTCGTCTCCGCCACCCCAGACAAGAAGTCCAAGAAGCCTGAAGCCAAGGCTGCTCCAGAGAAGGAGACCCAGACCCCAGCTAAGCCGAAGGCTACCTCCAAGAAGAAGGACACTACCATCGAGTTCAAGCCAATCGCCGCTCAGGCTTCCGCTGGCGACGATCCAATCCAAATCGCCGTGACCTCTGAGAGCGACAATGGCCAGGCCGTTCAGAAGAAGAGTGGTGCCAAATTCACTCAAATTCTCAAGCTCGAAGCTGAGAACGCTTTCGCTGTGCCGAAGACGGTACGCACGAATCGTCTCCTCACTCGACAATGCTAACTTTCCGTTTAGATCATGATCTCCGAGGGTCCCTACGCGGGGATGCAAGCGATCCTGCTCCGTCCGGCTAAAGCCTTCGCCTTCGAGAAGCTACCTCCTGCCGTCCGTAACGACATCTACCGCGCCTACTTCGCTCCCAAGGGCCTCCCACCCTCCCAAATCGTCCTCGACGGCAAGCGTCCATCCAACAAGGAAGTCTTCGCCAAGACCTACGCCGAAGGCTCCAAGTATCGCGTCGCCCTGCTGGCCGTCTCTAAGTTCGTCCACACGGAAGCTTTAGAAGTCTTCTACGGCGTCCACACCCTCCGACTCGACTCCACCTCCACCCTCGTCGATTTCCTCGGCCAGATCCTCTCCCCCATTCGTCTCCGCCTCACCACCATCTCCATCAAGAACTACGACAAGCGTTCCGCCCGCAACGCTCTGCACTTCCTCGCCGAAGCCACGAACTTGCAGACCCTCAAATTCGACAATCATGTCTTCGCTGAAGGTGACCCTATGAAAGCCGCTAAGGCTTTCCACGGAGACGCGTACAAGTTTCTTGAGGCTGTAGGTGCTGCGAAGAAGGATACGACGGCTGGTGTTGACGTTCTTCGATTCGGTAAGGAGGCTTTCCAGACTAAGAATGATAAGAAGATTGCGGTTCCTTGGGGTGAGGGGCTGGTCGAAGAGTTTCGTGAGAACCTTCGCGCTAAGCTCCGGTGAGCGATACCCGTTTCAAGACCCTTGCCTCCCCTCTGCACAGACACTAACATGCCCCAGCGGCGAGCTCAAACGACTGCCTGAGCCCTTCGATGGAAGGACGTACAGTCTCTTCCGCTTCTATCCCGAGTATTATGGAAGCTGCGAGTGCATAGGCTGATTTTGGTTATTGGTCAGGCCTCGGGAGTCATGGGCTTGTATATGCGGTTCAAAGGTCTCAGGTCATATCTGCGCGGAGGAGTTTGAAATTCGACAGGCAAAGGTGGAAATGGGCAGCGGAGCTGTGATTTCGGTTGCTTGAGGCTTGGTTTATCTGCTATCTCAAGACGAGCGAGTGCTTCCACGGAGAGTCGGTATTTCGAATGAATAGGCACTGGTAGTTCCGTAGAGAATGACCAGAAAAACGAACACATTCATGCTTGTGACTTCCATGACATGAGACTCAACTGACCAGCATCCCTCGGGCTGCGTCGAGTGGCAAATCTCGAAAGTAGTACGCTCTCTCCGTTAGCAAGATCAGACAACGCCACTTAGCTAACAAAGCTGCTACTCTCCGAGAGATTATTCTCGAGATGACCGCATTTCGAGTTGGACCAGCCTGCCAATCTACTGAAATCACCACCTGGACGTGGCCAATTTTTACTCTGACAAATGAACGGACGAACGGATATGCTGTTTCTCACGAATAGCAAGATCCAACAACGCCATGCAGCCAACAGAGCTGCCATCCTCGGAAAAATCATTCTCGATATCGGCTCACTTCCAACGAGACCCAGCCTGCCGTGAATTCTTTCACTCCCTCGATGCAATGCATGGAAACTGATGCACGGATATGCCATTCTCGCAAGCAGCAACATACGACCATGCCACGCAGCGGACAATGGTACCATCCTTTGCGAGATTATTCTCGAGAATCTGATACTCTGGTCTCACGGATATCAACATTCGACTAGGCCATGAAGCTGACAGAGGTACGACTCTCTACGATATTATTCTCGAAAACGGAAATCCTGTTCTCAATCCAACCACGCCGGGCAGCCATCAAAGCGACCATCCTCCGCGGGATCATTCTCGAGATCTCTCATATTCCGCCGCAATTTGGAAAAGAGGCGAATGGAAAAGATAGATTTCATCACATGAAAATAAACGAATTTTTGCCCCTCTCATACACCCCAGCATACACGCAACTTTCTAGTCGCCAGATTAACCAAAAAAATAACGAACCCGTCCCACCTCGCTAACAAACGCCACACGCTCAAAATCATCAACAATATACATCATCCTCATCCATCCTACGGCGACTGAAACGCCGCCTTCTGAAAACTCTCAATCGGCACATCCCCCTGCTTCGTCAACACCTTGGGCGCAGCCTTCACTTCCGCCTTCTCCTTATCCGTAATCTTCATCGAATTAGCCCGGCTTCCCGCCGTAGCCGTCGTCATCGTATTCACCCTCGAGCTCGGCGCGCTCTCCGCCGTGATTTGCGCCTGTGCCGGTCGTCTCTGAATCGCTTCGAGGTATGGCGAGGGAAGGTAGCCTACCCTTCCATCACGCGCTCGGCACCGCCACCATTCGGAGGGCTGGCCCATCGGGTCAGATTTGGAGAGGACGGCGACGAGATCGCCTTTGGAGACGGTGAGGTCTACGCCTTCTTGGAAGGGCTGGTTGGGTTGCGTTTGGGGAGTGTAGTCGTATATGACGCGGCAGAAATCGAGTTTGCTGGGGTCGAGGGGTTCGTTGCCAGGTATGAGTTGTTGGTTTTGTTGTGCTTCTTCTTGGGATGCGGCGAGGGCGCGGATTAGTTTTCCCATGAGCCAGGGGAGGCCGAAGACGGCTACGACGAAGAAGATGAAGGGTTTGCGGCTTGGTTTTGGGGGTGCTTGGCCGTCTGGTCCGGATTTGCCGCTGAATGCGGCGAATTTGGCCGGTGTGAGGTCTTTGGGGGAGGCGGGTGGTGGCCGGCCTGTGAGTTTCGCAATGGCTGTCCGGATCCAGCGCATGATTGTGAAAATCCCCAAAATCGAGCCCAGAGTTTGCTTGAGAGTCCCAAACTGCTCTGCCACACTAATCATCGCAAAGAAAGACGAATGCGTAGCCATATACGTGCTTTCCAGCATCTGCGAAAAGCCCGCAAAGGCCCCCACTATACTCTCAATCATCTGGAATGTCGCCTGCGTGCTGTTGCTGAACGATTGTGTCAAGCTCTGGTCTTCCCCGTTTGGCCCGTACATCCCCGGTCGGCCATACATGCCTCCTCCCAGTGCACCGTACCCTCCCATTCCTCCGTACATGCTGCTGCCGTACATCCCTCCGCCGCCGAATCTGTTATAAGGTGAGCTGTAGGAAGACATGCCGCCCATGCCACCGTAGCCGTATGGAGAGCTGTAGGAGCCCGGTCGGTTGAGGGTAGAGTAGTTGGAGGCTGTTCGAGAAGCGACTTGATTCAGGGCGTCTGATCGTGCTGGGAGAGCAGGTGTCGCGGCGGATGACGGCATTTCGGCGGTCGCAGTTGTCGTAGCAGTCGGTACGGCCGCTGTATTCATGTCAGTTGTGCCGTGCGCCTCTCGTGGCGACGTGATTTGTGTACCTGAAGTCGCTCCAGCGCCCGCGCGCTCCCACGGCTTGGGCGGCGACGCCATGAAGTCTTGATATGATTCTCCTCACGATTATGCCTTGTGCTACCCTTTCGTGTCTCGTCGTTGCATGCGCTGCGGTCGCGCAACTCGTCGTATGTCGTGGCGACAAGATCCGGTGCGGAGAAGCGTGGTGATTAGCTGACAGTATTGGCCTCCCAATTTTAATGAAGACCTGTACGTGATATGTGTGAGACGTTGGGAGCGAATGTCGGGGATGTAGTGGATGTCGTGGCGTGTTGAGAGGCAAAGAAGACGAGGTGAGTCGGTTTCGGCGAAGGGAAGTGAGGTAACGAACACCGAAAGAGCCGAGGATGTGCATCGCTACTCCCTCATTCTTCTGCCACGCATTATTTTTACCACCAAACCGGCGACATAGCATATCACCACTCGAGGAATTTACCAAGACCACCTCAAAGCTTACAAGATCACGGTGAAAGTGGTATACGAAACGAGGTAGGATGCACAGAAAAAAAAAGCGAATAATCTGTACTATGATGCCTGACTACTAATCCTGTGTGCTCATCATCACGCCCTCGACCAGTCGAGGCCGCCGGTAGTAGTATACTAATAATCGTAAACGGCCTTTTTGTGCCTCGACCGGCAAGCGCGCTACTTCGTCGTGCTGCTATATACAAGCCACTTCCACTCGAGATCACGATCACAATCATCCAGCGCATCCCCGTCCGCTCTTCAAGAAGCATAAATGAGGAAAACGCGCAACCGAAATGCAACATTGCCCGAACTCCACCTGATCTCTTCCCTCAGCCGCTGAGGGTAAAGAGAGAGGTTAGGCCCTCCAAGCTCTGGATGAGTGTGTCGGCGCACATATCGTCGACGAAGGTCGAGCCCATGGTAGAGCCGAAGTCGAAGCTGTCAAGGACCTTGATGTGGATGTTATCGTTGTAGAGCAGGAGGGCGGCGAAGATGGTGCCGTTGGTTGGGCGCGCGAAGTAGTCGCTGTCACCGCCAGCAATGTTACCGTGCAGGGTGGACTTGCAGCGGGCATCACCAGGAGCGAGGACCTCGAAGATGTCGAATTCACCGCATCCGGTAGTCCAGCAGGAGCAGTCAGCCTGGCCATACTGGAGAGTGCGAGGAATCTGGGCGTTAAGGAGCCAGATGGCGGGCATGTTCACAGCGTCGTAGATGCTGGCGGAGGTCTGGCCATCGTCTGGCATCCCGAATTCGAAGAAGAAAGCCTTGCTGGGGCCGTCGAATCCGTGGTATGCGACAGTGCCATCACGCACGTAGCCACAGTCGCCGTCACACTCGGTGTCGGTCATGATGACGACCTCGGTGGAAGAGGCAAGGGTGGTGTCGGCGAGAGTTTGAGGAGACGATGCACCAGACGCACCATCGGAGCTGGCATAGGAGAGCGAGTTTCCGAAAGTGTAGTCGAAGACACCGGAGCCGGAGCCACCCTCATGGTTAAGGAAGACGACACCGTCGGCGGTCTGAGACTCGGCGTTGTAGTAGGCCTGGCGAGTCCAGCCAGTGCCGTCGGAGGCGGAAGACGAAGAAGACGAAGAGTAAGATGCCGGGGCGGCAGCAGAAGCGCTTGAGCTGGATCCATATGCGGCGGCAGCTGGGGTGGAGGCCGCGGCCGCGGGAGCATCAGCAGAAGACGTGGCAACACCAGACCACTCGTTGATCCAGCTCACGACTTGGCCATCGATGGTGGCAATAACCTCATCGCCAACGGCGCGCTTCCCCTCCTCAGCATGCGCTTTCTTGTGGAGGTGAGCGTGCGCATGGCCGTGGGCGTGTCGCCGTTCATGCGCACTCTTGCGACCAACGTTCGATCGCTTGCTGGAAGAGCCGGATGGCGCATAGAAAGCAAACTGCTTCAAGTTCATAGGGCCGCGGAAATGCATCGAGACCTCCTCATCGAGAGGGGAGAGGGAGCCGGAGTAGGCGTATGGGGAGCTGGAGCACGAGCCAGAGGTGCTGTCCATGTTGGTGACCTTGTTGTAAGACGCAGAGCCTCCGACGCCGGTGTAAGAAATGGCCTTGACCTCCTGGCAGTACCAGTTGCCATTGTCGTCGGTGCTGCCAAAGGTGCACAGGTCGGCGGAGGCTGTGGCTGCAAGCAGCGCCGCGGCGGTGTAAAAGTACTTCATTCTTGGTCGATATTGATGCTGTCGGTGTGTATATGTAGCTCTTTCTCGAGGGATCGTGCGGGATCGTTTCTTATCGTGCGTGTGCGCGGTGGTGGGGGATTGCGACGACAATTCGTATTGTCAGGGGCGTGTTTGTTGCGGGTGTTGCTATGGGGAATAGCAGTGGCAGCTCGTAAGAGAGCGTGTGAAGGCGGCGACAGGCGGTCGTACAGGCTGGCAATGAGCGACTTGGGTGAGCAGTGTAGTGGTGATGTTGGTGAATGAAAGCGAGAACAACAGCACGAAGAAGGAGGAAGCGGGTGCGGGAAGGAAGGTCCAAAGGGGTGTTTCATGCGTCGATACGAAATTAATCTGCGCTGGGCGTCTCACACGGCCAATGAGATGTCGACTTCCCCTGACTGCAGCCAAACTCTCCCACAGATCTGCCGTGCCTGGCAAAGAACTCGATGTGCAAAGACGCTGCCGCAGCTGTCCAATGCTCGCCTGCCAAGTTGCCTGGCGGTGGGCCGTCCACGTACTCGCTCTTATCATCACATCACCACCACGTCTGCGGTCATGCTCACGCGCAGGCTCGGCGCATGAATTTGTTGTGGTCTTGCCCAGTGCTGGAATGCAAGTATCGAGACACTAGGGTATTGACTTACACAGCGCCGTCGACGTCGACGACTCGTGGTTGAGATTGAGCCCGTTGGGAGCATCGCCATCCTCCCCTACTTTTTCCAAGATTTCGTAAAGTCTGTTTTTCTTAGACACAGCACAGCCAAGATACTGAATCGAGTCTTCGCTACGTTTGTTGTTCCTGAAATCGGTCGCTTCCTGTTCCTGCGTCTGGCCGCCCACTCATTCCGACGAAGCTGAGCCGGTGGAAGAAAAGCGTGCGTACGGCCTTGTCCATATCAACTTCCACATCCCCGACGCCGCGCGGCCGTGAAATGAGAAGAAACAGGAAGATACGTATCTTTCGCTTGCAGAGTCCGACGCTTCGTGCCGAGTCCCGCCAACAAATCAGCCCGGCGTCTATTGGCTGTGCTGATCTTCATCTTGACTCGTCACCGTATCACGTTGGACAGTAGTGGCAGCAGAGATATGAGTGCGGTGTGTGTGGAAGTCGAGAAGCTTGGAAGATGACATTTTGAATGCTGTGTCCTTGAGCTGTGTATAAAGTAGCGTGCGTACTCGCGAGGTTTTATCGTCTGCCGTGATGTCCCACCAACCCTCCAATCTCTTCAGAACGAGGATCACCGCAGTCGCAAAACACGAGTGACAGGAACAACCACACCTACCTCCCGAAATAAATCAGACAGGCACATCCAGACCTCTCCACGTGAGACCTGTGATAGAATCGTCAGGCCTAACCCGCTCAAAAAAATTCTCATTCGAAGAAAAAGTAATAGACAGTCTTGCGCGATCAGAAGTCCATTTAGATCATCGAAACCCGAGGATTTCTGACATAAGAGGTACCAGAAAAAATAGTATAGATGTAGGAAATCATCATGTGAAGGTGGAGGTGTGGGTGTATTGGTGAGGTGGGTAGACTTACAATTGGAGGGAGATCTCGGTCGCGGGGAGAGTGGTCTAGATGTCGTGCAGTTCGACCGCCGCAGCCCATGCCTCTGGGTGCTGTTGCGGGCGGCTCGAGGAGCAGCGGGCGATGGATGTTGATGCGAGTGGGTAGTGATGAAGAGATGCAGGAAGAAGAGCTCGAATTTTCGCAGTGCAGATTCGGCTTTCTCGGCCCGCAAACGCTCGGGCTCCCGAGATCGCTTCCCTCAGGCATTCGCTACGAACGAATACAGCAATAATAGCCAGTGAAGACATCCCCTAATAGTCTTCAATCCTCTTCATCCGCCATACTCTCCAAACAGCCTACTTCATCTTACTCAAGTTGGCAAAGACAGTCACCTTCTCCAAATCCAATCCCTTTTCGTCTCCCAGCTTCGCCGCCGCGACTTCCACCTCAATCCTATTCACGCCCGGCGCAAGGCTTCCCTCATAGACGTGCGTTCGCTTGCCCGAGTCTTGGTGAAGCTGTGTATCCCGCTGCGTGAGTCGCGTCCCGTTTATGGTGACAAACACCCTGTAGGCGCGGCCCATCGAGAGCTCGCGCGAGATCGTCGGCGCTATCTGTAAGTAATAATGCGATGAAGGTAGCGTGATGGTTGTGCTTTGGTGTGATAGGGTTGGATGTGGTGAAATTGCGAGACTGTACTTCAGCCGCGGATCTGTTGATATCGTGACGACTGGCATGAAAGCTTCAGACGCCGTGGCGGATCGAATCTGTGGTGGTGGTAGGAGTTGCGGCGCTGTGTAGTTGTAGCTATTGAAAGGTGCTCCGTTCGCATGCGTAAACGGATATGGGCTGCCACTGGGAGGCCGTGTCATCGGTGGTGGCATCATGCCGTTCATCGCGGGCTGCACAGCGGGTGCCATTCCTGGGGAAAGACCGGATTTGGGATATCCGTATGATGTAGGTGGACTTCCTGCGAGAGCACTGCTGGGCGGTAGTGGCGCTTCATTCGGAATCTGTGAGATTGGCCTCACAGCTCCATTCGTGGTCAGTGTAGGTCGCTGTGGTGTTTGGTGGCCGTTCACACCCGCTGCAACCATCTGTCGTTGTCGAAGAAGTGCATCGCTGTCGACACTCACGCCGGGTGTTGGCGAGCTTCGGTGCTGAGTTAAGTTGAGAGTAAAGCCTGACTTTGCTGGTTGCTTGGAGGCTCCGAGCTTGATGCTGGGCTTTGCTGGATCCTCCACCTTCTCCTTGGCCTCTTTGAGGCGCATCTTGAAGTACTTCTGCGATATCGTCAGTAATGTCATTGAAGGGCATCCGAACAGACATACCTCAAACTCGTTGGCCAGCTCGTACATGTCGCTGCCGTCTTCGTTGTAGGCTCGTGCATTGCGCCAAATGTTACTGACTTCCTGCTCGAAGGCGTCCCAATTCTTGAAGTCTGAGCGTCCAGTCGGCGGATCTCTACCATGAATGCCACGTACTCGCTTCTGCACACCCTTCAGAGAAACAGGGTGCTTGATAACGCGGTAGTAGTCTTCGAGCTTCCGGCTCGGTAGATACGTGAAGGGTGTGAAAATTTCGAGTCCCCTGCACAAAGTCAGCATTGAATCCAACCGCAATATCAAAGAACGACTCACTCGGAATCATGATGCCTCATCATATCTATTATCAGCAGATCTTGCGCCTCTTGGAAGCTCTTCCCGGTGAAGTCTACTTCCTCGTGCGTCTCTGCCTCGCCACCCGTGGTTGCACTCGGTGCGACAGATGATTTCCGCTCTGATAGCGGCTCAGAGACTTTGGGTGCGGTGGAGGGACGTGGCTTGACGCTGACCTCCCTGCTCGCTGGTTCGTTCTTCACCAGGTGATGCTCCCGGTTACCATTGGTCAAATGCAGCTTCGGCGTAGGTAATGGCGTCGGGAAGGAAGTGTAGTTGGGATCTTGAGCGTATGCCGGGTTGTTGACTTTCATGAAGTTGTACACCAGCTTTCTTATGCGCTCTGCATCTTCATATATGTCGCTCTTGGGCATGTTGTACTCTTTGGCATTCTGAATCATGCGCTTCAGGTCGCTCTCCAGGGTGGTGACAGTAGGATATGCATTCTTCTTCAGCTTCTCCTCAATGGTGCTGATAGCAATGGGCAGCTTGATCGTCCGGTAGTAGTCTTCGTATTCGTCTCGGTCTGGAAGCTCCTGGAACGGGTCCGTAATGGGCCGGCCTCTGCGATGGGTGGTCAGCGAGAGTCGCCATTGTCAAGGATGATTGATACGCACGTCTTATCGGAAGCATTGCTCAACTGGGTGATCAGCCTGAAGCCGATCTTCTGGACTTGCGACTCGCTGCTGGGCGGGGCATGGGAGTTCTGCGGAGCGGCGCATTGTGTCAGCTAAGGTGCTCGCAGGTGAGCGGTGCGCAGGGAGTGGAGGTGCAGGGCAAGCATGGTGCTGGTGGTGGACGACGGCAGGGCTCCAAGTGCCGGCGGCGACTGGAGTGGACTTGGATGCTCGCTCGAACTGACTGCCAGCACGCACGCAGTCCGCAGTCCGCGTCCGTCGCGCGTAGCTTCAACAGCAGCCAACCCTTCTTCCTGCCGACAACTTCCACCTCTTCCTTCACCACCACCAGCATCATACCACGCGCCCACCGCGACATATCCCCACCACCGCGATGGGGAGCGCCTCGAAAGCGCGCGATGAGGAGGAAAGACATACCAGCAGCTTGATCCTCTTTGAGCCGGATGCGCTCCCTTCGATGGTGGGCGTCGCGTTGGACGCTTTGCGCTTGCGGGCGGAATCCATGCTGTCGAAAACACCGGTAGGAAGAGCAGCGCGGGGCGGATTCGACAATGGGGGTAGGGTCCAGTGTCGTGATGAAAAATGGGTGAGATGCGCAATGCAATGCGACAGTGCGCACCAAACAGCACGCTCGCCCTCACGTGTTTACTCTACAGTACATGAGTCAGCGACACCTTCCTGAGGCTCGACTTCTGACTCGCGGTTCAGGTGAAGAGCAACCGGTGAGTGGTGAGTAACGAATGCACACTCTCTACGTCGACCTTCACTCTCGAACGCCTCGTTATTCTACTTCCGTGCTCTCTTAACCTTGCTTGTCTTGTGCGCTGGCTTTGTCGCTTCGAGTTGGCGCGCGCCCAATAGCTTTCCGGCACATCTCCACTGGAGTATCGCTACTACCTGCTAGTATTCACTCGACATATCCACCGGCAAGATCGCGAACTTCCTACATGTACACTCGCTTCGGTGCGGAATGCGCAGCCCCAACATCATCCTCTACCAAGCAAACATGTCGCAGGCGTCGGGTGTCACGTTCGCTGCCCCGCTCTTCGCCACCAGCAGTCAAGACGAGGACAAGTGTCTGGCAACCAAGATACAGACCCTCTCTCTCCTTCCAACAAGCAAGCTCTTCACCACCTACGAGCTTGTCGAGGCAATTCTCCTCCATATGTCTCTGTTCGACCTCTGTATTGCTGCCTCCGTATGTCGATACTGGAGAGAGGTCATCGAGAGCTCCAAAGCTTTAAAGCAATACGCTGCCACAGCTCGCCCGAGGCCAGCGCATATTCATCCCTCTAAGACCAACCACACGACCGCAGGAGTATGGCACTTTATCGTCAAAGCTTCGCATGGCCGCTTGATCGTCACTCGGACGGCCGACCAACACGAAGCCATGCTGTTCGTCCCGAAGAGCACTCGAGACAGGCTACAACTGATCGATAGTCGACACGCGCGAGAAGTAATCCTTGGCTACGAGTGGAATCCGGCGCCTGAGATCTTCCAGTGGGATTGGCCGCGAGAGGAGAGATGCGAGAAGGTCGTCTGTCGTACCAAGGGATCGTTATGTTTGCTCAGGCAATATCTCATGGCGACGTTTCCGATCTTGAGAAATTCGGGTTGTTCGAAGAATGGCAAACTAGGCATACGCTTTCCGTTCTATGAATGGAAGGATCATCCCCGTTCAGATCACGAAGTTGAACGCGATGACTGCCCAAAGGTGGTAGTGGAAGAGGAGGAAGAAGAAGAAGAGACGCCGGATCGACGGCAGTCTAACAGCGAGGTCGCATTACTCACTCCACCTCCCGAAGCAAAAGGTCAGTTTCCTGTCGGCGAATCATCCATCTTAGTCGACAGCACCGAACTCTTCAGCGTTTAATTTGTTCATCAACTCCACGTGCCTTATTTGAGCTTTGCGGGGTTTGCAGATCCTCCATGATCTCCGCCAGGAACGAAAGCACCGCGGCAGTGGAAGCCGCTCGCCCAGACTAATTTACGACCCCATCCAATGGCTGACGGAGTTGTGCATATGACTAGCCACTGCAGCAATGTTGTTATCGATGCAATGTGCAGTTCAAAGTCTTCCCAAACTTCGATCTCTTCGCAACTCTTCTGCAAACACTCGACTTTCATGGAGACACTGGCCTGAGACTTTCACAGCGGAGCGAAATAGATTTTGAACCCGTCTTGGACCCAATCAGACACATCTGCAAAATGTTGGCATCGCCCTTTGCGCTGGTCGTAGCGGCCCTAGGCGCAACCGGATTGTACCCCATGGAGCCCCGGAGCGACACACAGAGCTGGCCATATGGCCCACTCTACACTAAAGGACGGGACATGGTCAATCAGAAAGGCGAAAATGTCGTCTACGCAGGTGCGAACTGGCCCGGGCATTTGGATGCAATGATACCCGAAGGACTCCAATACCAGTCTATTTCCACTATCGTCGGCAAAATCAAGGATATGAGCATGAACGTCATTCGACTGACGTACGCAATCGAAATGATCGATGACATCTATGACAACAATCCGGACCAGACCTTGAAGAACACGCTGATCAAGGCGCTTGGCGAGGAGAATGGAACTACGATTCTGGGTCAGATTTTGACGAATAACAAGCAGTTCGATGAGAACACTACTAGGTTGGAGGTGAGCAAACTCAGTCCTCCTTTGGATTTGTCATACTGACGTGCCCTTCAGGTCTTCGACGCCGTCGCAGAAGAATGCTACAAACAACACGTCTACGTCCATCTCGACAACCATATTTCCAGGGCTGGATGGTGCTGTCTCCCCTTCGACGGCAACGGCTGGTTCGGCGATATGTGGTTCGATACTTACAACTGGACTCGCGGTCTCACCTATATGGCCACCCACGCAGGAAATAACTGGCCCGCTTTCACTTCCATGTCCCTCCGTAACGAACTCCGCAACCCGCAACCTTCTGGACCTGTCGCGAATGACTACAGCTGGAGATACTGGTATCCAAATATGGTCTGGGCTGCCAACTGCATCAATTACTTCAACCCGCATCCCCTCATCTTCTTCTCTGGACTAGGATATGACTCTGGAGTCTTGCAGCTCACAGATGCAGACGAGCTCGGCGCTGGGCTAGTTTTCAACCTCACAGACTTCTCCTACAAAGACAAAATCGTCTTCGAGATCCACAACTACGCCAACGGCTACAACGGAACCTGCCCCTCTTTCAACGAAGGCCTCTATACTTCTGGCTACGACGCCATGGATACCAGCGCGAACACCACAGCTAAAAACATTGCCCCAGTCGTGATGTCGGAGTTCGGTTTCCAACAGGACAACTCGACGTTTGAATACGGATATGCGAAATGCATTAAAGAGTATCTGACGGAGATTCGGGGTGGATGGATGCAGTGGGTGTTGGCGGGGAGTTATTATATTAAGTTGGGGGTGCAGGATTCGCATGAGGGGTGGGGGCTTTTGGCATGGCATTGGGATGAGTGGAGGAGCGCGGATGCAGTGGAGAATTATACCATTCCTTTTGCGAAGGCTGTGGGGACGACGAATTGATGGGATGGGAAGGGGAAAGGAGGGGAAAAGAGGTGTGTCTGTTGATTTTGTAGATATCCGGCTGACGTTTTGGCAGTAATATGAATCAAGAGATATCCGAATATTCTCGATCAATTTCTTCTTCTATTTCGAAGGCGAAGTATGATGTGGCTATTCTACAAGCTGGACGAGGACGGCACGGAGAACTCTTGGTATATGTGCACAAGGGAGGCGTTTTTGACACCGCGGCAAGTTGAAAGGTCGATCCTTTGCGCCTTCACTTCTCGAACTCTGCAAAGAGGCTTTATAAAATTAACTGGAACAAAGGAAGCACCTGCTGAACCGCGATTCTGTCAAAACTCTCGAACAAGATCCCACGATCCTTCGGACATGCAGGTCGCCCTCGTGGCCCACAATTCAATCCTAGATCAACATTTGAGGGAGTCGAAGTACGAATACGCCGCCAATAAGAAGAAGCACTACGATGAACGCTAAGCCCCAGTGAGTGTTAATGGGATGCTTAGCTGATAGGAAAGCCTCATCTTTGCATATAGGGCAAGCAGGTTTCGCAGTCGCACAATACTCAGCGTTTTCGTATTCGTACATGGCTTCCACAGTCATGGCTGGAATTCACTCATGCAACACCAGTTGAAGTTTAGCACAGGGCCGGAGGCTGCCAATTGCCTCATGATACTGACGACTAGCGATGGATTGACAGATTACAAGTAGCATTGACCGTCTCGTCAACGATGCGACATCCAGCAGACAGGACAATGAGATTCTCATCTCGACTCTTAGCCCTCCTGGGCTCTCTAGCCTCAGCGTCACCTCTTCGACGACAGAGCTCCACCGAGGCTCCCCTACCCAGCAAAGACCCCTTCTACGCTCCGCCTCTATCTTGGCAACAAGCCGCTCCCGGAGAAATTCTACGGATGCGTGAAGCCCCAGGGAATCTCACAAGCACTTTCACGAATGCCTCTGCGGTGTACGACATCTTGTACCGCTCAACGGACTCAAATTACATGCCCACCTATGGGTTCACTACGCTCTTCACTCCCTTGTCGATGGCTGAAGGAAACGCAACTCAAGTGCTGAGCTATTTGGTTGCATACGACACCTCTAATGTCGATGCCGGAACAACGACTCTGCTTTACAACGGGGCTGCGAACTTATCGCTTACTTATACCGATATCCAAACTGGCCTAGGCGAGGGCTGGTACGTTAACGTTCCAGACTACGAGGGTCCACAGGCCTCTTTCGTTTGCGAAGTACAAGCAGCACACTCAACATTAGATTCCGTCCGAGCCGTACTCAGCCATATCAATCCTCCAGGTAACTCCACGGTCACATCATCTCGGGTCGCCTTATGGGGCTACAGCGGCGGCTCCATTGCCGGAGAAATGGCCCTTGAGCTCCAAGTCCAGTACGCCCCCGAGCTCACCACCACCCTCGTAGGCGCAGCCCTCGGCGGAATCGCACCTAACCTCACCGACGTCCTCTTCAACGACATGAAACTCAACCTGTCCAACTGGCTGGTCCCAACAATCCTCGTGGGGTTTTCAACACAGCATCCCGACGTCGAAGAGTACTTGATGTCGCAGCTCGACCCTACTGCTCCAGTCTACAATACCTCTAGCTTCTTCGCTGTGAGGAACATGACGAATTCCGAAGCAGCAGCATACTACGCCAACCGGACTATTACGAATTACTTCAAGTCCGGCTTGGATTTCTTCCAAGCACCTGTTCTGCAGACTGCTTTCTCGAGGGATGCTACGGGAGGTGTCCATGGCTTGCCGCAGGTTCCAATGTACATCTACAAAGCTATCAACGATGAGGGTGCCAGTGTGCAGTACGCCGACGCACTGGTGGATCGATTCTGTGAGTATGAGGGAAGTAGTATCTTGTATGAAAGGAATACGGTTGGTGGGCATGCGGCGGAGGAGTTGAATGGTGATGCGAGGGCTGTGACTTGGTTAAAGAGCGTTCTGGGGGCGACGTATGAGCATACGGGCTGCACGATTCGGAATATTACGGATGACAGTGTTACGGATAGTCCGCTTTGAAAGATATATGAGCTTGTCGATCAACGAGTCGTATTCGCTCATGTGCCTGTCGGAAACATGCGTTGAAGTCTCAGTCTCATCCAGAGTTGTTCGAATGAAGAGCGTGGTCTTGGGTAATGTGAATTCATTATGAGGTTTCCATCGAATCGTCTCCGCTGAGTGATTCGTCTCCGCCGTTCCGTGTCTGACTTGTGGCCCAGCTTATAACCTTCCGAATTCTGGAATCCTTATCATCATGAAGTATCCCGTAGATCTCTTCGATCAGCGATTTGCCAAAGTCTCGCGCATACCAGCGCCATTGCCCTAGCCGATTCACGAGCACGCCCCAGCTCATCAGAAGCAACAAAGCGATATGGTCCCGATGTTCCACTGCCTGGATATAGTCATTTCCGGCCATTGTGAACCAGCCGAGACAGTAAGATTGAAGCTCTGGGCTCGAACATGTCTGGAAGAGGTGTTGCAGCCAGACCAGTGCGCTTCTGCATCCCGAGTAAGCGAATGTCGACTCTCCGTCTCTGCGTGTTTCGTTCATGGTCTTGAGTGTATCTATCGCTGTTTCGGTTTCTGGCAGCAGTGGCGATTTCTGCAATTCGTCGAACCGTGGAAGTTTGCTAAGCATCTCATGTGTAGAGACGGTATTGGATTTGGACATCATCACAGTCACCATCCCTCGGAGGAGATGGTGGTACGCCACCGTCTGCTGGATTGCACACCCTCGCTCCATCACCTCTGCTGGAGGTGATGAAGAGGGTACTCTTGCTGTTGCAGATGCCAGTGCGAGCACAGGTAACAGAAGCGAGGTATGAAGCATAGCCTCGTGATGACCGTCGTCTAGCTCAACTCCTAGAGTTTGAAGCTGCTTTTGTTTGACTTTCGACTCATCCCAGTTCAAGAATTGGGCAAGGGACTCTACCAAAGCTTCCCTCTGCTTGCTTTCTTCTGCATCCAAACGTGCACGGTCTTGGGGTTGATGGTTGATCGAAGCCTTGAGATGATCTCGAAAGGAACGGAATGCGAGGCCTTGGTACTCCAGGGCTAAGGCCAGATACTGCGTGGCATCTTCCGGGAAAGTGAACGCCATCTCGAAGGCTGTGACTGCGAAGATGGCATCGAGCAAGAAGTCGTACTGGAGAGCCGTTTCGGGGACTGTGCGCTGCCACCTGTCGTGGTCCTGGGCTATGTCGCTGGACACAGACTTGTACGTCGCAGTTGACCATCGATGCAGCAAGCGAAGCTCGAGGCGTTGTCGACTTTTCGTTTTTCCGGTCTTGGCGGTCGTGCTCGGCCGCACTGGCGCAGAGGAACAAGTGAATGCATCCCGGCTTGACGTATCAAGTCCCAAATCGCCGTATTCGCATGTCATCACCCTCGCCTTGCAATTTGAGCAAGGTGGGCCGCTTTCATCACATTTTACTCGCCGGCGCTTGCAAGTAAGGCATCCTCGACGGGACTTGTGGTGTGACCGGCGTACTGGCATTCTTTTCCGTGGATGCGGAGTAATGAGTAGGTCGGCAGGGGGTTCTAGCGTGATTGCATCACTCACTCATTAGTCATTCATTTTCACCGTATACTCGTACAAAACGCAGGTGCAATCCTTCGCTAGTTCTGAACAACCCTTTCATCAGACCCTGCGGGCCCCATTGGCGTCCAGATGAAGAAGGCTGCCGCATCCATCAGGCCCCCTGGACCTGGCCTCGATGTTGCAGAAACTATCGCTACACAGGCTGAGAGGGGAAAACATATGAGGGTACCTTGCGACGGTTCTCCCCCAACCACCGTTCAGTGTGCGCTACCAGACTGTTATGGCCTTCGCTCAGATGCTACCAACAACAAATGGTCCGTTTGTTGCGAAAGCAGGATGCAATGAGACTCTCAAGTAGTGCGATCGAGGAGCGCGTTTATTAAAATGGTCATTGGGTAATTGAGGCAAAGCCCAGTTCAGAGATCACGAACTCTCGTTCCAGCGACCAGGCATCCGTCAACGAAAATGGGAAGATCTATCAGCATCTAGAACGAGGTCATATATGAGTTCTGGAGTTATTTCCTGGGAAGTTCGAAACACCTTTGAGGGCTAGGTTGCAGGACCTTGATATGCATGGACTTGCAAGACGAGAAGCGCCTACATTGTTGGAAGCTGAAGAGGAAGCCCCGAAGGTCCATGACGAAAGGCTTAAGGAAGCTGCCTCTGACGACGAGGAGACTGCTTCTGAGTTCGATGAAGTCGCCAGTGAAGACAATGAGAGCGAAAATTTCGATCGGAACAACGAAAATGTTGATAACAGAGAAAGCGAAGTGGAACCATATCCGTTTTCCAACAAATACATCTGACGTGGAGAACGCGACATGTGGTGAAGAGGGGTTGCAGATGAGACTCTAGGCTTTCATGAGGCGCCGTGTTATGAAGCAGTATCATATGTATGGGAACCGCCAGTATTCGACCAGACCATCTAGATGGAGGGCCGTGGGACACTCAAGATCACCATGTCCTTGTCCTCTGCTTTACAGCATTTTCGATACACCACCCAACATCGAAGGCTTGAGGCCGATGCCATTTACATCAATCATAACGGAAACGAGAAAGAATAAAAAGTCGCTATGATGTGGGACGTGTATGCGTCAGCACCGACAGTTGCTGGTCTGGCTGGGATCCATAGAGTCTAATGACGAGCATGCCTTCGCTGTGTTTCACGCATATGCTAACCTAGGTCTGAGTTTCAGATCCCTCTCGATACTCGAGAAATTTCGAGCTTTGGGAAATCACTTCCAACAATTCGAATCGAAGGTCAATACAACGGACGTCGCCACAGGAGTGCTTGCTGCTGCGGCATTCTTAGCTCGCCTATGGGTCTTGCGTTTGTGGATGGTTAAGGAAGTGACTTGTCGTTACAACACTACTGGCGTGCTTGTTTTCAGTGGCTTTTATCACGCACGGTTCGAATGTTTGTTGCGTCCTCGTGGCCACGAGCGCAGCACGAGATGGATTGTTTTTGTGGCGCATATAGGCTCCCTTTACTGCAAAGAGACTAGTCCTTATGGCCGGCTTGTTGACGAAGGCATGCATGGCACCGCATGACAAATGGTTGATGGATGGAACGCTCCGCCAATTGGTCAATATGGCTTGGAAACAATGCTCAATCCCACATGACCGCATTTACGCACTTTATGGATGGCTGGGCCTAAGTAGAGTACCTGGCCTTGAACCCAACTACAAGCTGAATGCGATTGGAATATGTCGTCGATTCGCAATTGCCGTATTCGAGCATGGGCAGTCGGATGGCTTTTCTTATCACGGGACAAATACCAATCTTTGGTGGCGCTCATCGGGACCGAGAGCAGCGAGGCAGTCAACGATGTTCGACCTTCATGGGTCCCGGACTTCCATCACTTGACGGATCGTTCGAAGAAAATGCACTCATTGCACAACTGGTCTGTGATCCATGGCAGGTATTTCCGCTCGAAGATCCAGTTCATGCCCGCGCACACAACTTCCCACGATGCCTTATGCGCGATTGAACACCATACCATCTTGGTAGACGCCTGGACGCTGAGGACTACTCTTAAGGAGGCGCTTGGTGGAATACATGATTGTCCGGAGCCTGGGAAGTGTAGGCGTAGCTGGAAACACGAGGCCACGTTTAACTTGGATGGACAAGTACCTCCCACTTGCTGTTGCTGGAACAGCGAAGACGAAGAAATGCAGAAGCTGATGGGGAATATTGGCTGGATCACTCTTGAGTAGACTGATGACCAGGATGATGGATACCGGAGCGTGCAGTACTGGTGTAGTCCGTATATCCCACAAGATGAGACTGGTGATTCCTGTCATTCGATCGCCAAACGAGCCATAGGAACTCCGGCGAACTACCGTCTAGTCTGGTGCACAGCCACGAACAAGCTGAACCTTGTGACCAAGTATATATGCGCCAAAACTCCCAATTGCAAGGTCTCAGCTTATAACAGCTTTTGGCACGGCTAGATTCTGAGCTTGAAGTCGGAATGTACTATAGCTGGATCGCATTCGCCGTCGTTGGCTTTCTCGCTGCGTTTCTGCGATCGCCGCAGGCTTGGAGCGAAGCTTACTCGGATGGCGCTTTCATTGCTGTACCCATGCCCTTCGTGAAGGAGAAGGTGAGTTTTCCATCAAGTTTCCAGACCAGAAGACAATGCTGATGTTGGATGCAGATGCTCGATCATGCATTCATCACACAACTCCAATACTCCGGCATCGCAGGCTCACTGGACGCCATCCATCTCGACTACGAAGGCGAAGGAGTCCCTGCTTTTGAAGCAAGACGAGGTGATTCCCTCCTGGTCACCAATCGCACCGGCGGAAAACGTGAGGCAATAGTGGTCGCCAACACGCCAAGGTGGTTCGTCTACCGCGAGGACCTGCAGTGGGGCCAACGGATCATCCACAACATCTCTTTCGTCCAGGCTGATCCGGCGGTTTGGAGCTCATATCCTGTCCCGAGCACCATCTTGACACACGAACGGCGCTTGGAAGGAAATCCTGTCCTCCATGTGCTCAAACTTATCGGGGGGACAGGGTTAAGAAGGTGGGTCGGAGAAGGGCTACCAGACAGAACGGCGAGAGGTTTGACAGATACGAGAGTCGCTATACAGGACGCCTGGGATGCCGCCAAGAAATGATGAAGATAATGTGTACTAGCCTAGAGCGAGGTGAATGGAAAGTCAGACGTCCTCTTTTGCGCCCGCGGTTGATCTTTCACCCTAGCTCCATGCTCTGCCGCCACTATTCAGATCGTCTTGACTTCTCCCTCAATTCTTCAACTTCACCCTTCCATCAACATCAACATATGATGAGGCCCCGCCGCCTCCTCTACGTCAACGTCATTGTCTTCTTTGCGCTACTGTGCATCGTTTTGTACATCAACCTCGGTAGCAACACCTCTTCCGCCCGGAAATTTGACTGGAGCACTGTTCGCTATCGGACTTCATCTTCTTCGCTCCCGGAATTCAAAGGAAAATGTCCCGGCCTCAAGAAAACTCAGAAGAAGCCAGTCCTCGTTGTCTCACGCGTTCAAACAGACGGTGATTCGGCATGGCTGAAGAAATTGGAGTCAAAATACCATATCTGCATTTACAATGTTGACGCACCACCATCCAAGACGAAAGAGCTTCAGGTTCCAGCCAATAGAGGACACGAAGCGATGACTTACCTCACATTCATGATCGACAACTACGCAAGTATTCCCTCCACTGGTGCGGTCTTCGTCCACGGAAGCAGGTTTTCTTGGCACAACGACGAGCCACATTACGATAATGCCTTCCTCCTCAAGCATCTCAACATACAGAAGGCATTGGAGCCTTTTGGATACTATAACCTGCGCTGCGACTGGTCGGCGAGTACTTGCTCGTCCAGGGAGTCGCCAGCGCAGGGAAGTTTAGAGACCAGTATGAATGCGAGGCTGAAACCTTGGGATGCGAAGGCCATTTCGGATTCTCTGCTCCCTAAGGCTTTGGTCACTTTTTTCGGTGATCGGGAGATGCTCGGAAGAACGGATGCAGTGAGATCGCAATGCTGTGCGCAATTCGTCGTCTCAAGAGAGCGCATTCATACCCATACGAGAGAGGAATACATTGCGCTGAGGCAGTGGCTGCTAGACGACAACGCCGCACCGAAGGATGACAGAGTGGCGGGAAGGATATTGTCGTATGTCTGGCATATCTTGTTCATGAATGACGAAGCAAGCACGAATCTAAAAGCCTTGAATGCGAAAGCTTGTCCGTCTGCCGCAGATTGCTACTGTCGCCTCTACGGGAGGTGCGATTTGCAAGGATGCGCTGCAGGAAGATGTCCAGGACAGTACGCCATCCCGCAAGACTTTACAATTCCGAAGGGCTGGGCGGAAAGGTTCGATGATTGGGATGACTGAAAATTTTCTGCTGTCTACTTCTGCAGCTTTGCACTGGGGTCCCTCAACATCTGGGGCGATCTGTGTAGCCCATGACCTTGGCGTTCGCCCGCCCGTTTACTCAAATCTAGATCTGCGCTGCCGACTGTCTTCCATCCCAGCTTCGCATAGAACTTCGCGGTCTTGGCATGAGTCTGCACTATTACAGCCTCTTTCTCAAGGTCGTGCAGATTGTAGGTGTTTTCGCTCAATTTGGTGCCGATTCCCTGGCCTTGGGATCCCGGGGCGATGTAAAGACCGCCGAGCACTTCTCAATCAGCAAAAACCCTACCAGTACATTTCAAGCTCACTCACCAACATGTTCTTTCCCTCCACAAACCTCCAATCAAGTCTTCATGACCTCTCGCATATAATGCGCATTGAACTCTCTACTCTCCAACTCCGGCGGAACGACTACCTTTCCTTCCTCCCACCTCACTAAACTCCATCCAACAATCTCGCCTGTAGTATCATCAACAGCTTTATGCACATGGCAGCGATTCATCTGGTTTGTGAATCTCCGCCCGAGGGTGACTACGAGCGATTCGGAGTGCTTCTTGATGGCTGCAGCTCGGTCTGTTCCATAAAGGAAGGTTGTTCGGACGTAAGGTTCCATCGAGTCCTAGTAGATCTTTACCAGGATAGAAACGTCAGCGTTGATGGCTGAGGTAAAGGTGACTTGGGCAGTCATGGCGGAGTGGAGTGGAGTGGAGGGAAGAGATTTTGGTGAAGATCTAATGAAGGTGTAGCTTGATATCCGTGTGGTGTCACTTCTATTTCTGGCAGGCCATACGACCTGCAGCTCAGCTTCTCTCTTGAATCCTTCACTGCAGCAATCACTGCTGAGTCTTCAGTGCTGCATTTGGGGGGAAGCAACATCGAAACAAGGAGGGCGGTTTGCCACTTTGCTCAGATAATGCTTGTTCAGGTTTTCTACGAGAGTCGCCGAGAGTAAATGATTTACTCAAGTACATTTGCTTTGAAATCGCATCATTAATCAATGATTTGATTTGACTGTACGCTCATTGCCCACTCGATGGCTCACACGGTGGCTTGGATGTTCCTTCTTGATGACCCCGGCTGAGCCAGCAAATTGATGCACGTCAGCCCACGGTCTTCATCGCTTTCAGAGGCTGCTAGCAAAGGCTCGCATGCGAGAGCTATATTGGTCCGCTCGAAAGGAATGGTGGCTGTCGTCCATACCGTGTTGAATGCTGGAATGTCGGCGAAAACACAGGCGAAAAGTCCACTTGCTCTGGCGTCGGTAAGATTGTCGCCGAGGTGACAGGATCCGGAAGGATATGCGAACATTACTTAGCTCTTGCGGAGGCTACGACTGCGTTGAGCTCTGGTGCTGTTGATGCTGAGACTTTGATCATAACCGGTGACGAGGATAGACTGAGTCCGCCAGCTCTGTGCAAGGGATATGTCAGGAAGCTTGGGGGGAGGAGTGCTGGATTGAAGGTGCTGCCGGATATTGGATGATGGCATGTCTTTGAGGATGTTCAGGGTATTTCGGAGGCGGTGAAGACTCTCTTGTAGTGTTCCGGCATGGAGGCTACCAATTGATAGAGACGATCATGTGAATTCTTTCGCGTCTGCAACTTGACGATTCTCCCTTCCTGGGAAACAGTCCTATTCCGCCGCTAGGGAAAGTTAATGCCCAAGGAACAGCGAGATTTTCGTTGTGCAATTGGTCGGTAAATGCTGTTTCTTGAAGATGAAAATCAGTCTATCCCTTCGCTGGACCATTCTGTGTCCGAAACGGGAGCATCACTGTGCTCCTGCAACAGTTCGATGATCTTTTGCCTCGCACCTCTTGCGTGTGCCCAGAGACTAACCCGTCGCGCATAGCGAAGTGCGTTCCAGCCTCTATGGTCGACTTGACCGGCGTCCGCGCCGCGTTGGTGAAGTAGCTTGACGCAATCATACCAGCACGTCTTAGCGGCAGCCATTAGTGCGGTCATGCCCGTCTTGTCGCTGGCGTTAATGTCAGCCCCTTTTTTGAGAAGTAACTTGGCGATCTCAAGCTCCCGGTACTTGCTGTTTTGCCTGCAGAAGTGAATCAATGCTGACTTCTCTTCATAGTCGATGGCGTTGATATTGGCTCCACTTTTGAGCAGTAATTCGATCGTGTCGATGCGGGATCCACTTTTATCGCTGGTCTGACAGGCTGTGAGGAGCGGTGTTCTGCCACTCTCGTCTGTAGCCTCGAGGTCTGCTCCGTACTCGAGAAGAATTTCGCAAACTCTTGCTCTGTGATCTCGGCTCTTTGCGAAGTGATGCAAAGCTGTGAGACCCATATCGTCGACCGCTTCGACTTGGGCACCTTTATCGAGTAGAACTTGCACGGCTTCCCACTGTCCTGCCCGAGAAGCTTCCATAAGCGGCGTGCTGCCATCGCTGTCTCGACAGTCCACTCCGCATCCAACCTCCAGCATAGTTTCAATTGATCGGATTTGACCCTGGAAAGCTACAGCCGATAATGCACTCCGACCGCACTGGTCACTGCCGTTACTACCAAGAGCGGCCAAAAGATATCGCGCTGATCTTGGGCAGTCATAACGCAGGGCAAGCCACAGAGCGTCCCTCTCATCCCCGTCTCTTGCTGTGATATCCGGGCCTCCAGGACTTGACATGATACCAAGAGCGACTTCATCAAACTGATTTACAAGAGCACAATGTAGCTGATTTTGATCCGCGCTACATACGAAGTTGCGGTTCACGTTGGCTGGCAGAGCAATTGATTCATTTCCCAAAATGACTCTCAGGGCATTTTCCGCACTGTTGGCAGCCGCCGCAATGACTGGATAGGCATATCGCTCGTCTTCTCTTGTATGAAAGGCACCATCCGAAAGATGCAGAATCGATATCAAGCGGCCTGCATTGTGTTCCGCTAGGAGATACATCATGCTTGCATGGGGTGAATGGCGGTAGTTCTCATACTCCTGTAGGATGTTGGTGGTCTGAATGTACTTCTCTCTTGGGAAGTTGGCAAGAAACTCTTTGTACAGATGTCCATACGATGGGTTCTGTGCGGCCTCGTCGGCATGCCAGAAGATATACCGTGCTGCGTATCGAAGAAACGGGAAACGGGCTGTGAGGGAATTCCGGATCTGGGAAGTCCTGCCCCCTGAAGTCTTGTGATAGACAGTAGCATTGCAGCCATTGCCCACAAAAGAGCTTAGATCGACTAGAAGTTGTTTTTCGCAGCAAAGCCTGAGAATATTGTGGCTATCAGCTTGGACATTGTCTCCGAGGTCTGGCCAAAGCTCGCGCAGTCCATTATCTTTCAGAAGAAAATCCCTGACAGATTCGTGGATGAACTGGACAGTCGGGTTCGACTTCGATCTTGTAAGCTCAGCAAGGCCCTTGGAAGAGCTGAGTAGAAAACG
This sequence comes from Mycosphaerelloides madeirae, assembly GCA_002785995.1. Classification (NCBI taxonomy): domain Eukaryota; kingdom Fungi; phylum Ascomycota; class Dothideomycetes; order Mycosphaerellales; family Mycosphaerellaceae; genus Mycosphaerelloides; species Mycosphaerelloides madeirae. Next base: position 132,614 of record NHNV01000010.1, on the reverse strand, counting down.
AGACATATCGTCGATGTTGGTCTCTTCTCTGTCCCAAGCAAGTGTACTACTGTCGAATTCGTCTAAGCCGGCAACCATAGCAAAGTAAAATTCCTCTGGCGAAAGTGGCCTCTTTGCAAACAGCACCCACTGCAAACATCGGCGCAGTTCTGACATCGGAGTGCCATCACGACAGATGATGTTCCGGAACAGATCACTTAGCCGAGGTGGCAGCTCCCTCAGCCTTTTCTCCACTGCAAAAACCCGGCCGGAGCGGAATTCCTCATTCAAAAGGTCGATTACGAGCACGGCCCACATGAAAACTCCGTTGGCTTTATTGAAAAGCTGGTCCGTGATGATCTTAACTCTGTTCTTTCCGGTGTCGAGGTGCTTCTCAATATAATTCTTCAGATCTCGACTGTGGCCATCCTCATTTTCGAGAATAAGTTGCTGGCCATCGTGAATCTTGATTAAAGGGTAGTGGCGGCTGGCAAAACAGATCCTGATCTGTTGGGTGTTCGAAGTTGTGTCAATGAGTTCTTCGAAGCATTTCACCATCTGTCGGACGTCTTCAGCTTCACATTCATCCAGGGCATCGATGAAGCATGTCAATGGCAGCTTTCCAAGCCGCTGAACCGTATCAGAGAATAGCTTGGACAGCACTTCGACTGATGCAGAATCGAGACTACCGTTCAGTTCGTCGAGTACTGGCTGGAGTCGTGGAAGCTCACTCAAGAGTTGATAGACCAGCGATCGATACATGCCCCCAACAGATTTCTCCAACTCTTCGCCGCGAGCGTTGAAGAAGAAGGAGATGATCATGGATGGTTTGGGGCAATCTCTCTTCGTGCGAGACAGCATGAACTTCATGAGTGTTGATTTACCTGTCCCGGGCTTGCCGTTGATCCAGAGAAATCGTGACTGGTTATCGGGATCATTGCCATTTGACCAGGTCGCATAGATCGGATGCTCCAAAATCCACATACAGGTTGATGAGTAAGCGTGTTTGATGGTGGAGTGCCGGGACTCCATTTGATCGAATTTCAGGGTAGCCATGTGCCTTGCCCTGCGTTTTGCCGGGCTCTCTCTTTGCTCTGCAGCGGATAGAAGCGCCTCAACACTGGAAGATGCCAGCTCGTCGCTTGGTAGTTGCAAAAGCTCTCTGTCAGGATATCGTCGGGCAAGTTCAGCTTCCAGCCGCCCGAACGCATGGTATTCTCCTTCTCCATAGATTGGTGGCATAGAAATACCCAGGATACCCAGCAACGAATACGCCCTGTCCTCCGGTCGCTTTGTCTGTCTTCCAGCTGCCCAGCGTTTTCGCTCTTCGAATCCGAATCGCGAGAGGTCAGAGTCACGGAGGGCGCGGGGAGGAATGCCAGTGCGTCTATGGATGTGATCCTCGAGTGTGTGTTTGTCACCTAGACGGTCGCCGTCCCGCGAGAAGAATTCAACATGGCTTGGAGCCACCAACTCTTGCAAGGTCCACCCTCGAGAGAACCATCTGGCTTTACAGAAGGAATTCACCCAAGACTCTGCAGCCTGCCCATCGGCATTACGCTTCCGGGAAGATACATCTTCCAGGAATACGTAGCAACGGCGAGCCTGTTGATACCAACGGAACATGGAATTTAGAGCTTCAGATAGCTCCGTCGAGTTCGACTTGTCGATGCAGCAGGAATCCACCCAGAAGTGTTCGATGCCATCCTTCCGAGCTTGCTGACCGCAGAACTGGGCTTTCAAGTACCCAGGTTTGTCACTTCCTTGACCCTTTTGTATGTCGGCAAATGTGAGCTCTTCTATGCTGTGTGTCGCCCATGTGTGTGATAAGATGGCGTACGGAGGGATTTCGCCTTCTTGGTAATTTGTGGTGAGGTTGAGCTTGTCGTCCTTGTCAATTTGAAGAAGACGCATCCTGCTCGGGCCTCGAGGACACTAGAATGAGAGCCGAAGACTCTAGCAAAGAAGATTTCGCTGGTGTCAAGGGAGAAAGAAGACAAGGCTGAGCTCGGCGGGAGGATGCTCAGCTCCAAGCTTCTCTCGGAAGCGGTGTGGGGCTTTGCATATGCATGAATGCCCTTTTGCATAAGGCTGCAATTGCACCACGCGAGCGAGAACACCCCCAATTGCTGCGCAGGAAACGGGAAGGGTCTCAAAACAGACTCCAGTGGTCATCAGAACAGGACGCATTTGCTTTGTCGTTGGATCCTTCGTTCTCTATCAAGTCGGCAAGCACAAAGTAGACGCTTCGGTAAATATCTCTCGTGGAAGGACAGACACACTGAAGACGAAGGCTTGGAAGAAGAAAGAGGGAAGAGTGAGGGCGGCGAGATTTCATTTCGCGAAAACCTCCAACATTGTGTTGTAATCGTACGCGATGAGAACAATAGCAGTCGCGAATATTTCGGCCGCCTTGGGGTCTCGTGTGTGTTCCTCCTCAGCTTCAATTTTCCCATTCCTCCATTGTAGTTCGATGGCGCATTCGTTTCGTCCTCTAACCACCTCGATGACGCAGGCGCAAGAGATCATCTGCCATCCAGGACGTACGTCAGGCAGACCTGCTCGGTGTTCTGTCCTGGTCGACGGATAGCGCCAACAGCAATTCACGTTGTGGACTAGCCGTCGAGTCTTTGGGGAGCAGAAGAGGATCTGTCTGAAAACCTCTGTTTGATCATGCAACGGATAAGGCTTTCCCCCTAGACCGCAGGCATCCATTTTACGCAGCTCCCACAAAGGGTAAGCCAGTGTGTTGTCTCTCAAGAAGTACCACTCAGAAGGCCGGCGATACCGCATGTCGTGCAGCGCCGGATGGATGGTGATGCAGGTCATGAGGAACCGTGCACAGATGGGGTCGGCTCAGCAGTGAGGGAGTGGTTGCGCTCAGTAACCGAAATCGAGGGCTCATGATGATGTTCAGTTTGCAATCCCTCCGCACGATACTCTTGATAGATATTGATCTCTTGAGGAGGGGTGCGCAAATCGACAAGCTCACAGCATATTGGCGGTATGGGCGGCGCCTGGTTCTCTTCCATCCTCTGGTCCTCTCTTTGAGGCCTTCTTCGTTGAAATGAACAAGGATCGGAGGGGTTTGATATGCCATGCGGAGGTCAACGGAGGGAGGAGTAGGTGGTGAAGGTTGGTGGAGCGTCGACATTTTGAGAGGAAGCGATGTGCATCAACGGCGCGGGGGCCGGTGTGGAATGCGATATTTGCGCGAGATTCCGAGAGGTCGTGCGATGGATGGAGAATGTCGATGATGCAGAAAATGCAAAAAGAGTCTTCACTCTGAGCGGAAGCGGAAAGGGCGCTTCGACGCTTGAAGTTTATTGCGGAATCACATGCAAGTCACCAGATCCTGCTCTTCACCTTTTCTGCATGGAGTGATTGCGCCGCAGTTAACCTGAGCTGGCCCTGGAAGCTGGTCGAATCTGTTCAGAACCGCCGTGAAGGTTTTCGCTATTTCGAGATGTGGCAGCCAAAAAAGATGAGTTTGTTGCAGAGACAGAACGGATGTTCTGCTCAAGTCAGTGTAGCAAGCAGAAGTTTGAGTACTTCAGATGCCATTCCTCGCGCAGTCTCCTCTTCCTTGCTGCATCAGACTTGCCGAGACAGCCACCACAAATCGAACCGAACATCAGCATGTTCTCCAAGAACACTTCAGCCAACCGAAAGCGCAGCAGTCCGGCAACCAGCTACAGCCCCAACGGGAACCCCGAGAATTTGGCAGAGTTCATGGTAGGCGCATCCTCAAAAGCATATCCTGAGATACGCAAAGACTGACACCCGCAACAGGATGACATCCGAAGAGACGCTTCGGATCCAATGCGCACTCTAATCAGCGCAGTACTGGCGACGTACGCGGCCAAGGAAGTCACCGACTGCGTAGATTGCTCAAAGCCTTTCCTTATAGTTGTTTTTGCCGACCTTTCCAGATCCAAGACGCTCGCTCGAATGGCAGCGAAGAAACGGCGGAAGGCTAGGCCGCTCGTGCCGCCGCCCTTGACGAACTCGCCGCGGCCATTCTGCGCTCGCGCATTGTCCCGCGGATCGATTTCGAGGCTGAGATTGATCGGATCCGGGTGCTGAGTGCGAAGGAGATTGATGAATTGAGGAGAGAGTGGAAAGAGCGGACAATGCGGCGGAGATGAGGAGAGCGAGGAGTGTGTTCGGGATGGCTGGGAGTTGAGACTTGGGAATAGGGAGGACAATTGCTTATCGGTCTCATTTGATCGATCCAATTTACGTCTTCTCCATCTTGTCAAGATTAAGCAATTCGCGTTTTCGTCTTTTGAGGCATCGTTCCCCAAAATTGTCCTATTTCCATCGTCAAGTTGCAGAATCCATGTCCACTTTCACTCCGCATCATCCCCGAAGTAATCCGGCCCAAAGCTTTGTATCCATGATGCCTTGACAACGCTGCGGTATCCATGGCGACGGTACGATGGTGACAAAGTGTGGGATATATCGACGCTGAGGTGAGAGATGGAAAGCAAAGGTGTCGTTCGAATGAGAGTGCTGATGTGAAGGTGAGGTTCTCCGGTGAGCCAAGGTTCCAGTCAACGCTAAGTTAGGGGATTTCCTTGTCCCACCTCACGTCTTTCTTTCTCCTTTCCGTCCTTACCGCGTCCATGACCGCCTTTCCTCCCCGAGTCCGACTGTATAGCCGTTGCAGCAAGAGCGAGAACGGAAAATCAGCGGCAGCAATAGATACGACGGTCAGACGCTGATGCACGCACGTGATGGTGAAGAGATGGGTATTGGGTGGACATGATGAGGAGGCGAGGAATGAGCGCAGGTCGTAGAAGGACCCAGTCCCCTCAATTTTGACGTGGCTATACTGCGTGGGCATTTCGCAGTCATGTCCGAGCAATCCGCTGTGGAAGCGTCTTTTCGGGCTGTGCACAGCATTCGTCCGCTCTCCGGCAACGACTATTGTTTGTTTAACCAAACAGCGGCGCAACAAGATGCATAAAGCTTTGGAGTAGACTACCTTTGTTCCCGGACGTGCGGTGGAGCAAGTCTATGGCCAACAGTCTCCTGGACGGGTTTTTCTGCACTGCGGACTTTGCACTTGGCGGATTGTAGGTCGGGGCGGCTGGCCATTTCAGTTTGAAAATGAAGGCAGTGTTCCGGTCATCTTCGTGCCTGCCTGTTTTCATGTGAAAGTCTACGGTCGCTAGCAACTTAGTTGGTGCCCGCGCTTGGCTGCCTCTCGCCTCCATCAACCATGAACTCTTTAAACTTCCTCTTGTGACCACCACAACCGCGACTGCTGGCCCATCCTTAGTTCACCACCTGCTCTTCTACAATCCTCGTCGAAAGTACCATGGCACTCCTCCAACAGGCATTCTCCCAAAGGGCCGGCGACTGCGCCAAGAGACATGCCACCGATTTTGCTGTCGAGGCTGGTGGCCGAACTAAGCGCTGCATGTAGACTATCGTAAGTTGTGTTTATTGCCCAATATACACTCGCAGACAGCTTATCCTAGCCTTAGACGAAAGATTTAGGCAGCACGTATTGCGTCTGGACCCTGAATTCTCCACAATGCCACGCATGCCTGGGATATACTAAGAATGGTGAGTCTCGCCAAAAAAGACCTGCTCGATCATGCTGACGCCACATACTCGTAGGTCAACTGTGCTTCAAAGTGAAGGAGGACCGGTATTCTCTACCTCCTGTCCCTACTTCCCACGTACTGCATCGGAAATCCACCCAGCAAACCAGGTTACTACCTCCTCCCGACAAGACTTCAGCTTTGGGAGAGTATTGGGATAAGACAGATGTCGTGATGCAGAAGAAAGACTAAGACGGTGGAGAGAAGGGAGGGCACTAGTGCGGATACAGTGGCGGGATGCAAAGCTCAGAGGTCTGAATGTGATGCCGGAATACATGGGCTGTTTGCGAGGTAAGCAGTGCCATTCTGGCCAATCCGTCTGCTTCGTTCGCCTTTTTATACCTTCGTCCTTTGACAATTCTTCACATGTTACTCGCTCCTTCACGATATCCCGCTTTTCTACAACTTCCTCGCCCTTTCAATCACATCAAATTTGTGAAAAGAATCCTGCAGGTACAGAACGCGCGCACCGGAACGAAAAGAAAAGACGTGGCGGCATCGTTGGACGGGACACTGCAGTGACGGGTATCTGTATGCAGCGCTTGACCTCAATCTTATCATCCTTGGCCATGGACGGGAGAGAGGAAGGTGTTACATGTTGCTTCCAGCTCTTTCCCACCGCCGTTCGTATACCTGGCTCTGATTTTCCTGTCCCTCAGGTTGCACTATTCTTCTCCTACACATCCAAACTTGTTGACCTTGAGCGCAGGCTCTTCTCGCTATTAGCTGTGAGTCTTGATATCGACCTCTGTGGACGTATAGGGGAACAGAACTAACATTTGCTTTACAGGTTTCCCATTGCTGTCCCGGTGCTTGACACCATACCCGCTCACCAAGCAGCGGAAACGTCGAGGCGAGTCGATTGCTAATACCATCAATCGATGATATGTGGATATTATTGCCAATCAGAGCAAAGAGCCTGAGAAGAGGGTAGATACGATTGAGAAGCCGAACGCAGCGAAAAGTACGCTTCATGCGAAGATCGCTGAGCTTCAAGGCTCTTTCGATGAACATGAAGTATGCTTGCAATGCCGGGTTGTTGTCCACCAATGGTGCTGACTATGCCAGAACGTCGCTCGCCGGGTGTCTGCAGGACGACAATCATTTCACGATTCTGATTCGAGCATATCGAACTCAGACAACGCACATCTATCTCCTGCGCACATCGAAGCAGCCCAAGGAGACGGCGGCAGGTACGTTGATATGGGCTCGCAATCTTCCCGAGAACCTATTGATCGGGACGAAGTCACATCTCTGCCTTCACTGACCTCCAACTCGCCGCAAGGTGACGACGACAGCCATGCTGTTTTGCGCCCGCAAGACCTCGAAGAGCCCGCATTTGTACGTGCCAGTACACGACCACATACTGTAACGGTCCAAGAGTCGCTGGCTGATGTTGACGACGATGTCGTTGCTCTCCCAACTACCCTTCCATCCAGACTCCGCATTCTCACTCCCCGCCGCAGGGTATGTGACCGCGTGACCCCGCGTAGCCCTCAAAATCACCTTCTTCTTTCGTCGCCTTGGACACGCTTTCTCCTGTCACCGTTGGCGCAATTCGACCTTTAATGGAGGTCTGGGAAGATGCTTACAACAGAAACCACGTAAGAACCTTCCTACCCAACGCTGCTTTCGCAGAAACGATGCTTACGTTGATATCATAGTAAGCTTTCCTCAGACACTGGCGGACATCAACTAATAACTCCCCTGTCGATGCGGAAGAACGGTTGGACGGTGAAGGCTCGAAGACGTTATGCTTGCCACACTTGCGCAAATTAAGGTCAGTCTGGTTTCTGTTCGATCCGCTGCTTCGCTCGAGCTGATGAATTTTGATTTTGCAGGACGTTCATGCTTTGTTTGGGATAGTGAAGTCGATCAATTCGACTTACTGCCTTTGCCACCCTCCGTTCGTAAGGAGCAGGATTTGTCGTGGGGACTAGGGCGTGATATGATATATTTCCCCGGGAAAGCAGACTGTGGAAGGATAGCTGTGCCATATGAGCGGGCTGCGAACAGCAAATCTGCGACCCACTCCTGGACATTCAAAGGGGATTGCGGCGTGCGGATTCTGAAGTATCGGCTGTCATCCAAAACAGATCCGTATCTGCAACGGCGAGGTGATATCCAACATATGTTTCGCGTCCACAATATGTCCCCAGTAGAAGTTCTCAACCCCTCTCTTTTCTTGCTCCGCCCAAACTTCCTCCAGGAGAGGCACAGCGTCTCGAAACATATGAGATCTCGTTCTCACATCCCACGCCGAGCATAGCCCAATAATTTCCCTGCGGATTGACTCATCTTTCAATTCGCATGCCGCAAAAAACAATGGTAATAGGGCTTGCCGAGATACCATACTGGTGTTGCGGCAAGCAAAAACATGATCCACAGTATCTCGTGCCCGAGAAAGAACGTGCGTGGGAATGGTTTCTCCCGCGATCCATCGAAAAACTCTGTATATGTAGAGTAATATCCCGCTCCTCCAGGCTTCGGAACAATGGAATCTGTCACGGTCCAGGTGCATGCTTTCCTCGTCTGCAAAGCCTTCGAATGGTGATGGATGCACCCACGACATGAGTGAGAGTTCGAGCTGGGCAACCACTGCGTCGTCGAAGTTGACTAAAGGCATCCCTGAAGAATTCTCTTTCTCCGCTGCTAGTCGTGAACACTGGAAGACGATTTGGACAATATCAGAGGGGCAACCACAGAGCCTGAAGAAGCCCCATTGGGAGACTTCAATGACGGATAAGATTTCTTCGCAATAGGAGATGGGGAACTGGCATTCTTCCCTGGAGATTAGGAAGACTATTGAGTCCCACCTGCGCCCATATTTAATAGCATGAACACATAAACATGTTTCAATCACACTGACTAACCATAATAGTATGCCTATCTGAGCACCGATCTTGGTAGATAGCGCGAGTCTGCACAAGCCGCCGGAAGCTTCGAGGACGCTGTAGGCTCCAGCGAGGTGAGTTTTCCAATTCCCGAAGAGGGATTGTGTTTCGTCGAGGGAGAAGAGTATGATTTTGGCGTCTAGGATTGGACTTCCGTCCTTCATTGCATCGAAGGAGCCGAGCCTCTCCCGGAGAAGTCGTAGCGACGTATCGCGGTGGTCGTGCGTCATTTCGTTTTTGACATGGTGCCCCGCAAGAGCCAGAACTGCGTGTATAAGAAATTCTGGTTTTGAAAGATCGCTGTGGTGATATTGAAACGGGTTGGCGGCGACTTCCGAGGTAAGAGGAATTTTGCAAGATTCCTGATTGTCTGGATCTTTATTAGCGGTTTCGATACATGCGGAACCGTATGCAATGACTTACATCTATCGAGAACAGGCCTAAAGCGATGATGAAGGTCATTATAACGGATATTCGGAGGCAGTGAAGAAGCCAGAGCATGAGAGAGGAGGTACCTGTTCATGAGAGCTTCGCAGACGAGCGGCTGTCCAGGACTGGATGATTTGGAAGGCGGTTCGTCGAGATATTGCTCAATCGGGTACTCGACAACGAATTGGAATGGTATGGTCTCAGCCCCGGTTCTTGGTTCCGTCCTGCCGGCTCTTGGCCGTTTTACTGGTCTCCTAGCCAAGGAGAATCCGGGCTGCCAACAGAGCTGCATGTTGCCTTGCTGCACAAATGGCCGGTCGTGAATTTCGATAATTCATTGGGTGAGAAAGTCAATTCAGACACGAGAGACTGTCCACTTCGTCCGCCCTGTTTGTTACCCGATCAAGCAGGCCACGGCCGTGAAAGCAGAATCGGAATATTTGGGAAGTAGTGGAAGATGGTGATGGAGAGGCGCGAGGCGCGATGGATAGTAGCGCCCCTGCTGATCGTTGCTCTGAGCAGTAGGATGACGGCTAACCATATTTAGCGATATACCTGGTGTGGGAAGGCGCTCTTGCTCTTCGTGGTGGTATACCTATTCCGTTAGAGGCAATTGAATGACCCAGTCTGAGTAGTCATCGTTTGCCAGGCCCGAACATGTATCGCATTCGCCATCGCATGAGTCCAGTTTTAGATCCTCTTTGATTGCTTGACTCGACTCTTCTTCGACAATGCCAAAAAACCTCGAAGGCATGCATTACACTCTTCCACGGACTGGCGAGACATCTCAGGCAGTTGAACTGGTGCGTGGATGCAATGCGGGTGGCGTTCTTCCCATCAGGGAAACCACGAAATCTCCCAGGTCCGATGTTGCTCTCGCAGGCAAGCCAAACTTGCAGCTCTTCTGGAATCGTTTAGCTAATCGACGTGGACGGCAGCTCCTCCCAACGATGAAGGCCCGATCATCGTCACATGGCAATCCTCGACAGATCCAAGAGACCCCTACAACTGGCCAGTGAGCAAGAAGCGACTCGCTGTCGCTCTAGGTCTTTTCGCAAGCTCTGTGTCTTCTGTCAATGGGACGATCCTGTCTGTGGCACATCAGCAGATTGACGACACATTCGGTGTATCCGACGCAAAGTTCCCAAACTCGTACTTACCAACAACCAGCTGGGCCGTTGGGGTGAGCATGCAGACAAGAATTGCAGAGCCTGGCTAAAACCGCGTAGGGTGCAATATTCTCTTTCGTTCTTTTCCCCCTCCTGGAAGACTTTGGCGTTCGACCAGTTGTCTTGGGCACATACTTTGTCATGGTGTGCTTCTTGATACCGATCGGCCCGGCTCCCACGTTTGCAACCCTCATTGCAGCTCGATTCTCCACTGGTGGATGCGTCCAGCTTCTCAGTAACGCTGTTGCTGGTATTACTTCGAACGTCTTCGAGGACGACAGAGCGCGGAGTGTGCCGATCAGCCTTTACGTGACAACATACCTCACTGCTACAAGTGTTGGAGCCGTGATAGGATCGGCTATACTCCAATCTCTTTCCTGGAGATGGATCGGGTATATCGAGTTAATCTGGACGACTGCTTTTTTTCCGGTGTTCTTAAAATGGCTTCCAGAAAGCCGTGGCCCGATTGTCCTCTTGGCAGAGGCAAAGCAACTTCGTCGTGAAGGCAGGACCGCGTACACCAACGATGAGCTACAGCATATCTCTTGGCTTCGTCCCATGATAAAGAGCATCTCCCGCCCGCTGTACATGGTCTGCACCGAGCCAGTGGTCTTCGTTGCGGCACTGTGGGCTGCTTTCAGTTTGGGGACAATCTATCTCTTCACCCAATCTGTTGAGCAAGTGTTCCGGGCAATCTATGGCTGGGCCGCTGTACAGGCAGGCTACGTGAAGTCGTCCATCGTCGTGGGCGAGCTGCTTGGCTGCGGGCTTTGTTGGCTCAGCAACTCCTGGTATTACGCATCAGCCGTTCGCAACAGAGAGATTCCTGGAGTTCCGATTCCAGAGGCAAGGCTTTATGCATCGATTGTTGGTGGCTTCTTCGGGGTTACAGGAGGGATGCTCGTCTATGGTCGGACGTCATATTCTTTGATTCCCTGGATTGTGCCTAGCCTTGGACTGGCTTTGGTTGGCTTCGGTACGACAGCCATAATTATCAGCAATGCCAACTACGTGGTCGACGCATATAGTATTTATGCAGCCAGTGCCTTGGGTGCCGTCGGACTGGTCGAGAATTTCTGCATCGCCTTCTTGCCTCTTGCATCCTCCGCGGTGTATGGCAATCTTGGATTCCACTGGGCGAGCTCCGTGCTTGCGTTCATGTCGCTAGTATTGGTAGCAACTCCTTTTGCAGTGTTGAGATGGGGCAGAGACATCAGATCGAGGAGTCCCTTCATGAAAGAAGCCATGGTAGACCGACGAAGGGATGTCGCTGCAGGTGCCACAGTTTAAAAATGAATGAGGGATACGCTTCGAGGCGGTTAAGGTCTCCCATCAACACCGGGGTATATATGGACATTCTTGAAGGCCAATACTGTCTGAGCTCGCTCAATGCTTCGCACGGTAGTCCAGGACGATGGTGGATAGAGCCGTTACGGGAGTAGAGTAGAGAAGGGCAGGTTGACGAAGAGCTGCAACGGCGGAGAAAATGTCGGAAAAGATCTCAGATCTTCGGCCAACACTAAGTCCGATTTAGCGCTAGTGACAGTGCTTCCTTTTCTCGCTCTTTTCAATAAACTTCCTGTTTGGACATCGACCCATTGACTTCTCGCATCGCAGCGGCAATGTTGACGGCGGAGGTAGCAGGCTTCCTATAGCCTCTACAAAGACAGCGTTCTCGTCCAGACGTTTAGCGGCTTGGCGTAAGTATAACTGGAATCCCAAATTGCTCGGGGCCATCTTTCTATGACAATTTTCCAAGACATAGAGATCCCAGATCTCGGACCATGTCGTACCACGATCTGATGCCAAGGGAGTTGATTCATTTCGTGGTGTCTCACTATTACAATTGCCGACTGCTCAGTTCACGCCATCTTTGGTGAGCTTGCGTGCTCGACGCTCATGCAAGTTGCCCGAGCAATGGACCGATAACTCCACACATGTTCATAACACAAACCAACGATCGTGCGGCTAAGAGCAATGCGCAATATCTCCAGCTCGTAATATTGGATTCGAATGGCAAAACGAGCCCGCTGATGAGACAGCGAAGCCCGCAATCGAATGAGAGCACTAACACGACAAGATCGAGCGAGCGAGAAGGAACATTGCAACCAGACTGAATTGCATTCAATTGGCACAAAAATCTTTGAGGACTGTCAGTAATGGCCCCAAGTACTCGCAGAGACGGCACTCGGGGAAAATCATCCGGGCATGCTCCACTGAGGACGGTATGGCCACCATTACAGCTGGAGGAGCGACCAATCGACGATATCAGGTCTCTTCGAGTGATTGTCGTTGGCGCGGGCATCGCTGGTGTCCTTGCAGGTGTCTTACTTCCAAGGAAAGTTCCAGGCATCGACTTGGTGGTATACGAGAGGGAAAGTGATCTAGGAGGGGTTTGGCATACCAATGTCTATCCTGGAGTTCGATGTGAGTCTCAAAAGTTCCCAGCCCTTGCCATATACTGACTTTATTCCAGGTGATGTTCCGGCTCATGCATATCAAGCGACATTTGCACCGAATCCGAACTGGTCAGAGGCCTACGCCAAGGGAGCCGAGATCCAGAGATACTGGTCGAGAGTTGCTCAGCAGTACGACGCGAAAAAATATATGCATTTCCAGCATAGAGTCGTCGGAGCGGAGTGGTCAGAGAGCAAGGCAAAGTGGCTCGTTACCATTGAAACTCCGGACAAGCGATTCATCGAAGAAGCCGATTTTGTGATTACTGCGACAGGCCACTTCAGCGATCCCAGGCTGCCTTCGTATCCAGGACAGGATGGATATCAAGGCCACCTTCGCCATTCTTCCAACTATGACCCAACGTTCGATCCAGTCGGAAAGCGTATTGCCGTGATCGGGAACGGAGCATCTGGCCTTCAGATTTTGCCCCAGCTACAGAAATCAGCGGCGCATATCGATCATTACGCTCGTAACCCGTAAGTCATAACCAAGACTGATCGATTTTGGAAACAGCAACTGACTTCTCTTAGAACCTGGGTAGCCGCTCCCATAGGCGGCGAAGACCTCGCCGGATTTGTCGCCAAAAACATCGAAGAAGCGCGAGAGTCCCCTTATAATTACCTCAAGTTCCGTAAAGAGCTCGACGCCAAAATCTTCAGTCGCTTTGGCGCTGCGTTCAAAGGCGGAGTGCAAAGTGCCGCCACCAAGGAAACCATCACCCAACTGATGTCCAAGCGACTCAACAAGAAAAAGGATCTTCTCAAGTTGACGGTTCCCGATTTCGATCCAGGCTGCAGAAGATTAACTCCAGGACCGGGTTATCTGGAAGCGTTGACAGCTGACAATGTTAGCTATATCAACACCCCAATTCAATGCTTCACGAAGACGGGGATCGTTACTCAAGATGGTGTTCATCGTGAGGTAGATGCGGTTATCTGTAGTACTGGTCATGAGATCGCATACAGCACAGCCTTCCCCATCGTCAACAGCAGTGGCAGAGACCTCCAGCAAGCGTGGCGACCTGGCGGCGACCCTGGATTTCCGGACACATATCTCGGTTTTGCGGCTCCTGGCTTCCCAAACCTCTTGCTCACCCTCGCAGCCAACAGCACCGGACTCGCCGGTACTATCCCTCACTCTATAGAGAATCAGATCACATACTTCGGCAAAGTGCTCCGCAAGGTATCTTCACAGGGTATTCGAACCATCCAGCCCTCCGTCGCCGCAACAAGAGATTTCCGCGCTTATTGCGAATCCTACTTTCCCCGTACCGTTATGAGCGAGAACTGCTCGTCTTGGTATAACGGCGGGATCCCAAGCGGACGAATCCATGGCGTCTGGCCTGGCTCTGCGGCGCATGTTGATCTCGCTCGGAGGGAACCGCGGTGGGAGGACTTCGAATATACGCATTGGAACGAGCAGGGCAATCGGTTTGCTTATTTCGGCCACGGATGGACGAAAAGGGACATTGCTGCTGCTTCTGGACCTGATGGTGTGGACGTGGATTTATCTCCGTGGTTGCGAGCGGAAGCACTGGAGGGACGGGTGGACTTGAAGAGTTATCATGAGGGTTGGTGGGATCATTATGGTGATTTGAAAGCGGAGAAGACTGTGAATCCGGCTATGAAGGCTAAACTTTGATCTGCCGTGAATCGAAATGTGGTTTTAGAAGCCTGCTTGAGATCGTCGAGTGGCGTATGCGGCCCCGTATATAGTCACCGCAATGAGCAGATACTAGCTCTACGGCAGACTGGTGTCCATGTTTGTCGGCCATCATCGTGGGTGCAATGTGGTGCTCAGTGGGCAAATCGAAAGTCAAGTCGCTTATTACCTTTATCTTTCGTCGTGCGGAGATACTCCTCCTTCTCCTCAGGGGTCATTGCACTCCACACTACCTCCCGCTTTCTAGAGACAGGTCAGAATGGCGCACTTAACTCACTTCCGTGAATCAATGCCTACCTGTTGGTCCAGACGTAGAAAAGCTTGATTGCCACAAGCAGAACGATATTGTAGACACAAACGCCGATCAATCCGGCGTTGCCTTTCCGATAGAGTGGCCTGTCTTTGTCCCGGTAGATTTGTGTGGAGATGATGTTGGATATCTGAACTGTCATATTGTACAGAGCCGAAGCGACTGTACGAGTCCTGACCGAGCCAGCGTTACGGCTTGCGATGGCCACGAGAATGGCGTGGATGTATGGGTAGCCGACCAACATCGTGGAGATCCACCACCTGGCCCAGTGTGAGCCGCCAGCTTGGAGCACTTCGAGGGCGATTAGAAGCGGGAGGGTATAGAGTTGTCCGATGACGCCGAGTAAGAAGCGCTGATTGAACTTCTCCGATATCCAAGTCCAGAAGAGGAGTTGTGTGATGAAGAGAGCGTAGGCGGGAATAGTCAGCAGATTTGTTTCGAAAGTGCCAAATCCGAGCGCTTTCAGATTCAAGGTCAGGTAGTTGGCAGGAGGTGTCTAGAAGCGAATAAATAAAAGCTTCCCAGCATATGAGTTGCAAGCGACTTACGTTTGGAATCGTCCAAGAGAGGCCCAGTAGATAAAGAGGCCACATGTGGTGGTCTTTGAGACAGTCGACGAGCATTGACCAGCTGAGGCCTTCGCGGTTATGCATGTCGCCTTTAGATGGGTCATCTCGAATTATCCTGTTGGCGATGATCTTTTCCTCGCGCTCGCTGAACCAGCCATTCTTGCCACGGAACCAGCTGGCTGTGTCATAAGGGGATGCAGGTAGATAAAACCAGGCGAAGACACCGATCAATCCAGTCAGCATTCCTTCGAGGGCGAAAAGCCATTGCCAGCCGGCGAGGCCGTTAACGCCTCGTAGACGAAGGATACCGTAGGCCAGAAATGCGGAAACGATCGTTGTCAACTGAAAGGCGACCCAGAAAAAGGACAGCCTCCGGGGAAGCTCGCGGCTGGTGTAGTAGTAGGAGAGATAGCTGATGATATCAGGATTTGGATCTATTCTTGAGCTGTTCTTGAGCTTGCTTACAGGATGGTGTCGGGTATGAAACCACCCTCAATCAGGCCCAGCAAGGCCCTACAGATGAAGAAAGAAGTTCTGCCATTCAGGAAAGCTTGCATACTTGCGACAAGTGACCAAGAGACCTGAATAAGGATAACCAAAAGATCAGCAACAACGCAAAAATATCAGTAGTCGTGAAGAACCCTCACCATTTGGACAGGAATCCATCGATCAGGTCCCAGGCGCTTGGAGATCATCTGCGATGGCAATTCTGCAAAAAGGAAAGAGCAGTAAAAGATGGACTGTCCATTGTTGTAGTCGTTCGTAGTCATGCCCAAGTCTGTGACTAGATTGTCCGACAATGCTTGAATGATATTGCCTCTGTCGAGCTGTAATGCGAAGAACATTAAGCATGCAAAGGTGCACACGCGCCAATCGATTTTGCGGATCAAGGCTCGTTCTTCGCTCGGCTCCCAGGTGAAGTCTTCGTCATATCTGTGGAGGCCCTCCCAGTGGCTCGCAGGGCGGTAGTAG
This sequence comes from Mycosphaerelloides madeirae, assembly GCA_002785995.1. NCBI lineage: Eukaryota > Fungi > Ascomycota > Dothideomycetes > Mycosphaerellales > Mycosphaerellaceae > Mycosphaerelloides > Mycosphaerelloides madeirae. The sequence goes on along the minus strand of NHNV01000010.1, from coordinate 116,558 downwards.
GCAGCGAGACCTTTGGAAGCGAACGTCGTGCTGTCGATGTGCAGATTCTGGCCGTGTTGGCCAGTGACTGCTGGTTTGGATACATTCGAGGTCTCGAAGCCAGCACCAACAACATCGAGAATGGAAGATCTCCTGCGCTCGTCGCTCGACTCGTGTGGCGCCAGAGAAACTCGGGGTGTCTTAGTATCCGCCATGGTCCTGGTCGTCTTGTGGTATGAAAGCAGTCTTTTCAGTGGATTTGAGGCACAGCTGGCTCGAGACCTGATATTTCTCACTCGACCGCGCTCTATGGGGGCACCGAAGACTTTGCGTAAGAAGCTTGGTGGGTACTTACCAGGAGATGATGCATTGGCGCACGCTCATCAATTGCGATTACAAAACGGCCATGGCATCACTGATGTGATATCGCAGTTCCACGCTTCGCATCACGCCATTGAAGCCACATATATCTGTGTCCGCCGCAGAAGCTCGCCGCACTGCGTGGTGGAAGACGATAGCAGATTGCGTGATGGGCAAATTCGCGTAATGCTGTGCGTGCGAGCTCGGATCGAGCAAGCCAACCAATCTATTGGCCACGCGTCGTTTGAAATGCCTTTTCTCATAATCAGGCTTTCTTCGCGCAGATGGATGGGAATTGGATGTAATTGATGGTGGATGTTTAAATGTCAGGGAGAGGGCGGAGGAACCAAAGCCAAAGCGAGCTTAAATAAGGAGCCGGAGCTCGGACCGCAGCCGACAACTCTAATTCGATCTGTCCCCGAATTAGAGTTCACGAAACATTCACTTCCATTCCATCATGCCTACAACAGCATCGCCAACAAAGGGCGTGGAGAACATGCTATCGCAGCAAGACTTCCGTAGGCGATGGAAAACGTGAGACTTTGGTCATCTCACTGCCGCGCATTGGGAGCTGTAATGTAGCTCTCCCCATTGCCGTCAATCACGCCATGATCTCCATCTATTCTGCAAGCTCAACCATCACACCTTCAGCGCCGTCGCATGAAGAGGCTTAGTATAAGTGGACCCGTGGAGTAGCTGAAAACAGGGTTTCGAGCATGCCGAGCGCAAAAGATACCGCCGCAGCGAGCCCAGATGCCTACTTTAATCCTTTCATACAGTCGGACCAGCCATTCAGAAGCGCCTTTTGATCCAAGTACAGCCATGGCCACATCCAGGAAAGAGCTGGCTACCATCCAACCAACGGCCACGAATCCCTGGTTGTCTGGATCCTCCAAAAATGTGTTCAAGGAGATATTTAACTGGTATCCGTCGAAGTATACCGCGGAGGAGAGGAAGTATGTTTTGAAGAATTCGACCATACCAAAGCTCAAGCTGACGAAAGTTACAGGCTACTCTTCAAGCTCGACGTTTCGATCTTGGTGTTTGCTTGTCTCTGTTGTAAGTCGAGCATCTTCGCTTCCAGAGAATTTTACTAAGCGCCGAAACAGTCTTTGTCAAATATCTAGGTAAGACATCTCGATGTCCGAGGTCGAAGTGTCCGAAATACTAACTTTCATAGACCAGACCAATATCTCGAACGCATACGTCAGCGGGCTCAAGGAGGACTTCGGCCTTTATGGCAACGAGTTGAACTATCTCAATGTTTGCTATTTGTAAGTGTGCAGTACCTCATGTATGTTCGCTCTTTGTAAGTATCTCAGCTGATCCTGCTCTCTTACGGTAGCACAGCCTACGTCCTCTTCCAAATTCCCGGTCTACTTCTCATATCTCGGCCCAAACTAGCGAGATGGCTCCTGCCCACTCTAGAGATCATCTGGGGCATTGTGACATTCGCTCAGAGTCGAGCCACAAATATTACTCAGCTCTATGCCATGCGATTCCTGGTCGGGATGCTGGAAGCGCCTGTATTCGCATCGGTACATTTCATCCTTGGATCCTGGTACAGCGGCCCTGAATTGTTCAAGAGGGCTGGTACTTGGTTCATCTGCAATCCTCTCGGGTCCATGGTCTCAGGATATCTGCAAGCTGCTGCGTACACAAATTTGGACGGCGTTTCGGATTTGACTGGATGGAGATGGCTGTTTCTCATTGACGGGATCTTCACTATCCCCGTCGCAATTCTTGGATTTGTGATATTCCCTGGCATCCCAGACTCGCCCCGACCATTCTACCTGACCGAGAGCGACATCAGGCTGGCAAAAGTCCGCCTCGTTAGATTCAAGATCCGAAGACCGGGTCCCCTCAACCTAGACGTGTTCAAGAGGAGCCTGAGTCGTTGGCATATCTGGCTGTCCGTCTTCTGCTACATGTAAGTCCCCAATCTGATTGAATCTTGGGAACTTGCTGATACTCGAGACAGTTGCATGATCATCGCATCTTACCCAAGCGCATACATGAACCTCTGGCTGAAGGCCGAAGGATACTCTGTGGTCAAAGTCAATCAGCTACCAACTGTAGTCAACGCCGTCACCATCATTGCTTCTTGGCTGGGGTCTACTCTCGCCTCCATCTGGCCGCCTTGGGTGCTGTACACATTTGCGTCAGCTTGCGTTTTGTTCTCCACGCTTTGTATGATCATATGGAACATACCCGCAGGCTTGAAGCAAGCTCTGTTCGACTCCCAATCATCATACCATACTGACAAAAGCACAGGTTCGTAGCTTGGTATACATTCGGTGTTTCGGGATGCTTGAGTCCAATCCTGTACTCAACAGTCAATACTATCGTCGCTGATGATTCGGAAGAGCGGGCACTCATCATGGTACCACCCGAACAACTATTATTTCAAATGCACAACACTGACATGTATCCAGGGAGCAATGATGACCCTTGGATACAGTTTCAACATTTGGGTCCCGTTACTACTCTTCCCAACCGCAGGAGGAGCGAATGGTGCTCCGCAGTGGCGAAAAGGCTGGCCGGTCACCTTCATCTTTTACTTTCTGCTTTGGGCTGGGTTCGTCACTGCGGTGGTGCTTCACAGACGCAAGGAGAAAAAGAGTGCGACAAATGGCTTGAGTGACGTCTTGAGCAATGAGGGTGATCTTGATCCAGTTGTGATTGAGGAGCCGGTACATGTAAAGGGCCAGGAGTAAAGCCATGTGTGCTACCTCACGCTTCGGTTGCCTAGAACCTAAACTACAGCTTTCGCAGAGGTTGGAGAGTTGTTCTGAGAACGCCTGTGCTCACTTCATGCTTCGAGGATTGAGTGCAAGCGTAAAAATTACTCGAGCTAGCCGTGAAAATCGCAGGGTCACAATGGACTATCGCGCAGCTCTCGGTAAACTCAACGAATACAAAATAGCAAGCACGAAGCACGCCATGGAACTCCACATATTCGACCGGTCGGTATTACGCTCGACAGCAGGAAACGGATCGAGCGGCATGCAAGCAAGCATGGGGATCTCCATTGTCTCATAGGCGAAGTCCATGGCGAGATAGCTATGGCGTGGCGAGCTTGGGACAAAGAAATCACGCAGCCCAGATCTTATAAGTATATTATATAAGAGAGCACAGCAGTAATCATTGTGAGAGATCAAAGGCGCTACTGGAACCTGGTCAGAATCAACCATGACTAGCACGACTGAAACCAAGACAATCCCGATCAGCCCCAAGGAAGATTCGAACAATGTACTCAAGGGAAGCAGAGGACCTCCTTTGAAACTTTCCGCCGTCCTAGACCAGTACAAGTCCTTCGATGTCACTCCTGTCATCGGCAGAGAGTTCCCAGAAGCCAACCTGAAAGACTGGCTCGATGCTCCCAACGCCGACGAGCTACTCCGTGATTTGGCCATAACCAGTAAGTATCCACTCACATTTAGACATCATCCTCAACACATGCTCACTTCTTCCAGTCTCCCAACGTGGCGTTGTCTTCTTCCGCGCCCAAGATACCCTCACCAACGACTTTCAAAAGGCCCTCGTCCACCGCCTGGGCGAGCTCTCAGGCAAACCCTCCACCTCCAAACTCCACATCCATCCCGTAACAAACAGCGGCCGGACCCTAGGCAGCAAAGACGACGAGATAAGCGTCATATCCTCCGAGCAAGCAAAGCAACTCTTCTCTGACCGCTTGATCGGCAAAAAACAATCCGCCAAAGAAGGTTGGCACAGCGACATCACCTTCGAGCCTGTCCCGAGCGATTATGCGATTCTTCGCTTGACGGAATTGCCTGTGTCTGGTGGTGATACGCTCTGGGCGTCGGGGTATGAGGTCTATGATCGTATCTCACCAGCGTATAGGAAGTTTCTTGAGCGTTTGACAGCGACGTACGCGCAGCCCATCTTCCAAGAAAGCGCCAAAACCAACAACTTCGAACTCTACGCCGACGCCCGCGGCGCTCCCGAGAACACCGGAACAAATCTCAGCACCATCCACCCTGTAATCCGCACTAACCCCGTCACAGGCTGGAAGTCCGTCTACGCCGTCGGCCACCATGCGAAGCGGATTAATGAGGTTAGTGAGGCAGAGAGCGAGCATTTGTTGAAGTGGTTTGTGCAGTTGATTACGGAGAATCATGATTTGCAGGTAAGGTATCGTTGGCAGAATGCTAATGATGTGGCTATTTGGGATAATCGGAGTGTGTATCATACTGCAACTTATGATTATCAGGGGGTGAGGACAGGGCAGAGAGCGGTGAGTTTGGGGGAGAAGCCGTATTTTGATACGGAGAGTGTGGGGAGGAGTGAGGGTTTGGCGAGGGAGAAGGAGACTTCTGTATCGTAGACGGCTTCGTAGGGACGGAGTGCTCGGATGATTATCTTCTTGCTAGATCAAGAAGCATACGATGAGCGACGACACATACGCTTCGCATCTTTTCATATACTGCGTCAATATCATCTGTAAATTCGTCTCAATTTTGGGGCAACCTATCCCAAATAGCTTCAGCACCGACCATCAGCCAACAATAGCTCCGCAATAGGCCCAAAGAATACCTCATCAAGCCCAAGGCTCAAATAGCGACCGATCTTGATTGTCGTAGGTTGCTTCGCTTCCACAATCTCCCAGATCCGGTCTTTCACATTAATAGCAATTTGGAAGTCTAGCAAGAGCCGCTCGATGGTCTTTGTGTGGTCAAGGACAGCCAGTTGAGGATTTCTGCCAAGATTAATGGTGATTTTGTTGTTCTGCCTGAAACGAGAGGAACTGAATAGGGAGCTTTGGGATGCTCGGAACGGGGGGAGAGTCACGATTGTGTCACTACCATTGCTGGTGCATGTTGCTTCGGAGCCGCTGACTTTGATTGACGAGGGATCGATATGTGTAGAGATAAAGCGGAAAGTCCATGCTTTGCCAGCAGAAGGATCAAATGAGAGTCGGCCTGTGGACTGATCGTACGAGATGGCTGTTGTGCGTTGTGTACTCTCAGAGGATTTTGCTCCTTCACGATCATCTCGGGTGTTTTCGACGAGGTCGAATTTGCCATCTTGACCAACGACGACGATGACCTCGTGGGCGTCTGGATTCTTGCAACCGTTGGCTGGCGCTGCGTCCCGATCGAGAGGAATGATTGAACCTTGAGGTGCCAGGACTGGAATGTGATGGAGTGATCTATACATGTTGATTTCCCGATCCCCATCGTAAACAGCCCCAGTGAAGATATCTACATGCTGGCGGGGTGGGACCCATACTTCAGTCTGCGCGAGATTTGTTCTTGGATCCCTCGATTCGACTATAGGAGATACCACAAGAGAAGGCCCGAAGAGGTATTGATTGGGGTATCTGTATGCCACATCGCGGTTAGGGAACTCCCAATACAGTGGCTGGACCAAGGGTAAGTTATTTTGAGGTGAAGCAGCGGTCGAGTAAATGTATGGTATGAGTCGATGGCGGAACTGCATAGCTTCTCGCATGGCAACCATATGCTCCTGTCGGTAAAGCCACGGCTCTTTCGACATCCAGCGATTCTGAGTTGAGTGTAGGCGTAGGATCGGTGAGAAGACTGCATACTGAATCCACCTTGTGGTACACTCGTCATCGCGCTCGCCGGGCATATGACCTCCAATATCGTGGCTCCACCAGCCGAAGCCAATGTTCGAGGCTGTAGCAGTGAATTCGGGTTGAAACTGGAGGGACGGCCACGTCGCGAAGGTATCTCCTGAGAACCCGACTGGATAACGATGGCTTCCGGGACCGGCATACCTGGAGAAAATCAACGGGAGCGAGTCAGGGTGAGCCTGTTTGGTGTCGAGGAATTGAAAGTGATTCAAGAGCCACAGGGGATCGAAACCAGGAATACGAGACTCAGTTCCTTGTTGCCAATCAATCCACCAGAAGTCACATCCGATGTCTTCCAATCGTCGGTGGACGAGATCAAAGAAGGCTTGCATGAATTTGCGAGAGGTAGGATCGAAGGAAATTGTATCTCCATTGGTGGTGTCATGCCCGAGTCGCTTGGCCAGCGCTTCATATACGTCCTCGTGTTTGGCAACACCCAGATGAGGATGATCGTTTAGAGTAATCTTCAGATCCCTATCGTGGAGAGCGTGAGTGAATGCATTCGGGGAAGGAAACAAGTTCGTGTTCCAGGAGTACCCGGTCCATCCATTATGGGGAACGAATGACTCCTTCACCCAATGCCAGTCCATATCGACAACAGCCACTGATATTGGGATCTCATTCTGCTTGAACTTGTCCATGAGAGCGAGATACTCGTCGCTGTCATAAGCATGATATCGACTCCACCAGCTGCCAAGACACCAACGAGGAATGGAAGGCTGCGAACCAGAAATGCGATAGAAAGACTCCATGGCGCCTTTGTAATCCAGACCATAAGCGAAGATATAGCCATCGACTCGTTTACCGGAACGTCGGGGAGTCACCCATCCGTCCTCGTCGAAGAGCATGCTCTCGCTGTCATCTAGAATGGAAAAGCCTCGTCTGGAAAGAATTCCAAGGCCCATGTCGCATCTACCATCCACATTGTCCAGTGTTCTGGCAGTTCCACCCAGATTTCCATCGGCCCATGATTCTCCATACCGCCAATCATTCCCGTTCAACTTGGCTGAGAAGGTGACCGTGAAGCCGCTAGGACTGAACTCCTGCTTGTCATAGATCAGTTGTAAAGCAGGTGTGATCAGCTCGAGGGAATCTCCTTTGTCTTTCACGCGGAACTCAGAAGTAGGAAAGTTCCTCCAGAGAGCGAAAGTCGATGCACGGTCCTCGAACTGGCCATCCTCGGCGTACTCATATCTTAGGACGTGCTTGTCCAGGATTGTAAAGCGGAAATTGGGCCCAGTGACCGTGGACTCAGGGCCGGCGGTAGGGTTGCATGGAAAGCGGTATCCATCCATTGCGAGGACTATTACCGTCTTGTAAGGCTGATGAAAGTGAATGAACGATGGAGGGGTCGGCATGTGCTTATTGCAGCTACGAAGGAGCTTGTTCTGCATGGGGCATAGCGCAAAACGGCTGTACCCATGGAGCTTACAAACACGGACATTGTGTATTGCTTGCAACATTTTTTTCGGGATTGGAGACAAGGAAACTAAGGCTATAGCTGGATTCAACGCCTCGAGGTTTCCTATCTGCGAAAATTTCCGGTGGCCTGGATGTATGTCTCAGTGTGCATTTGTATAGGAGTATAACTTAGTACTGTGACTGACTCAAGCAAAACGAACTCCTTCGTAGTGCGGAGAGGTGAATGGCGGAATAGAGTTCTGGCCCCACGGCGGGACATGCGTTGGCAACTGCCTCACCTCGACTACATCCCTCGCATCGTTGTTGCCATCTGCAGTGTCCTCAATCCCAGCAGAAATCCCTTTTCGTCGGCTCAGTGCTGTGGCTTTGTTTGGAGCAGCAGCGCGTGGTGGCCTGAGGACAAAGCCTCGGCAGCATCCATCCGAGCAGCAGCAGCACACCTCAGCACATGCCGATTCTTCCTCTTGCCTTCACTTCACTTCACGCCATCCACCTTACTGCCTATCGCCTCGCCCTCACCCACCAGCATATCACGGCCACCGCTCTTGCTACGAACGTCAGCGCGCCGGCGCAAATAGCAGCTCGCACGGCGCCGCGGTTGGCTCCCACTTGCAAGCGAGTAATTGCCGATCAACCACGCCTTGATCAGCTCGACCGCTACCGCTTCGTCCACTAGACCGTAGGACCTATCCAATCGCCTCCGTCGCTGTACGGGAGAGTCTACGGGACTTGTTATTCAAACTTGGAACGAGCAGCTTCACTTCGACATGGCCACTGAGCACGAGAACGGGCGCCTGTCCGACACTGAGGGCGGCGAAAAACCAGTACGAGAACAGCTGCAGAAGGCTCATATCACCACCGACCCACATGCTCGAAACCCCGATTTGGACAACAACCAGAAAGCCCCGGACCACGAGACCAGCAATGGAGACAGTGCAGCGGCACGTGGCCGTCTACAGCGAAAGAGAAGCTTTGAGGAAGTCGAAGGCAGCTCGCAGGAAGTGACCTCCGAGCCGCCGAGAGTCCACGCTAGGAAGCGGTCGCGAGACAGCACGTTAGAAGAGGAAGAACTCAACAACGGGCAGCGCAAGGTTTCAGGAGAGCGGGCACGAAATGGCGACGACGCTACCGAGGGCGACATGGACATTTCCGAGAAGAATGGTACCTCGACCGCCCCACGCGCTTCTATCCCGGACCACACCGGCGAAAAGCGAACAGAACCTTCTGTCGAGACATTGTCGAGCCCGAAAACTAAGAGGAGTCGGCTACACTCAACCACGACAGACGCGGTGGCTTCCCTGCCACAGGACAAGGAAGCTCCTACTGCTGAGGAAGGCGCCGATGCGGAGAGGTCTGCCGTATCCAGATCAAATACGACGACTGGAGACAAGTCGGTAACATCGATCCCCTCTGGAAGTGGATTTGCGAACGCATCGGCTGCCTCACCGTTCAGCGCTTTGGCGGGCAGCAAATATTCCGACTCACAACCATCATCCAGCGCTTTTGCGTCGTCTGGATTCAGCGCTCTTGCTGGTTCCTCAACGAGCGGATTTGGTGCAGTTGGCAAGAGCTCGGGCGGATTCGGTGCAGGCGGTACTTTTGCGACTGGAAGCAAGAGTCCCGAAAAGGCTAAATCTCCGACTCCAAGCGCGTTTGGGGGAGCTCTGGGTCAGACTCCCTCTTTTGCGTCTGGCGGTATTACCCTTGGTGGTGGTTTTGGTACAGGATCTTCCGGATTTGGTAAACTGGGATCGTCCGCGACTGGAGGATTTGGCGCTGGCATTGGCGGCACCGGGTTTGGCAGTCTTGGAGGCGGTGGGCTGTCGAGCTTTGCGAGCGGAAAATCTGCACCACTTGGCAAGTCAGCAAAGCCATTCGGTGCTTCTATCGAAGAGGCCGATGGAGGTGACGCGACCGAAGACGATGACGATGACAAAGCTGGCGCAAAGAGTCCACTTGCGACGGAAGAAGAGAAGCAAGATGAGCGATTTTATGAACAAGAGGTCGAGACGGGAGAAGAGGAGGAGATTACTCAATTCTCATGCCGAGCCAAGCTGTACAACTTCGTCGCTGTAGCAGACGGCAAGAAGGAGTGGCGAGAGCGAGGCCTTGGCGTCTTGCGCTTCAACGTCAGACCGTCATCTCCAGACGACGACCATGCAAAGCCTACCGGCCGACTGCTGATGCGCGCTGATGGTTCGCATCGGGTGGTACTCAACACTCCCGTCAAGAAGGAAATCAAGTTCGGCGCACCCTCTGGCGGACCACCGGAAGGAGGATACATGTACTTCATGGGCACTTTTGCGGACAGCGAGAAGGGTGGGCTGGAGCTTCTTCAGGTGAAGGTAAGATTTTGCTTATCAATCTGAAAATTCTTTGCGGTTCTGTACTGACGATGACGACCTTAGATGAAGCAAGCCAACGCCCTTGACCTTCACAGCCACATTGCGGCCCTACAAGAAGAGCTCTGAGATCGCATCGCACCGAGACGCGACAAAGACAAATCCAGAGCTACCTACGACTACCAGTCGCACTGCATTTCCCTCGCAGGCCCGGCAGTGGCACACCGCACAGTCGGGCGCGGGAACAATGCACTTCACAACACTACCCTCTAGGAGACAGAAATACCCCGGCGTTTTGTTTGACGAAAGCGAAAGGCTACGCCTACGCTGCTTTGGATGGATTCGGTCATTTTTGGGCACGGATACATCGCACGAGATGGAATGCGGAGGTACCCTTGAATCTTGATTTTGTGAATCAACATGGCACTCTTACATAGTAGAGCAGGTATACCATCATCATGGCCTTTCCCAGACGAACTTTTCTCTGTCTTGTATATACGGCTGCAACCGCGATGGCTGAGTCCAGCCCCAGCTTCGACGTTCTCTGCCAAGACAAAAGTGAATCCTACGAAAACTTCCTATTGGTCAGCTTGCGTCTCCTGATGGTAAGACAACGCTAAGGCACGCATGCACTGCGCCTGTGGGGCCGGACTATTGCAGTAGGATTTCTGCAACGCGAGGTGATTGGTTGATTTCGCGTCGAGACGAAATGTGCCAACAAGATCACTTTCACCGGTTGCGGCTGTGGCACATGAGGGCATCTATTAGAAACAATGCAGCGACGCCTATCTTCACGCGAGGAAAGCTTAACAGGGGCCCAATGCTGTGATATGAGACTGGACCCTCTCAGCCGCAGAAGCTTCCTTCAGCTGGGATGGGAGAGATTAATATGAGAGGGTTGCCCGAGCGCGAGGCTGGTGTTCGCTTTTCTTCTTTTCGTTGTCGGCAAACCTGGTGATCGATTCAAGATGCTATTCGCACACGTTCTCTCGTTGATAGCGCCTTGCGCCTTTGCGCTGCAGCCTCCACATCCTAACCCGACGGATAAAGCGACAGATGCGATTGGTCTGGAAAATGGCTTCACGCCTAAGCCGACGGAGTCGCCTAAACTGCCGGCGTATGGATATGCTCCCCACGGTAAGCAATATAATCCCAACCAAACCACGAATTTATACTAACAAGAAACTCCAGCCAACCTCTTCGCCCGCCAACAACCCGTCTTCACCTGCGGCTTCTACGACGCCGACTCCTCAGAGCCATTCACCTGCGGCCCGACCTCTGGATGCAGTTTCGCCACTTCCCCGTACTACTATTTCGGCTGCTGTCAGTTTACGGGTTCTATTGTGAATAATCAGTGGGATGGGACGTATGGGGATGATTGCTATACAGTGGGGACTTGTGTGGAGTATGAGAGTCATAGTTATTATATCTCCGGGGCGAGCTTGAGTGGGACGGCGGTGTTGTGGTGAGTTTACTTCATGGTGAGGGTGAGGGAGATGGCTGATATTTTGCAGTGGTTCTCTGGCACCGGACTGCGACACGAGCTACATGTACGACGTCCCCGGATATCCAGGCACCTACACACACTACGACTGCGTGTCCGAAGCCTACAGCGGCAACGAGTACACGCTCGACTGGTCGTACACCAACGACGCCAGTTCTGGCTCTGGCTCTGGCTCCATCGGCACGACTTACTTCACCCCATCTGGTGCTTCCGTCACGCAGGCGGATTCGACGGATGCGCCGGAGTCTGTGCATACTGTCATTTCGGTCTCGATTGTGCAAATCACTGTTCATGGAAGTGGAGGCGAGACGACGACGAGTGCGGAGGTGAGCGAGACTGTGACGAGTACTTCTACGGTTACAGCGGAGAGTGCGACGAGTAGTACTACAACGAGTACGGATGCTGCGCAGCTTTTGCTCCCGACGGCTGGGTTAGGGTTGGCGGTTGTGGCGGGCATTGCTGCAATGTTGTGAGAGTTGGTGCTTCTAAGAGAAGAGCAAGAAGGAGCTGAGAGACAGGGGAGTTTTTCCGGAGAAGTCTTGCGTTTTGCGAGCATTGTGTTGGTTTATACCCAGGAGCGACATTTTGGTTTCGAAGTGGAATGGCCTTGGAGATGTAACGAATCGAATGAATGCATTGTTGGCCGCCTGTCGATTGTCTCTTGATATGTCCGCGGAAGGAAATCGACCTTCTAACCACAGGCATGAGGCATTTTGGTACTTTCGTACAACGAAGTGTGCCGCTGCATCCGCCGCGTATACCTACCTATAGCTAACCTCTACCTCTCAGACCATATTGCATCAACTACACTTCCCAGCTCGCACGCCTCCTTTGATGGTCACTTCACATATCCTCAAATGTCGAACTGCTGCCAAACCGATAACCCACACGAAGTCTACGGCGCAAACGGCCTGCTCTTCCCGCAAAATAACATCTGGGCGACGTACGCAATCAACGAATTGACACTGCTGATCCATCCCTGGATCGTCTCGGACTCCAACGCCCCGTATGAGGCGGTCAACAGTGTGCTTTCGCCATGGAGGGCGTCTTTGACGTATGCCGTGTTCGAGCCCATCTTCACTGTTCTGCTTCGTCGAATGGCATTTGTGGCGCCGCCACTGCTCACGCCGATAGGAATTTGGATTCTCTATGTGCAGACAGGCCTCAGACCTCCGGTGGTATCTGGATTCATAAACGATCCCGAGAAGGGCGGCGTTGAGGTCAAGGTACCCGCCAACGAGGAGAAGGCATCTTGGTGGTCTTCCAGCACTTTGAACCAAGCCCTTCCGGTCCTCCTCGCAGCAGCCATGGACGCCAGTCTTCTGAATCTGGTGCTTTCACTTTCAATCCCGACATCGGATACAAACCCAGAGACTTTGCGCTTTCTTGCATCTCTAGCCTGGAATCTCTACCTGCAAAGCCACTCTCACGACCGGAAAATCCGCTCATTGACGAAGAGGCCTTATTTCCCACGGTTCAGTGCGGCTCTTCCGCATCTCGGACGGTTGATTGTTATCCTGCTCGTGAGGTTGGTATTGCGGAAGGCACTGCAGATGCCGCCTTTGGGGTTGATGGAGAGGATGGAGGAGAACACAGCGGTGGAGGTCTTTGGGGTGCCGAGATATGAACTGCTCACGTCTGTTATGGGGATATCCTGGATGCCAAAGGCTGTAGCTGTGTTGGTGGGTGCTACATTGCTTTGGTTCGGTTGGCAGAGATGGCGTGAGCATAGGGAGGCGAGAATGGGAAGCAGTAGCAGTTGATGGTCGATACCTCGCAACTGCAGTATTTTGCGTTCGAAGATTGCCGGTGAGGCCGGCTTTCTTGGATCATACAGGTCTTTCAGGCCCACGCTAGTGAGTTCAGTATCTCATCTCAGCTCAACGATTTGTGCTTCAGTGCCAATCTGGTCCTGCCAAACATTCGCCTCTCCGTTCATCATTCCACGCACGTATGCATCGCCCAACAGCTCGAAATACAAGTGCTCGCTTTCCGTGGGAGCTGAAGTGTATTGGTCGAGGCCAGCTAGAAGGCCACTGTCCTTCGTATTCCGTTCGTCGTAGGCCTTGTCTTCTTGTACCTGCGCCGAGGTTGAATTCTTCCTCCGTAGGATCACCGAAACGCTGCAGCCATGGAGAACACGAACAAGGTCGACCTGCTCAGCATGTCTGGGTGCAAAGCCAAGGCGAGCCGTGTCGGTGTGATACTGCTTCGCAATGAACGTGCTCCTGTTGCAGGTGGTGGCCTGCACCCGAAGGATACCCTTTTTGAGCACGCTTCCATCGAAGAGGTGACGAGCAGCATCAACTGTGTCAACATCAACACTTTGCCAGAAAGTGACATGCGAAAGTTTTGCAAAGTAGTCATTGCAGTAGTCGGCAGTCAGCACTTTCCCAAATTCTTTCCATGGGGTCGTGGGGACAATAGATTCTCCTTCCCTGTCAAGAAAGTCACTCTACTCACCCGTGATTACCCCTGCGGTTGATGTTAGAAAAGTTTTGCGGATTTCACCGACTATAACACCCTCAACGAACAGACTATGGTGATTCTGCTCTGACCAAGGTTCTGCCTTGTTGCGCATTCGGTTGACGAAGCGAAGCTTCTCTGGATCAAGAGCTCGAGAGCCTGCAGCACTATATGGTTCAGTAAAAGTCGTGTGGCGTGAGCTATCGGGCGCTCAAAACGAGAGAGTTGGCATTGATTCTTTTGAGAGTCTGGATAGTACGGTGCAACGTCAGTGACTATACCTCCTGTCGATCTAATATAATATGAGTTTGACCATCTTGCCGTCGCAACCGCAGCCTCGCTGTGATTAGGATCACCGTTCGGGTGGTCTGGCCCGGCATCGTCGTCGCACACAGCCCACGGTGCCCGGTCCGCAGTGCACACTCCTGAAGGAAGAGGTATTTTCCAGGCGATTGAACATTGGGTGTTCTGACTTGTCGACTGACTTCGCCCCATATTCTGCCTGCAGAGATCTCCACTCGTCGGAGCAAGTGATTCGTGAAGCCCAAGGTCGGCATAGTATATCGAGCGCCGTGGTCGGAGGTGAGCTGTGAACAGCGTGCTCACCAAATTGACTGTACGTTTCGAACACAGATTATTCATACGAGACCAGACTGTTCGAGAGATGCGACTGTGATATCCTTTGACCGTCGTATCGGGAAGCCGCCCAAGCCCGATTCTCACGTTGCCGCGAGTTCGAGGCGACAGCACTGTCCGTTGCCAGTGCCATCAAGGCGTAGACTGTGTCTCGCGGATCGCTGCTAGCGAACTTTGTAACTGGCAGATGATATACTAGAGCCTCGATTGTCATTGTACACACTTTTCTAACATCGCTGTGGCCGAGCCCACTGGTCGGCCGCAACATGGGAAGCAAAGTCTTTACCAGATCGACTGCACTCACGACCTGAGTGATGTTGACATTCGGGTGGGAGGCTTGGCCAAGAAAAACCTGAGCTGATTTCACAGCTCTCGAGATATCGTCATCACGCATTGCTTCTTCGAGAAGTACGGCCACGTTTTCGAAGACGCGCCAGGACACCTTATCTCATACGCAATGGACAGTGGCTTTGAATGCGAGAGCGATTTCCCGAATAATCCAGCGCCGTGAGAACCAAGGTCGATTCATAAGCTCAAGTACGTAATTCCATTCGTTCTGGTGGGTATATTGATGCATTCGATACAAGTTCCTGAACGTGGAGAGATGCCAAACGCTTTCTCTGATTAAATCGAAGGCGACCTCACTGGAATGGTTTTGGGTCCCAAGCCAGATGCAAACATTGGCGGCATCTCCGTACGTCCGGTGCATCATGAATACCTGGTGGCCTCTCTCAGTGTCATTGCGCTGATCGATATATATGGCGTCTGTCCAAAGAAGACGAGGTCGGTCCAAGATTCGCAAGGCTTTCAGCGCATGTACTAGATGCTTTGATACTGAGAGTTGGATGATGCCACCTCGTTTGTGGACGTATACGCGTTCTTAGAGGTTGTCCATGGCCCCAGCACAACGAAAGAGCCTCGTATTGTCATCCTTCATCTCGACTTTTGTGAAGGATTTCGGAGTGAATATCGTCATCGGGCTCAGCCGCAGGCTGCAACTCCAGGATCCTGAGCTCTTCCGCAGCTCCTAGCGGCTTGTATTTGTATGCCGGCGGGCTCAATTCATCCCGCTCATCCGTAGCGCATTCCATGTCTCGCGATGAGAGAGAAGCCGGTTCTTCGAGCAGGCAGGAACCTCCCAGTGCGAGTGAAGAGTGAAAGTATAAAGAGCTGAATATCAAAGGCCGCTAGTCCATGCAGCAGAACATGAGGCTGATGATCGAGCCGCCCAAGCAATGAGCGGCAGCGAGTGCTGATCCCGGCACACGCATGCTTGGAATGAAGGGATATGCATTCCCGTATGGCGCTTGAGGAACAGAGCGGCTGTTGATGGAATAATGAGTCGGTCGTTGATATGGAAGAGAGAAGGAGGGAGCAAGGAACAGCGCCGTGAGGTTGAATGGAAGAAAGTTCATCCGAACGCTAGCGTTTCTAGCAACGAGCACTTCGACCTTGACATTCACTTGATTATCGCATTGAATCTCCACATACCGAAACATGGCGGACCCATCACAAGCTTCACCCGCACCTACCGCCCGATCCAAATGCTCCAAACGCTCCCCTGCCGCCCAAGACAGCGCCACATACCTCACCTGGTCCAACTACTTCTCCCTCCTCACCGGCAGCGCATCCCCCTCCCTCCGCGACGCCTACTTCCGCGAACGCGACATCCAAAACGAAGAAAAAGACTGCGCGCGCTGCGTCTCCGACGTGCAATGGCTCTTCAAAGCCTCTCCCATCATAACTTTCCTGAAACACAACATCGACCTGCTCGGTCACCCCGACGGCTCCGCCTCCATTTCCTCAAAGAATGTGTTCTGCAGGAGATGCGAAACAGGGGGTCAAAGCGGCGGCTTCGATTCAAAATACGGCATCCTCCTCTGCGCGAACCAATTTCGCAATCGGGGACATCTAGAAGACACCCTCGCGCACGAGATGGTGCACGCATACGACCACATGCGCTTCAAACTCGATCCCTTGGACTTGCGACACGCAGCGTGTATGGAGATTCGTGCGAGCACGTTGAGTGGAGAGTGCAAGTTTACACGGGAGTTTCTCACGAGGAATCAGTGGAGTGTGACGGAGCAATTACAGGAGTGTGTGCGGAGACGGGCGGCGCTGAGTGTGGCTGGGAGGCCGACGTGTAAGGATGATGTGCAGGCGGCGCGGGTGGTGAATGAGGTGTGGGAGAGCTGCTTTTATGATACGAGGCCTTTTGATGAGATCTATAAGTGAGGAGGATTATATGCGGGGAGGGAGGGAAGAGGATGACAAGCCGATTGCATGGCCGGGAAGATACCGTCTCTGGATGGCAGATGGAAGCTGGATACGCCGTGCGACTGCCTCTCATAGACCTGGGATTCCGGAGAAGAGGCGGCGAGTACATCGCTGTGTGCTGGAAATGGTCGATGGTTTATTCCGGCATTACGAGTACGACACAGCCCAACAAGCTGGACGTCTGCGATGGGACGAACTCTGAGACAACGCATCCAATTGCCAGGAGTTGCTGTACAGTTTCACAGGATCGAGCCCTGTTCTGCTCGAATTCACCACTCTATTGTCTATCAACGACTCGCTACCAAGACCAAATCAGTTCTAAACCACCTCTATCCCCTTCACGCCCTCTTCCCCTGCTTCTTCGCCGCATACTGATCCGCCTTATATTGAAAAATACTCCCATCAAAGCTCCTCCTAATATCATCCTTCCTGATAACCCCATCGTTTGGCCACAACAACAAATACAACGCCGTCCATTCCAAGATGTTTGCTGTCCACCCAAACGGATCCGCAACAATCCTCTGTCCCATATGCGCCCTCGCAAGATCATACACACTCAACCCATCCTTCCCCTCCTGCGTCGAATACTTCTCAAAAAAGTCCTCAAACTGCTGCGGTCGGAACCGCCCCTCCGCATCGTAAGTGTTGCTGTCCGACCCATGCTTGACCTTATGAATCCTCTCCAAATAAATCCTGCACAACGGATCCGGCAACCACCGTCCCTTTGGCGCAGTCGGATAACTCATCGTCGGCGCAATCACAAACATCACAATTGCAGATAAGAACACATTCCATCCCCATGCTCTACACCCGTTGTATATATCCCAGGGGTAAATCACGCCGTCGCCGTCTTGGTCCCAGTATGTGCAGTGTTGTTGGAGAACGGTTTGGTGGGCGTGGGCATCGCGCCAGACAGGTGTGCCGTCGGGAGCTTCGCGGGAGGCGGCTATGTTCACGCGTGCGGTGCCGGCGTCGATGAGGGGGGAGGTTGGGTGGGGGGTGTAGAGGGGACGTTCGAGGGTGACGGCGACGTTGGGGAGGGTTGAGGCGTAGGGTTTGGAAGTCTTGGTGCCGTTTGTGAGGTGGGGTTTTGCGAGGGAGTTTTTGTTTAGGTCGTTGTTGGAGCCGTCTGGGGCGGCTTCTTCGGCCATTTTGGTGAGGGAGGGCATCTTTGCGGTTGTTTGGCTTAGTGAGGATGAATGGGATGTGGAAATGTTTGGGAGACGTCTTGGTTTAAAGCAGTTGATAAAGGTGACGTCGTGAAAGGAGCCAGTCAGGTTGAGATGGAAAGTCATCCGCAAGGTACCTTGCCGAGCAAAAGAATTTGGCATGTGAAGGACATGGATGCAAGGTTGTGGATTCGACAGGCGTTTAAGCTTGCAGTGATCGTCATCGCCAAACAGTGACGTATCTGTTCCGAAATACATGCATGTGAAGGACTTGTTGTTGGTCCAAATACCTCTTATCGATTGAATAACAGTCCTTGCTATGCAATCGAGAAGGAAGAGAGAGTGATCCATATTCAAAATTTGTTCTCGTTTCATTGCAATGATCATACGAACGCCGTCCCGTATATCCCCGTCCAGTTGAACGCCGGTGCTATGCTTCCCACTAGGCCTTCTCCTTTGATAGAACGAAATACGAAAAGCGCCTTCATCTCTTCTCCTCTAATCATCATTGCGCCGTAGCACTCGCCTTCTCCTTCTTGCCCTCCCCACTCGTTCGCTGATAATGGCGCTCGCCTTTCACGCAATGCTTGATGATCCACGGATGCGCCTCGACCTCCTCCAGACTCAGCCGCTTCTCGGGATCCAGATTCAATAATCTCTTGATCAGATCCCTCGCTTCCACACTCACAAAAGGTGGAATCGTCATCTCTCCTCTCACAATTCGTCGCTGAGTCATGACGGGTGTGTCCTCGAAAGGCGCCTCGCCGCAGAGGAATTCGTAGGTGAGGACACCCAAACTCCACAGGTCTACTTTCTCGCTATACCAGTTCTCATCGCGGTTGGATTTGAGCATTTCCGGCGGGAGGTAATCGAGTGTGCCGCACATTGTGTTTCGTCTGTTGTTTGGGGCATGGACGCTCCAGCCAAAATCTGAAATTTTGATCTCGCCGTGTAAACCGACGAGGATGTTCTCGGGCTTGATGTCGCGATGCATAACGTGCTTCTTGTGGAGGTATTTGAGGGCGCTAGCCATCTGAGCGATGTATTGGGCTGCCTGCCATTCGGGAAACCTCTGTGCTTTCCGTAGATGTTTGTAGAGCTCTCCTTTGCCGGCAAATTCGAGGATGAGGAATATCCGCTTCGTGTCGTGGAAGTGGCCATACAGACGCAGGATGTTTGGGTGTGCGAGGTTCGACTGGATCTCAATCTCGCGACGAACTTGCTTCTCGACCTTTCCTTGTTGAAGCTCCGACTTGTGTAGGACTTTCAGAGCACAGACGAAACCCGTTGATCTTTCACGAGCAAGGTAGACGCGTCCGAACTTGCCCTTTCCCAAAGGCTTTCCAATCTCGAACATGCCTAGGTGGAAGTTCTTGGCTTTGATAACGGGTGGTTGAATGAGCGGCTCAGGATCTGAAGGGCGCGACTCCGCGGACGTGCGTTGTTGTTGGGCGGCTTGTGAGGGGAGAGTGATCTTGGTGACTGCCGCGGAGAGGTTGGCCTGGACGGGCTTGCTGCCGGCGTTGGATTGTAGCTTTTGAAGAGGAAGCTTCATGCGACTCTGGGCTGCGGACATGCTCAGATTCGAAAGGGAGATGTTCTGTGTGAGGGAAGGCTGTTGATGTCAGTATCGTCCCGCAGTGTGTATCAAGCAGTCGACCTACCTTTGCCTTATGCTGATATGGGCCATTGGCGTCGACATTCTCATCTTGGACGGAAATGCCCTCCAAACGCTGCTCCAATGACTGCATGTCCGCCATGGCGACAATAATGAGCGCGAACGATGTGCGATGTGTATTGTGGAGTGTGAAGGTCGGTGGTCGTGCTTGCGAAGAAGGTTGAGAGTTAGGCGGAAGTTGCGAAGTCCTTATTTACGCCCGTTGCTATGCGACTCAGCGTCGGCATTTGTAAGCTCCGATGCCCCGCCATGAAGCATTCACCTCAATTCAAGAGCACATGCGCACTACTGCTTCCACCTTAGAGAATGCTGCAGCAACCATGTCGTCCGCAGGCATGTCGTCGCACACGTCGCCCATCGGCGGCTGGACCATCACGACCCGCAAGCAGCCCATCCTCAAAGCTGGGCCTATCGAAGCTCTTCACAACGACATCGGCATCCCCATCCCCGAGATGATCTTCGGCGACAACCTCGTTGCCATCACCCACCGTCCCACAACATGGACAATCGAATTCGGTGCGCGAGATGCTCTGGACCGGGTGGGGAAGACTGAAGAGGGAATGCTGCAGGTCGCTGTCGCGGAAGAGTGGAAGAAGGAGCGCTCGCATCAGGAGGAGGTCAAGCAGGTTGTGAAGCCGTTCGACTGGAGTTATTCGACAGATTACACGGGTACGACACATATCGGAAGTTCGAAGGGCGAGTGGAGGGCCGCGAAGGAAGGAGAAGTGGTCAGGACGGATCTGCTGAGTCGGCAGGATCCTATTGAGTTCTTCGACGCGGTGGATTTGTACGAGGACGAGCTGGCCGACAACGGGATTGCCATACTCAACATAAAAGTGAGGATGATGCCTGAGCGATCACTGCTGCTCAGCAGATTCTTTCTCAGGCTGGATGGGGTTATTATAAGGATCCGCGACACAAGGGTGTACGTGGAGCACTCTGGGCAAAAGGTCATACGGCAGTATACGGCGAAGGAAGAGAAGTACGAGGTTGTTGCGGAGAAGCTGAGGCAGATGCGGGAGAGCGTGCCCGAGGCTTTTCGGGATGCGAACAAGATTGCCCCGCTGCTGAGAACGGCGGAGGACAGGGTCGAGGTCTTTGAGGTTGCATGAAGTGACGATTTAAGTACTGGCCTACGTGATATTCCTGGGGTTAGGAATCCCAACTCCCGAGGTCATCACCTGCCATCCGTCCGCGAGGAACAATCTCAAGCTGCCGGCCTCAACAGATTGCGGAAGATTTCCAGGTCTGCAGTACCAGTATCACCCTTACACCTTAAAGCGCGTTGCTCCTTGATGGACAGCTTGCAATGTACCACGGGCCCTTGTACAATTGTACACCTGAGGTGCAGTTCGCTTCAGCTTAGCGATGATTTTCCGGATCTTTTCGCCGCCCTGAGCTCCCTTCGCTTGTCGGCGTTTACATACTCGCACGTCCGAGCTGAACCTTGCTTTATCCCAGCGAGGATTGCTGGTAGCTTCTCACCGTTCGCAACCGGGACGTCATCCACGGTCTCGGCTATAGACGCCTTAAGCAACTTGACAGTCACCATGAATTTCCAGCTAGAATATCCACTGTGGCAAGGACGGCTTTATTGGAGCTCGTTATCATGGCTGCCGCAACAGAATGTCTTCTGCACACACTCCGTCTCTCCCTTCCGAAGATCGCAGACGGCGGTGCACATTCAGTCCCAATCGTCTACCCCATACTCGAAATCCCAGGTCCGCACGATGACGCCCGAGATTACTTCCATAGCCTCGGGCGATAGGTTCCACGCCCATGCCTCTTGCATCTGGAAGAGGGTCCGGATTATCATATCGGTTCGAGGTATATCGACCCAGAGAATGAGAGTATTCCGCGCATACACCATTGCGAGCGCCTCCTTTCGAAATTGCGGTGAGACCTTGGTGATGCTAAGACGAGAATCCTCGGCCCGGCTTTTATCACGGACCACATCGTGGAGTTTCGACTCTACGATGAAATGGCTTGCGTGGGGATTATGGGTTTGTCGTCCACGAGCGCAAATTCGTAAACTCGGTTGCGGATCTCGGGTGGAATGAGTTTAAAGAAGACAGACTTGCGGTTGGAGGCTGCACGTTGT
Source organism: Mycosphaerelloides madeirae (assembly GCA_002785995.1). Lineage (NCBI taxonomy): Eukaryota > Fungi > Ascomycota > Dothideomycetes > Mycosphaerellales > Mycosphaerellaceae > Mycosphaerelloides > Mycosphaerelloides madeirae. Next base: position 95,004 of record NHNV01000010.1, on the reverse strand, counting down.
TGTCGTTGCGTCTCTTACTTTGCGAGTTTTTTTGCGAGTTCTGCTTGGCGTCGAAGAGCGGAGCGCGCTTGTCGGGCGAGGGTGCGTGTCATTGTTGGTGGTGGTAGTGTGGATGGAGTCAAGTCTAGTAAGCGAAGCAAGTTTATAAGAGCATGAAGCATGACTCAACGTATCCGAAGCCTGGGTGGCTTTGGATGACAGAGCGCAAAATCTCGATGCGTGATGTTGGTTCGGCAGGAAGCGGTCCTGAATTAGCGTCCCGGACTCTGTCACATGCTTTTGGCGTTCGCTGCTGACAACGATACTGCGACGAACGTAAGGAGACCTCGCGATGAGAACAAAGTTTTGATTCATGCGAAGCGGTATTGCAAAGAGAAGCTGTTTTAGTACTGGTCTATCTGGGTTTCTCCAGACTCTGGTAATCTGAGCTCTCAGTGTCTAAGGTCGTGACCTGATGTCCGCCGGCAAGGAGCCAGTCTCAAGTCGCCGGTGCTATAGGCCCACCGAATGCTCAAGAATCGTAACAGCATCGCCCAGACTTCGATAGTCGTCAGAGGCTATTCCGCTCGAAGACCTTTCATGTGCTCGAAGATCCAGGGAGCGTCTCGCTGCTCACTTTGATGTTGCTCTTAGCCATTTCGTCCGTAGCTCTTTGAAGTGGTCGACTCTATCCTCCGAGAACCAAACCTGGGAACGAATTTTGCTGATGCCCTTTTCAATCGAAATCCGATTGTAGTGGCTGTCGCAGCCAGCCACCACTTTCAAATGATCCATCTTCCCAGTCTAGATGTTTGAGTCGAATATACGAGGGTGCTGACGACTTCTGGTGGTGCGGTGTTTTTTTGCCGACCTCTCGTTCGGCGAGATGGATGAGGAGCAATGGAATGATGGCCTTGCCGTGCGCCATGAGCGGATGCGAGTTTGTTTGGCCGGGGCTGTGTTGCGAGTTAGTGAGGTACTTCAAGGGAGTTTGTCGTTCATGACATACCCCATTCATGGTGCGAATGAGTTCGCCTGACGGCGCGCAGGTGTTGGTGTTGGTGTTAGTGTGTTGGTTGAGAAGATTTTTAGATTTGAAATAAATCTGTCGAACCGGTGCGGCAGGGAGCGGCTAAAAAGTTCATGTTGGACTAGCGCGTAATCCGTGTTGTCACATGTCTCTTGGCGGATGCCTCTTCAAGGAAATTTCATGAGCAAGCACGAGTACTTTCGTATTTTGGGATGGATATTCAAGATGATCGCTCAAGAGATAGCCTGATGGAAAGAAAACTCGATGGAGAATCGCAGAGAACTGAGCTTTCCATCCTCTCTGTCTCAATCTCCCCTGGGCTGTATCTCTACCGTCCCAACCCGCCGCGCGCAAAACGCCCATAATGTCGTCTACCGTTCTCTTTGCACCTTTCAGTGCTCCCAGGCTCCCCCGGATCTGTCCGACAGAGTTTTGATGGGATTCCAATTACCCAGGGCATAATGACAGTGGAATTGTAGTCACAATGTACTGTATTTGGCGCGCGGGGAAATTGAACAGAAATGCAGGCGCGCAGAAGTGAGTCCTGTCACTCTTGTGCCACCTCCAGTGTTTGCTGCATACCATGGACCGAATCATGGCAGCGTCCTTTGAATCTCGTGTGCAAAGCCAGTTCTGTGCGATAGCATTGGAGGCTTTGGCGTCGATGAGGCAAATGTTCTCGCTATAGTAGGTCGGGCTAGCTTCTGCGCATCTGAGTGAACTCGCTTGCATGATGTCGGGGATGCGGGATGACTGATTGGTGCGCTCGCGGTGCATACTCTTGCGGTCTTTGCCTTTGAAGAAGTAATTGTATCGCGATTCGGGTTGCTGGATAGAGATGATGGTGTTTGTAGGCACCTTGAACTGGGAGTCAGCTTATCTCTCGCACGTGCTGTAATCTTTAAGTTTGGCTTACCAAAAACTCCCAAATCACAAGACGTAGTTCTGGAGGTAGATCAAAGAGATGGCACGGTTTCGTATTGTTGTCCGCGGGTGGCATGTTCGTGCTCCGCAGCTTTGCCATTGCGGCGAGGAGGAAGACGGGTGTTGAAGCGGGAACGAAAGATTGAAGCTGTTGGCACTGATGTGTTGTCGTAGTGCTGGTGTGGTGCGTTTAAGATCAGTCGAGCAGTGAGAAGCTGGATTTAAGGTGAGCACCTGCGAAGTTGTGAGGGTTGCACAGATAATATATGACAGCTTACGCGAGTAAGGTCGAAATTTTCAGAAGACTCCGTTCACATTCTCTATTTTTGTCTACGTCTTCAGGTGCAAAGCAGGTCACTGCCATTGCTCAGATTATCTCCATAGGATTTTCGGTTGCCGCCTCCGACTCATCTGTCGATCTCGATCCCCCTAGAAGACCAACTGAGCAAGACGCCCAGTAAGCCCAGCAACGACCAGCGAGCTCGTTCTACTCACAAGTCAGCCATTACTCCTCCCTATCAATTACATCAAGATACTCACGCAAACATCTGGAAGCGAACCATAACCTTGTTTACCAAGCTCTGGAAGAGCGAATGCGCAATCCTCATACCTACATATCCCCACGCCGCATACACGGTGTACGGATGATCATCACCAGCCAACGACAGTGCAAGCGCCACAGCGTAAAAGACCGTAGGCTGCTCGTGCAGATGGTTGTAATTGTCCGCGATGAAGCGGATGTGGGGTGGGATCTTGGTGTTCATGTCTTCCTTGACCTGGGATGGGTCGGTGGAGATATTGTATTTGCTGATGGCCGGGATGCGGGTTGCGTACATCCACGCCTGGGAGGATGGAGAGTTAGTGAATGTTTGAGGCATATGGATCACTTCTTACCTCCATAACGAAGGTCCAGCCGGCCAGGGCGGCGACCGGGCGGAGGAGGGGAGCGCGTCCGAGAGCGAGAGCCATTGTGGGTGACCGGGGTAGTGGATTGGTTGTTTGATGGAAGTTCGATGGTTGTATCTGGAAGGCGAAGGAGACGTCGTTGTTGTCGTCGTTGGGGAGAGTACCCCCACCCTTCGGCTATTGCTACGGTATTCCCTAAACCTTGATGTTGTGGATGAAAGATTATCCTGCGACACCCTGTCAACCTGTGCACCTTCTTTCCTTTTGCTCCTTTCGCTTGTGTGTCCACCTTCCTCTCGTATCACAACGAAGATATGGGGTAAGTAGTGAGGCTAACGAATGGGTTTCTGCATTTTGTTAAGCTAATCATTGACCAGGGTTTCAAGCTCCTCACACTGGCACCGCTGCTTCGTGCGTGGCTGCAGGAAGACACAAGCATCTGCTTCTGTCTTTGCCATCGGCGGAAAGAAAAGGGCGAATATGGTCGTGCGGCTTCCAGACCTTCATCATGGCGAAAATATATTGATCTCGACGTCCACATCGTAGCGGGTCGTCCGTCTATTGGTCGTGTAAGTCCGATAGGCTCTAGGTTGGGGCGCGCGCAGGCATGCAGTCGCAAGCCTGCAATACCGATCAACAAGCCCGTACTTCGCCGTACAAAGTCCATTGGTGCAAATACTATCGAGCCCTGCCAAGGGTGAACGACGATCGAAGCCACCGAAAAAGCTACGATCGCTTTCGGTTTGCCCGCAATCATCTTCACACTCGAACTCCATACCTCTCAGGGCCTCTGATAGCGCCTCTCGAGTATCTCGCTCCGATGGGTTGTTCTATCCAATTTTTCCGCTCTTAAGATCAGTCTCCTTGACTGCATAATATGGCCCGCCCATCTTTGAGCAGATCTCAGGGTCCTCACGCATGGTCCTTTGCTCTCCCAAGTCCAGATGTCCGGCATGCTCTTCCAGCCAGGAGAAAACATCACATCCAATCATAAGGCTCTCAATTCCTTCAGACCGGACGCCCCAGAGCAAGAAGTCCAACGGGCCCGAGCCGCAGTTCCATTTGTCTTTCAGCACAAGCATGACACCTTGCATGCGGCGAATGTTGTGCGAACCAATGGCATCCATAAAGTCGATGAAGAGTAGAAAGTCGCAACGATGGATATGCGTAGCGAACTTGTTCTCGCCGTAGAACATAGGAAGACTCTCAATTCTGATCTGGCGATTCACTTTGGTAAGCGCAGGTTGAACAGCAGATGGTCCGTCGCGGTGCGTGCGCAAGCGCTCGGCAGCAGGCGAGGCTCCTCCGAGATAAACGCCAGTTCGAAGATCCTGTTGCGCAACTCGGCGGCAGCTGCAAAGCGCATAGTATGTTGGCATGAGCCTCATACCGTACTCTTTGCGTGCGGAAGAGTGGACCTACGGTCGAGAAAGCGGAAATACATTCGTGGCTGCTCCCGCGTGGTATCGCCGCTCTCGTCCGCAGACGACATCGGACTGGCTGACATCTCGGCGCAGTGAGGTCGTCGTGGGTGTGCGGAAGTCGTCGAGCGTGCGAGACGATTGTGCGAGGTTGTCAATTATGATTAGGCCAAGAGGAATTGTGAAGGTTGAGAAAGAGGTCAGAAGTCCATGTTGGCGCTAGTGTCAGGCGGCTGCGCTTTCACATGCACAGGAAGGAATGAAGGATGATCCGGGAAGGTGCAACGCTCTACTCATTATACTCATGTCCACTGATGTCCCAAAGCCAAACTCCAATCCTATCCAGTGTGAAGGTGCTTCCTGAAGCGAATCGAAACTCGCTAGGTTCCTCCCAACCACTATTCAACCTGGTTGCTACGAACCGTTTCCCCCTGTATGCTCCTCTTTTCCTTCCACAGTCGGGAAGAGCATACACCCCCAATTGCGAAATCTTCACCCAAGAATCATCCAGCCCAAGCTGCTCCAAAGCCGGTGGATCTCTCCCTCGTCGACTTTGAGGTACCAAAGCGTGATCTCCGGATCCATCAACCGTAGAACCTCATCCGTGCGCGCCTCGCCGCTCTTCTTCACGTCAACGAAAGCCTTGTAAGTCAGCTCACCCTGATTTTCCATCATAGCCTCAAACTCCTCGATTGTACCAGCCACGGCGCTCTTGTAGAGACGGTCAGCCTCTTTTAGCAGAGTCATGATACGCTTCTGGTCCTTGGCCGTTGCACTGCGGACCTTTGCCCTCCTTTTGGCTAGAGAGGCGGATCCCGAGCGACCACCGCTGAGTAGACTCTTGTCCCAGCGACCATGGATCTCGGCATCGGAAACGAGTCGGTCGTCGAGTTCTGGGTCCCAGAAGAGTGTCTTGAAAGGGTGTTTCTGTGGTTTCGTCGTCTTGACGGATGTGTTCTCCTTCGGCTTGCTCTCATCACGGTTTTGAGGTCGATCTGCTTCCTGCTCCTAGTTCTCAGCGACTTCGTCACACCATGCAGTGCGGTCATTGCGCCCAGGTTGGACATCTGGCTTTTCTTTCGCTCTCTGCGGTATCTCGTTTTTTCCCACCCTCATCTCAGCGCGCGCTCTCTTTCTCGCCATTATCGCGTTCTTGAACTTGACATTGGCAGCCTTGGATTCATCCGCGAGCTACTTAAGACTTAGATTGAAGCGCTCTTTTTCGCGCCTGTCGCAAAGCATCTTTATAATCGACATTGCGTCCATCAAGGTCTTTCCAGTAGGCAGCCTTCCGAGCGGCAATGATGGCAGCATCATTGGTACCAGTGTCCTCCTCGCCAGCATCACCGTTGCCAGCGTTGGCAGCAGGACGCGGCTTTTTAAGGAGATTCTCGTATGCGTTCAGACGCTTTTGAAAAAGTCCAGTATGCAGCTCGCGGAGTTGTTGGTTACGTGCCTTGTCAGGGTGTAACCGCAAAGTATGAGCGAAATATGTGCTACGCAGTTCGCTCGCAGTCACATTTAGCTCGACTCCGAGTTGTGCTTCAGGCGAGGCGCCGAATTTGATTTGCTGGTAGAGCTGGTTATAAGTGGGCAACGGGACTTCAGTTGGGGACTCCATTGCGAGTGCGTGTGCGTGTGCGTGTGCGTGTGTATGGGGTCGGGGTGTGCGAATGTAAGTTATGGTGGATGATTCGAAAGTCGGGTTGAAGTCGAGACAAGCTGCGACATATCTCAGCAGAATTCTGGAAAGTGAGCAGTGGAGACGTCTCGCATAAAGTCGAGGACATCGTCATTGTGGTGAATAATAAGGCGCAATGTCCTCAGTTCACCCCAAAAAGCCGTTCTGCTCAATCGATCGAGCGGGATTTGAGACCTGAGGACAAACTCTAATTTCCTCAGTACCAAAATTCTAAACATTGGGAGCCAAATTCTCTTCTCGCAAGTGCTCTGCAGTCCTTCGAGCCCCTCTGTGGGAGTATCCCGACTTCAAGGAGGTCGGCCCAAGCTGCGGAGGTGGTTGATGAGGATGGTTTCTTGCCCGAGTGCGGTCGGAAATTTTGTCAGGTCTGTACTTCCGTTGTCATCAATTTGTGGTGACTCGTGTTGTCGCAATGACTTTCGAACCGAGGAGGGCAGGAACTTGTAGTCACATAGAGGAGTGCCATTGCATTCGACCTTTCAACGAGCCTAATAAACATCAGTCAAATTAACGTCGACAGAATCACCATCCCTTACCTCTCTCATATCTTCTCACCCTCCAAGATCCCCCTCGCCTCCTCACTCCTCCACCAACTTACCCCCTCCTCCCCCGGAAACTCGAACCTGCTCATCGACCGCTCCCTCATCTCCACAGAATACCCCGGCTCCCTCGGCGTAACATAATACCCCCGCTCAATCCTCGCCGGATGCAAAAAATGCTCATGCAAATGATCCACATACTCCAACACACTCAACCTCCCACTCACCACCACATAATCAATCGTGCTCAAATGCTGCGTATACTCCGGCAGGCCCACCCCTCCCGAATGCGGCACAACCGGAATATCATATTTCTTCGCCATGAGGAGGACGGCGAGGACTTCGTTGACGCCGCCGAGGCGACAGGCGTCAATTTGACACACGTCGATGGCGCCTTGCATGATGAGTTGCTTGAAGATGACGCGATTCTGGCACATTTCGCCAGTGGCGACGCCTATGTCGAGGGGTTTGAGGGCTTCACGGATGGCTCTGTGGCCGTAGACATCGTCGGGGGAAGTGGGTTCTTCGATGAACCAGGGTTTAAAGGGCGCGAGTTCCTGCATGTAGGTGATGGCTTCGGGTACGTTCCAGACTTGGTTTGCGTCGACCATGAGGACGTTGCCTTTGTCGTAGCCGATGACGTCCCGAGCGATGCGGAGTCTTTGCTTGTCTTGCTCGAGGCTGGTCCCGACTTTCAGTTTGAAGTGCTTGTAGCCTTGGCTCAAAGTTTCCTGAAGCAAGGATTTCATCTTTTCTTCGCCATAGCCCAGCCAGCCCGCGCTTGTGGTGTATGCTGGTACAGCTCTGTTTGCTTCTGCATCTTTCACTCTTTCTGCCTTGCCTGCTTCCAGTTTTCTCAGCATGACAACTGCCTCTTCAGGCGTGATGGCATCCGTGATGTATCTGAAATCAATACATCTGACCAGCTCTTCCGGTGTCATCTCTGCGACGATACGCCATACTGGTTTGTTCAGCACTTTGCCCCAGAGATCCCATATTCCATTCACTAGAGCGCCCAGTGCGAGATGGATGACGCCTTTCTCAGGCCCAATCCATCGCAAATGGCTGTCACTCACCAGATAACGCCATGTCTTACCCCAATCGGCGACCAGCGAGTCCAGCGTTCGATTGATGATCCTCTGGCCAAGAAGGGCGATGGCTTGACATACGATCTCATTGCCTCGTCCAATGGTGAAAGTCATTCCATGGCCAGTATACGAAGAGTCGGAAGTATGAATGATGCAGTATGCCGCAGAATAGTCTCCAGCAGCATTCATGGCATCACTCCCCGTTTTCTCGAGACTCGTCTGCCGGTATCAGCTTCCTAGGAACCTTCGTTTCGCATGCATCCGCTTACTGGAAACCTGACATCCCTTGTGGTGACTCCAGTAATTGTGACCATAGCTAACGGAACTGAGAGAGGTGACGTGAATCAGCAAGCTCCGGATCGCCAGGCACGCAGCATTTAAGCAATGCCGCGCAACTCGTATGCAAGTCGCTACCTGACGTTGTGGTGGAGCGATGGAGGTGGGATGGATCTCTCAGAGCCGATATCCGGAGCAGCCAGAGCTTGTACCCGGCGGGCATTGGGGGTCGTTGGGGGCGGATCTTGTAGAAAACCAATATCCGGTAGCTTTGGAAAGTGTTGATATGTTTATGGTTCGTCTTCCGGCTCATCCTTGATGAGAATAGGCTCATTATCTGAGTCCATCGTCTGCCCTGCAACGCCCACCACATTCCTCCTCGCACTATGTCCTCCCCGCTCAACTTCGATTACATCGATGATCCTTCCAGCTCGCGGTCGCACCTCATCAGCCAAAATGACAGTCTCGATCCCAGCAGGCACTCTCTCATCCTCAGGACCCCAAGGCAAATTATCGATATCAATCTCCTTATTTAGCAGCGACTTGAGAATAACCTCCGCGCCAGCCTTCGACATGACCTGATTGGCCTCCTTGCACCGCTCACTACAGCAGCATTCGAGACAGCCCTCGAGACAATGGCAGGCCTCGACGCGTTCGCAAGCTTGGTTGAGAAGTAAATCAATGAATTCAAACGCTTTCGCAGCAATGCCCGAGCCATGCTGTCCTCCCTTGTCGTCGTAGAAAGTCAGCCTCGCCGGCCGCTTGCGAGTCGTCTCCTTCTTCGCGAATTCTTTGATGGCGACCTTGCACTCCGTCTTCACGTCCCCAGGCATCGAAATGACGAAGTTAGGCATGAGACTGAGTATAGCGTGTTCCGCAGCATGGATGCCGGCGGCAAGATTGAGACGCCTGGAATTGAGGATTTCGACTGCAGCCTTTGGGACGTCGAGCCACATGCCTTTGCTGAAGATGATGATGGGAGGGTTGTCGACTTGCACTGCGTCCAGGATCCGATTCTTCTTGTCGAGTTTGAAGAAGCCAAATACATTTTGCAAGACCTTGATTGTACCAAAGAAGGCCCGACTCATCGAACCAGGTATGCGGCAGATGGCTTCAGTTTCGATGGGGTCAATGTCGGTGAAGTCTCGTTGTTGGGTGATCCAATCCACCTTCACATATTCGACCTTAGCGATCATCCGCTCTGTGCTCATCTGCTTGACAAGATATTTGCGGCCTTGATGCAAGAAAATACCGCCCTCGTAAATTGTGAAGAACGCGCGACTTGCTTCGAGCTCTTCCAGGACGACATTCTTGCCGTGAGTCGTATCGATGATGGCAAAATGGCTGTCTTCGGTATCCCTGATCGCGACCGTACGAGAGGGATGGGGCAGAAATCGATCTGCCGGGTGGAAGAAACCAAGATCGTCAATTCGTAGACGTTCTTCGCATATCTCCTTCAACTGCTTGCCGAAATACTTGTCGTCCTCGTCTGCATTTACCGGCATCTCGAGAGCAGCACATTGGATATGGCCTTCGAGCACAAGCATGTTCGTCAGGTCTACCTGCAGCTCGCAATTTGGCCTTGTAAAGATCTCGTCTGGATTCTGCATGAAGTACTGATCTGTTGGAAAACAGTCTCCAACAAGTACCGACAGACTGTCTTTATTACGTCGTCCAGCTCGCCCGGATTGTTGTCGCAAGTTGGCGATTGTGAAAGGGAAGCCATGAGATATGACAGCGTCTAGACTTCCAATGTCAACGCCCAACTCAAGCGCACTCGTACCGATGATGCCGACGAGTTTCCCGTCGAACATCTCCTTCTCAATCCTTCGTCGGTCTTGCGCTGTGTAGCCGCCTCGGTATGCCATGACTCTTGCCATGACCTCAGGACGACCTAGAGCCTCCAGCTCAGTCTTGATAGCGGTGGTGAGAATCTCGCACTGCTTTCTAATCTTGCAAAAGCAGATGACCCGGACGCCTCGTAGAACCAGCTGGCAGAAAAGTCTGGCGGTCTCATAGAACGCATCACCGCGTCCGCTCGACGGATCGTTTGGGTCTTTATAAGGTGTGTTCCAGCAGACAAACTCCTTGCGACCGCAAGGCGAACCATCGAAGTCGATCAATTTGACATCCTCGATACCAAAGATAGTCATCATGTGCTCCTCGGGATTAGCGACGGTCGCGGAGCACGAGACGAATTTTACCTTGTGGTTTCCCACTGCGGCGCAAATGCGTCTCAATCTGCGCATGATGAATGCAACATGTGCACCAAAGAGTCCATTATAGACATGCAGCTCATCCATAACGACGTATCGCAAATTCTTGAGGAAGGATCGCCAACTTTCCTCTTGCGGCAGGATCGTCAAATGCAGCATGTCAGGATTGGTGAAAATGATGCGCGCTTCATCTCTGAGATAGTTACGCTCTGAGAAAGGAGTGTCGCCGTCGAAAGTCTCGCACACCAACTCTTCTCGCCCTGGCAGATAGCTAAGGAGTTCTTTCAAACTTCTTCGCTGGTCTTGCGCAAGCGCCTTGGTTGGGAAGATGTACATTGCTCTCGTCTGCAAGTCACTTTCCAAAGCATGAAGGACCGGCAACTGGTATATCAAGGATTTGCCGGAGCTCGTTGACGTGGCTACAATAACATTGTGGCCGTCGTTGAGGGCGTTTATCGCGTCAGCTTGGTGGCTGTACAGTTGCTGGATGCCACGAGTATTGTACAGGGCATTCACAATATCTTGGCTGAGCTCGAAATTGAGTTCCCCGAATACAGCCTGCTGTGGATCGAAAACGCGGTGTCCATCTGGAACGATTTGACCAGTGTACCAGTCCAGGCCTTTGAGCTCTCCGATAATTTCCGAAATCAGCTTTCGGTCGTCTGGAATACTCGAAGGCAATGTACTCTTGGAGATTTCCGGAGCTGGCGTGCCACCCCTACTCTCGGAAGGGGATGGAATGAACTGCTTGTGATTCTCCTCCATCCGCGCAACAGGATCGACTCCAGTTTTTGCACAGTCATTGAGCCAAGCATTGATGGCAGACGTGAATTTGGCATTTCTCTTCTCAATCAAGTTCATCATCTGCTTTTGGCTGAAAACTGGCATCTTCAAATCTTCTTCCCGCAATTTCCGATTAGGCTTGATAGCCTCGCCAGTCTTGGGATCTTTGACTTGTCGCTTCAAATCTCCGTCGATGAATTCGAAGAACAGAACTTCAGTATGCTCATCCTTGCCTAAGCCTTCGCGCACGTTGCGCTCCTCGGCTGGATGCTGCGCAAAGATGTCGCTTGTGGATTTGCCCTTTCGCATGTCCTCCTCGCCCATCAACGCCACCTCCAGCAGAGTCTCATCCACGTACAGGAAGTTGATGGCTTGCGGTATGAGCATCCTAATTTTCGCCACATCTTCAACCTTGAGCTCCCTCTTGATATTGGCTTCGACGGTGGTCCGTAGGTTCTCGAGGGTCGTAGCGAAGTGCTTGCGAGTGCAACAGAATGTATAGACGAGGTTGAGCGCCCTGTGTGTCTGTTCTAGGGCGGTGAATTCGGACGGCCATGGGATTGTCGTCTCTACTGCCACGGAAGAGTTGTTCCGCTTCAACGACACACTCTGGCCGTCCTTTTTGGTGCGCCGAGGCTTCTTCCCGCCATCATTCGTCTTAGTTGGCACAACAGTTGTCGTCTCTGCGGCATCGACAGTCGACTGGGTGTCAGTGGTGTCTGGCTCATCGTCTGGCGCCGGCCGCTTCCTCTTCTTGCGAATGATCTGAGGGCCCAACGTCGCTGCTTGGAGCTTGACCATGGTGTCGGAAGTGCTATCCGCAGTCGATGAAGAACGCGCACCACCTCAACGGTATTGTGCTGGTCATGCCGTCACGCTAAGAGCCAAAAGACGGATGAAGGCGAAGTGAATGTCCAGAATGGATGACGAGGGCGCGTGAAAGGAGGCGACCACGACGCTAGCACGCCTGTTCACGTGGCAGAAGGTTGGGTGGGCAGCGCCCGAGCAATCTCCGGAAGAACGAAGCTTGTCGTCCTCACTTCACACGACCTCCGCCGAACCACATCTCTCCGGAAAAACCCTGGAAAAATCACGCACAGCACGTTGTGTATAAGAACCTCACCCATACGCACCTTTAGCCGGCCATCCATCATCTGCACACGCTCTCTGACCGGGCACTCACTGGTGTCACTCTCCAGGACAAGCAAGAACATCCAAAATGTCGACCAACATTAACAATCTCGACACTTTCGAGCCTTCGAAAGCCGGGGCATACGATGCGGGTGCAATCAGAGTCTTCTTTGACAACCGAACATTCAAAGGATTTGCAGACAAGCTCCCATTTTGGCAAAGTTACTACCTGGAAGGGTTATCACGAATGTCCTGGACCTCAATATATCCCGTTAATGACCTCGCACCAGGCTACATACGATTGGTGTTCTACACAGTGAGCTTGGCCAATATTCCTACGGGCTCAGGATTGATAGCTGACAGCTCTTAGCATGTCGGCAATCAAGGCACAAGAGACTTCCCACTTCACAAAGCCACCGCCGTCAAGGAGATGTTCGACTCGCTATCAAACGAAGGATTCCGGCCGATGATTCTGGGCTGGTCGAATGAGAACCCCTTTCCAATGATCGGTGGCGTGGAGCCGCCGCCTCCGCCTAAGAAGAAGGAGCCCAAGCGAGCCACCACATGGAGCGGCGCCGTCAGTGGGCACTCCGCAGCGGGCACCACTCCACACGACCGGGTGATGGCGATCATCAAAGACGAAGAAGAGCGAGAGGCGAAGCTAAGACAGCAGGAAGTCGAGCTCTTAGAGCATGAGAAGGCAGGAAGCGCTGCGTGATGCAAGCTGCAATTGTGTAAGTTGAAGTTCTGGAGACACCCGTGTCTTGAAATGTATGTGATACACTTACCAAACCCTAGCTCTTCTTCATTCGAGGTCTAAGTACGCCTGCCCGCTGATCCAGGAGGTGAATAGCTGGAGGGGGTAGTGAAGAGGAAAAATTGCATCGGAGGAAGCCCACAGCCTTACTTCCTCACCTCAAAATGTGGAGACAAGCACAGACCTCCTCCTCCTCCTCCTTCGCGACCTCGTCCCACTCAACACCCCACCCTCTTCTGCACTTTAATCAAACTACCTCTGCACCACTCGCGCGTCTGTCTAGGCTGCATTTCCGAATACTTCTTCCCTTGCGTCCAGGACGGCAATACTCTCGATCGCCTCGCTATCCTCGACTCGATTGGTGGACCCGCGCTCCGCCCAGCTCGCACCTCGAAATTCCTGTTCGGTGCCCGGCCCACCAAAAAACTCGCCACTCTGTCGCGAACTGCGCGCCTTGAAACTCCTACCATACTTTAGCTCGATCGCGTCATCTCCAATCCCACCCAGTTCTGCCCGGATCGCCAGCTACTTTAAGTCAGCTAGTATAGCTCCGCGCGGTACGCGCTCGAGTAATATGGTCGTACCCCCTCAACGACGTCGTGCCGACGGCTTTGAGGCACACTCCAATAACCAAAAAGGTTCTCCTTGCGCCGCACGCTCGGAGCGCCAAAAGCACCAGTCGTCCGACCTCGACTCGAAAGTCATGAATTCTACCACCAATCCAGACTACGACTCGAAAGATCCTGCTACATTGAAGGGAGAGCATACCATGCCCCAAGAAGATGGATTACACGGAGCATACGCCGCTGCCACAGCTCTCGGTGGACTCCCCGAAGGATGACGATGTCCTACATGGTGCTACAGAGATGCCGCCTGACATCGACCCCAATGAGCGAGCTTCTCTGCCACAAACTTTGGCCTTCCTGACAAAGATTCTCCCCATATTCCAGCAGTCGGAGAGTAGAGTCGAGATCACAATGAAAGAACTTTACGACCAAGCCCCTCGAGTCAGCCTTCTCAACGATGAGATAAACAGCAAGATGCATCGCAATAGTCGACCCTTCCGCGAGCCTGTCCTGAAAAACAAAAAGTTCACGACGGGGCTCGTACTACAGAAAGAATCATCTAAGCCCCAATCAGCCAACCACTGGCTGGTTCCGTTGTCCTACCGATCAATGCTTCCTACATCTCGACACCGACTGGGGTGAATAGCAAGAAGATCCGCCCGGCAGTGGTAATACTCTCGATACGTCACACAGTGCTGGTGTGCTGGGTTGGTAGCAGGAACGGCAAAGACCTCACCGACGAAATCATCGAGAGGTGTCCCAGTTTGGTCAAAAAGTACATCCGTCTTGTGCCTACCCGCAGATCAGTGACAGCTCTCAAGAGCGAATCGGAGCCCCTAGAAGTCAAGGAGGGTGACTTTCTGCGTCCTTCTGCAGTCCTGCACGGGAGCTGGCTAGCCGTCCTCTGCTACAAAAACATCTGCGGCATCTTGAAAGACAGGAGTGCGAAGACCGGTGCCAATCGCTTCATCAAATTCAGCATGGAATTGCATGCTCGCGCCATGCGTGCTTTCGGCTATGCATATGGGCTCGACTTCGAGTACACTACTTCGTTCGAGAACAACTCAAAAGCAGGGTATGTTCCAACCGGGCAGTTCCCATATTACGAACTGGCACACAATATAAGGCATCTCGAAGAAGAGGCGAATAGGGCACAAGGTCGGCATCTGTTAACTTACGAAGAGGACAGCGCTCGCAAGGAGTCTGGGACGGCAGTCAATGCCATCTCTGTTGCAGACAACACTCCCATGAAGACTGATGCAGCTTATCGTACTATGGTATCAGCTCACGGCGATAGAGAAAAGAACAAGCGGACGAACGGCTTCGCCACTCCTGCCCAAGATCGCACGAACAACCCTCAGTGGTGGCGCAAGCGCCCGCGTAGCAGCGATGAGGTCAACGGCGATCGGCCTGAGGGTTCCAGAGGCGCCGCAGCATCCGGCAATGGTTCGAGCGAGAGCAACCATCAGGATCGGTCTCGGGCACCTCTAAGACTTGGTATACTAAGGAAAACTGCCCACAAGCTCCTGGCGGCCATAGCGATGACAGCTTGGGAAGCTCAAACCCAACGCTTTCTCCCCAGCATCAAATCTCGAAGTTTTTACAAATACTGCCTCCCCGTTTAGGTCGAAATCCGCACCCCACAGGAAGTGTGACTGGTACGGAAAGAGATCTTGAGAACATCGGCCTCCAAGGCCCGCAAGATCACCTGTGTCCCAACCTCGGTGATGTTTGGTAGCCAAATGGGCGCAATCGCCCCCCTCATATGGGTGACCCGGATGGCAAGCCTGAGAAGAAGTGTCGCAGAAAAGGTACAGAGTAGCATCCGACGCAGCCTGGAAGGGCTGGCGAATTGACAGGACGTTGTCCGGCACGAGAGCAATGGAGGCGACTTTGACTGACCAGGCGAAAATTATTAATAGACTATCCTCTGCAAAACCCGTGTCTGCCTTTGAAGGGGGAGTTATTGTGTACTGGTAGCTTGGCAGTGAGGACAAAGGAATGCTTGAAAACGTCTGGAGGCCAATGTGATCTCCGCCCCCAACAACCCCTGCGTTAGTTGTTTGAGGCTAGTGGGAAATAGCCTAATGAATTCAGCAGAAGCATCGACGCACTTCCTTCCCTTCACTTCACTTCACGTCATCTCTCACTTCATCCTCAGTACGCACATGAACCTTACGCAAGGATGGTAGCTGTTGCTTCCGCTCCTGGCCCTGGCCATATCTTACGGTCGGCTTTTTCCGTGCAAGACAAAGACCGTGCACGCGGTGCTTGCCCTATTCTGGGTGACATCTATACATCTCCTCAATGTCCAACGCAGACCTCTCCAACCCATTCCAGGACTCAACAGCATTGATGGCGCTTCTGAAATGGCTCAAGGAGAGACGGCGAGGACTGCGAGGTCTCCATCCTGCCGCTGCAAATCAGCCACCGACTGGACAACGTCCTGCCAAAGTCGTCAAACCCCAATCTCCTCGTGCGATTGCAACTCATCGTCAGCGCCATTACAAGAAGTCCTTGTAAGCAAAGAGTATAAAGTTCCACCTTGTTGGCCATGGCTTACCTATGCAGGCTACATAATTGGCCCATACTCCTAAGCCATGCTATGGACCATCGTACTCACTCGGAATGTTTCGTGGATCACATCAGCGACGCCGTGAAGATCTATGAGCTTCGAAAGACGAAGAAATGAGAATTGGGGCGAAACAAGCAAGTTCTCGCGAATACGCAATCTGGCCTCTTGGGCTGGTCAATCAGATTCTTCACTTTCAAAAGGCATCACGAGCTACGGCCCCTGCAGTGTGAGGAACGAGAGATAGAAGGCTCTATATCGTTGTAAGTACATAACAAGTGGCTTTGAAAATATGTTCTGCTCCTCAATCAAATATCTATGCTAATACCGCCAAGACTTCGCGCACGACAAAACAAAGCATTTGCTCAGGAATACGAACTGAACGAGAGGCTCCAGCGATATAACGACGTAATTTCGAGAATCAAGGTCTCTGTATTGCAAACGTCCGAATCATTCTGTGAAAAGTGCTTTGCTGAAAGGCGGCATGCGGCCATAACGATCGATCAGACCCTTGCCGCCACTCTTGTAAGCAAACGAGCCAACCGCGTGACTAACACAAGTCCTAATGATAGATTCTTTGCCACTAGCACACTGCAGAACTTGGTATGATGTTCTTGAAGTCGGAGCAGGATCGTTTCAATGTCCTAAGCCGGCAATTGGTCGACCGGCAGATTCCCGCAGAGGAAAGAGCTCGAATGAGGGTAGAGGTTACCTACAGCTAAAAAGGCTTACAAGCAGCCCGAGCATAGGTCGATGAATGTTGGTACAGCTTCTTGGATGAAGTTATGGTTAGATTGGGGGATCTCGCCGGACCGACTTACCTGTGTATCGAGGACAATATCCAGCAACTGGACACTTTCGCATTCAACGAGGATTCCCCTGCCGAGCCTGCGGAAACGTTATCGATGCTCTCAGATAGAGACGAACAAGGACGACCGGAGAATCTGGAGCATCGCGACGACAACCACAATGCAGACGAGATAGGAACAGCAGCGAGACTTGCTGAAAATATTCGCCTTGACATATTCCCTTGGAAGTCATGCGGAGTTCGATGCCTCGTTAGAAGCCGATGGCGAGCAAAGCTTCCAAGAGAGGGAAGACCAAGCCCTTCGTGCGGTTGAAGAAGCCCAAGCATCACTATCTCAGCTACAGGGCGAAATACGGCAACTCGTCGCATCAAAACCACCGCCCACTTAAGCCACGATTGCGGATAGGACGAATGATCTTCAGTCAGGATCAGCACCCGAACGATACGCGGAACTGATTCGTAATTGCACCGAAAAAGGTTTTCTTCTATGATCAGAAATGGACCTTCATTGGCGGTCGAAGTGAGCTCGCGGACACGATCGTCGACCAGACAAAAATTGACGAGGAAATCCTGAGAGATGTCCCTTTCGAACAATTTACGTATCAACCCGTTCTCGCCTTATCGAGACCTTGGACGTTACAGTATTGCTCAGAAGCTTTCCTGGGTATCAGACCGAAACACAACTCGGGTTGAAGATCGTGCGTACTCGCTACTGGGCTTGTTCGGTCTGTCGATACCTCTGCTTTATGGTGAAGGCTCGGCAGCTTTCATTCGTCTTCAAGAAGCAATATTGTGATCTCAGACAGATCTATCTCTCTGGTTATGGGAATATTCAGAGAAACGAGAGCCAGGCACCAGCATCGTCGAAGATTCCCAGAGTCTGTTAGCCGGCTCGCCCGCGGCGTTCAAGGGTCGCAATTTCGTCGTCTATCACAACACGGACAAGTGGACTAGGAGAAGTGCGAAAAGGACCTTGCCGCCCGTGGGTTTCAAAATTAAGGGCCGCGATCTTTCCCTTACATCCCAGTAGAGTCGGAGACGTAGACTGTGCGGCGATACGCGGCTGTTACGACATTGAGTATATTGCCCGTGTCATCGCTTTGAAGCTTGTAAACCCCAAAAATCTCAAACCGGGGAATACGTTTCTGTCATAATCTGACGGTCCGTGAAAGCCAGTACACTTGCACACATATAACCACACCGTATTGTCTGAATCTTAAAGGAGAACGATCAAGCTTGACGCAAATCAAGCCGAGCAAGAATCTCTGATGAGAACCGTACTATTGGCCCACGAAACGTCGAGAGAATCAGAATTCGATATGTTTGACGCGGTGCCGGAGCATATATGGCTGAGACACATGGCTTCTAGCAAGCAGTGGTCAATTCTGGAATCTTTTCCGTCGCAGGGGTGGGACCACGACCGTCTTACATTCTGTACGAGGAAACTCGCTAGAAGTCACTTTCAAGATGGGTTGACCAACATGCATTCCAATATTGCCCGCCGAACTGGTGCTGTTGCGTTGCAAAAAGAGGGTGTCGAAGAAAGTTGGGTCTGTATCTGTTGGTTGGGTCTCTCTCGTACGTACGATACAGTCATTTTTGGTGAGAGTCTCATAATGATACGATGTTGTTGATTTTATTCTTCTGTCTCTGAAAACAGGTGGAAGTGAAGAGTACAGCCTCCTTGCAGGGGTGTGGAGAACAAGCCAGTTCCCTGTTGTGGTGCCGGTGGTATCCGACACATATGAAATAACAGTATCGCTGTGGGCTGTGGTATGAGTCTGAAAGGCGATAGAGGAGGATGGAGGATTTTCTGTCATATCGAGAAACTCAGCAGTGGCGAGTACTTTGATCTGCTGAGTCCTTGTCCTCGTTTGATCCAAGACGAAGTTGTTTCCGCCGGCGGTGCTTTCGGCCAAGAGACCAAGGTGGTACAGTTGTACAAAGCAACCAAGCTGCGTAATGAATTGACTCTCTCCGTTCAGTCAGAGCTCAGGAAGATCGGGAGATGTCCTGTCGCTGTTTTGCATATCCAGGAATTGGAGTTGTTGGATGAGGTAGCTGAGGCAATATAGAATTCGATCTCGAAACGAAAGGTAAGCTTGGCTCATCGGCATCATCTATAACGTCTCGTCCATACCGAACCCCATACCTCACTCCGTCTCTCCCTTCATAACATCCGCATTTCCCAGACTTCCCATCCAAACCAACTTCCTCTCCTTAATCCTCCAAGCACCCGTTGCCCCACTCAACTTCCCCTCCCCCTCAACTCTCACCAGCACATCCTCATACCTCCCAAAAGCCGTAACCTGATCACCTTTCCACCTTCCCTGTCCGAAATGTACGCCCTGGTAATGTGTTGAAGCCGTCGCGCTCTTCCCGTCCGCTGCAATCTCAATCACCTGCGTGGAAATCGAATGGTGTGAGGTGATCGGTGAAAGCCTGACACCATGTCAGCTACAAGAACGGATTTAAGGGCCTTGAATGAAAGTACCGTTTCTCCAACTTCGCCATCATATTCCCGCGGCCAACGATATGGCCTCCGAGTGGTGGGTAGTGAGCCTGGACATCCTCGATAAAGACGTCTTTCAAAAGCTCAAAGTTCTTCGTATCGAGAGCGATACAATACTGCGCAATCGTATTCTGTATCGCTCGGTAGTCGATGGCATTGGCTGGAATTTCCATTTTTGAATGGTGTTGATGGAAGGAGTGACGTTCGGTCTTGCGATAGGAATTGAGGACTAGCGCCGCTCACATAAGCATAACTGTAATGGGTGAGCTTTCCGAAGTGGAGGGCTTCTGGAAAGAGCATCGGAACGTGAATCTCTTGTTAGAGCATCAATGTATCGGACTCTAAGCATAGCAATAACTTTCCTCACTTCTCTAGCTTGTAATTGATCAACAAGACCTACCAAATACAGTCATCTCCACTCATCGTCCGGCAAATCCTCGGCCTCAACTTCCCCGCTCGCATAGTAGCTATATTTTATTTTTTGACTCACCGGCCCCACATTGAAATTCTTGTTGTCTTGCAACAGCGGCCTGATGGTCTAGTGGTGTCAGTCTAATTACTTGCACTAGCCTGCGTGCTCTGCTGACGGTATATTAGATGATTGTCGCTTCGGGTTCTTCCCAGCAGTTTACACTGCTTTCCAGATTGTGACAGGTCCCGTTAGTAATATCTCTTGCTGTATATTTGACCATTACTGACTTGCATGCAGGGGTTCAAATCCCGGTTAGGCCCATTACAGCATTTATCATGCTTATCTTTTTTGGTCGATCTCGGATCATATTTGATACTCTCCCCGTGGTACAACTCCAACGAACAATCACGATGGTTTTTACTGCCCTTGACCAGGTCACATACGTCGTAGCTTTCAATTTGCAACACTCCCAGTTGAGTCATCCGCCTTTTTCGTTCATCACTGAATTTCAAGTTTTCCCAGCTGAAGTTCGCGCCGAGACCTTTTTGTGCCTGGGTGCCTTACTCATATAGATCGTCGTTGTGAGACACTTACATTCCTTGCAGTCGAACGACAAGGGTTACGGACACACGGTGGATAGTTTGAGGGGAATACAATGTAGGGTATCATAGATAGTCATGCCAAGGTAAAACCCAAGCCAAACAGCCAGCTCATAGCTCCCTCTCCACCAACGCCATTCGCTCTCGTAACTCTCACAACCCGCTCGAAACCGAATGGAAGGTATCTTTCCCGCACTTCTCGCAAGTCTCTTTGCTCGGGTAGAATTTCTCCGGCTTCGACATGCCAGAAGGCTGCTCACCGAACAGCAGCATCTTCCGCTTCTGAAGCAACTCCATCGCCAACTCCGCGAGATCTGAGTACTTCGATTCATCCTTCATCGCCGTGATGACCTCTGTCTCGTGGCAGAGACACTTGACGCTTGAGACCCGTCCGCCGGTGGTCTGGTACTTGACACTGGTCACGATCTGTATTCGTTAGTACTGTCTGCTGCAGGGCACAATGAACAAAATCATTGCGACACACCTTGCCCGCAGGAAGTCGTTGGAGCTCGTAGACGACACGAAAGTCAGGTGACACTGGAAAAAGCCGAGTCATGGCAACGAATCGCAGGCTGATGGAGCTCAAGTGCTTCGCCGCAGCTTTCGACATCCACTTCTTCAGCACTTCAGGATCGGTGATGCTCAGATGCTCGAAAAGGCTGCCGTCGTTCTTCTCGAAGACGAAGCGATTGCTTCCGTGGAAGATCGAGAGGACCTCACTCCGCAGCTGTTGATTGACCAGAGCAACGACCGGCTCCAGAGGGAATCTTCGAAACATCTTGACCTTGGATTTCACGCGCTGTTTGCAAAGCCGCACCTGTCGAAGTTGAGCTTCGAGTGAACCGGAATGGAGGCTCAGCTCGTTGTAGATTTGATTGCGGATTTCGGGAGGAAGGCTGAGTAGGTGCAGAGGCGGCTCTCTCGACTTGACGGACGTGAAGACGGACGGCCTATCCTCCGCCTTCTTAGCCTTCTTCGGCTTCGAGACTTTGCGTGGTACGGTACTCTGTCGCCACTCCTCAGGCTGGCCATGCTTCTTAGACGATTTAGACTTTGGTCTGCTCGGCTTGACGAGTTCCTTGTGGAGAGGCAAGAAGCCATACCGCGGACCTGGCCACGCTTTGCATGTGGTAGGAGGGTCGAATCCGAACCTTAGGAGCGGTGTATGCTCTTCCAACTTCATCTGCTCGAAGCGGATCATGATATCGGCGACTTCGACTTCCTCGCCGTTCATGGCCTCGAGTTGGTCGACGGCAGAGTCGAGCACCAGGTCTGACTGGAGCTCTTGCGCGCGCTCGAAGTCGGCGATAGATGTCACGTACATTGCGGGCCTGCCTCGTTTGTGGTACTTCCGAGGCGTCGGATTGAGCGGCATGTGCGAGGTCAGTGCGGGGTGCTCAGTGGCCGCGCGGTGAAGTCAGGAGAAGGTCATGAAGTGCGGCAGAGAATGTCTTGGTGATTCATGAATTTGTGAGTATTGCGGTCTAAAGGAAGTCAGTTTGCGTGAAGGTCAAGTGGTGAAGGCAGTCACAAGAGAGGTGGTGGCAGGTGCATGTGCGCCGGGGATCGGATCGCCGGGCCGAGTCTGCCCGAGTATTAGTTAAGCCGTGAGTACGCCCGTCAAGTCTTCTCCAATGCATTCCCAAAACACACCATCACCGCCGCCATGCCAACCATGAGGCCGCAAATACCGCGCGGCTCCTTTGCCTCGCACGCCAAACACCTCCACCAGAAGCGCCTGGCCTCTACACTTCCACCGCTCCCCCTGCAGCCCCTATGGCGCGGCCAGGACCCCAACACGCGAGTAGGCGCCTCCATTACCGGCGGCATGGAATGGCAGACGTCTACCTACAACTTCAACAAAGCGCACGGGAAAACGCTGCCGGTCGTGTCGAATAACCTGGAGAAGCTCATCGAGGCCTATGTCACCATGAAGAAGGTCAACAACAGGGGCAAGGACCCCAGAGCAATTCGAACAGCATTGGCTGCGAGACGGAAGAGCGCCGAGAAGGTCTATGTCAGTAAGCCACACATCAAGGACTACGGAGATAGGGTCGAGGTAACGGCTTTTGTGTTCGATGGAAAGGAGGGTGCGGGTGAAGCAGACGATAGGAGGAGGCCAGCCATGGGAAATAGGCCAGCACTAAACAAGACGGGGGCTCTGAGCGACTTGATCTTGGATACAGAACAGCAAAAAGGTCTGCAGACACTCATCGCCAGGTTATACGGCAAGACAGTCGATCTCAAACTGGTCAAACTAAAAAAGCCACATCTGGACGCGGATATTCTGGCAGCATTTGTCGCACAGCGCCTGAAAGATCGTCGGAATACACCCCGCCGAGTCATTCGAGACGCAACATGGAAAGCACCTCTCCCCAATGCGCAAGCTGTCGAGAACATCCTTCAGGCCAAGCACCAACGACAACCGACCAAGTTCGCTTGGACCGATTTCACTATGGGCAATACCGCACGGACTACCGCCTCGACCATCGTGGATCAGCTGGCGCTCAGCCAGGTCAGCAGTGTGGAAGTGGAAGCGGCAGGTCGTCTGACCAAGCGTTTGACGGCCAATAGATCACAACGCAAGATGGCGAGAAGAGGTGCGACAGCCAAGGCGCAAGGATACATGCTGAGAGGGTTCAGGAAAGCCCATGTGCAGTACGCATTTGCAGGCGGAAAGAGGAGAGTGGGACAGTTCGGCATTCGCGTCTCTTTGGGTCATGCATAGACAAAAGGAGGAACATCTATACGCCTCCAATGTACAAAATTTCAACACCGGTCGTTAGTATTTGAGCACTCAAGAGTGGCTAACAACCATGACAGACAGACCCTACCCATAGACTTCCAAAATCTTTTCCATCAAATCAACAAGGGGGATGATAATCATCGTGCAGCAGAATTTTCATCATCTTGCATCTTGCAAACTCAGGACTAAACGTCTTCTAGAGGTATACTCAGACGCGACGCTGGACTTCCTAGCTGACGAATCCGCGAATCGTGGTCTCACATTTCGAGAGTGATCAATCGGAGACATGTCTGTTATCGCTATCAGTGCCACAGATCAAAGAGGAACACTCGAGATGCCATTTCCTCCTTTCGATTTGAATCCAGCTTACAAGACTGCGGAAGATTGGCAGTTGCACGATGATGATCAAGCCCCATCAACAACGGATGACCAACAAAAAAGGAATAAACACCAAGCAAAAAGGAAGGGATTTCTGCACAGACCCGGAGTCGAACTTCAGGAGAGAGCGTGTCGGATCCTGAGCTTCGGGGATGTCGAGATAACGGGCACATAGGTAGTAGCTACTTCCCCGGAGACTGATAAAATCCATTGCAATATATACCTGGAGCTCAGCATCCGGGTTTATGCGGCGAGGAGTTTGTTGGATAGGGCGGAGGAGGAGAGTGGTCGTGGAGAAGAGCCCGTGGTTTGGATTATATGAGTCACGGCGTTTCCGTGAGTCGCCGAATGGGCGAATTCAGAGGAAGTCGTCTTCGAGTTGAGGGCATGAATTCGCGAATCGACTAGCGAAAGATACTAACATCGATCATAGAGGCTCAAAGATGCCACCCAAGCTCCAAACATCGATTGATTGAGAGCTAACGACAATGGAGGGACTATAACCATCGTGCAGCAAAATTTGAGCCTTCTTGCACCCTGCGAGATCCTTTGGAGAGATTATTCTTGAGATGATTTGATTTGACTTCTGATTTCGACTTCGACCTTGAACTAATCACCCGGCCCTAGTTGAGTCGAATTCAATCGAAGATGCTATTAAGCGTACAAGGTAAACTCCTAGTTCTACTAGCTGCATAATGATCGGAAATTTTGCTGCCTGATAAAGAAAATCTCCCCAATAACGATGCCTAACACCCCAAGAATTTACAAAAGGGAAGAGATAACACCCAAATCTGGAATCGAGCAGTGTCGAACGCCAGGAGAGCGGATTACATCCCAGAGATTCGGCCGTTGATCTCATGGTAACGAACGATTGGGCTAGCTACTACACAGTGACCTGCGAGATTTATTCGCAATCTGTACCTTGTGCTCTGCGCCCAGTGAGATGGAGGATGAGGTTTTGGTAGGTTTGGAGGGAGCCATGGGATCGGGACGGGTCGCGTTGGAGAGACGGGAGGATCTCAGCTCCAAATTGAGTCCTTAACACGGAGCTTCTTCTTCTTGTCGTCTGCTCCCATCTAAATTTACAATGATAGACAATGATCGAGTGAGGTTGTAGAAGGAGTGAAATAACATGTATAAACTTCGTATATTTCGTACCGATATGAACGCTAGAGTAGGTACATCTCAGCACGGCGATTCTAATTTCATGCGTTCGCATCGGACGACATGTCCTCGACAATCCACTTTCTCATAAAACATTCCATCACCGGGCCTTCTGACAGGCCATGGCTCGGAATGACGACGATCTACTCGCGCGACTCAATGCATTGAAGCCTTCGTCCGTCATGTTCAGCCAGAGCTCACCTGCTGTTGACGTGCAAACATCCCAACCACAGACAGTGGAAGACAGGCTCGCTGCACGTCTAAACTCCCTGCGATCGGGAGGCCAACCTGGTTCTCCTCCTTCCAGCAGTCGCGGAGAGCTTTCTCCCGCGGAAGTACTCACCGCTCAAGTGCGTGATGAAGGAGCTGCAGAAAGGGACCCGATCCGAGACTGGCAACAGCAGGAGGGAGACGAGCAGAGCCTCGAGGAACTGCTGGCTGAGCTAGGACCAGATGACCAATGGAAGCTGGATCCTGAAGATCCGAAGAATATCAGCCTGCTTTTGAGTGAAGCCAAAGCTGCTCTGCCGCCACCTTCAAATTCCGACGTCAAGGCCGATGTAGATGGACCAGCTACAGCCGTGGGTATCAATGAGAAAGCCAAGAAGGACGACCCGAATACCGAAGAGGACGAAGAAAAACTAGATGAGGAAGAGGCTAACGACTACATCAAGCGGATGCTCGCCGAACTGGAAATTGAAAGGAAACAGGGCACCGGCGACGAGGTTGATAACACCGCCAGCGAACAATTTATGCCATCCGATAACGCAACACTTGATCTTCCATCGACTCCCTCAAAACTACCTGAATCATCTCTAAACAACAATCATCCTTCACAGCAAGACACAGACCTGGAAGCACGATTTGCAAAGCTCGGTCTTGACTTGCCTTCTACGCCTACATCCAAGCCTTCAGCAAAGCCGAAGGTCATCGCAAATCTGAACCCAAAATCCAACTTGCCTATCTACACAGACGAGGATATCGATTCTTGGTGCTGCATTTGCAATGAAGATGCG
This sequence comes from Mycosphaerelloides madeirae, assembly GCA_002785995.1. Classification (NCBI taxonomy): domain Eukaryota; kingdom Fungi; phylum Ascomycota; class Dothideomycetes; order Mycosphaerellales; family Mycosphaerellaceae; genus Mycosphaerelloides; species Mycosphaerelloides madeirae. The sequence goes on along the minus strand of NHNV01000010.1, from coordinate 69,479 downwards.
TCAATTCGGTGTCTCGGTTGTGGTGGTGATCTCTATTGCAACGAATGCTGGCAAGACGGACACGGGACCGGACCTGGACAGGAAAGAGGCCATAAAGCGATGCAGTATACCAAGAAGAGACCAGAGGCGGCTACATGATAGACTCTGGAACATGAAAGAAGCTCAAAATATACGCTTAAATAAACCACGACTTTCAGGCGATGCATTTGGTGCTAGGTGATGCTGTCAACCGACATCCAAGTCGTTAGTCACTACTCCATTGGCACATCCGCTCGGCCACACGTCTTTGGACTAGCGAAACGTCACGGAACTGATCATTGATCAAGAGCAATGCCTGCTACCAGTGAGGGTAGCATGTTCGCTGACAGCTGAGAGCATATCGTATCACAAACGATCTTCTGACTCTCTGCTCCAAGCGACGAAGCACCGACTGCTCTCTGCTGTTCGACAATATGCAAGTAGTCAGCTTCCTCAAAATTGACTCTGTGTTGTCATACCACATCGACGGAGACCAAAAATTGTACCAATTGCAGGCTTTCCACGCTCAGAAGTCGACCGACATGGGCGATTCGCTTGTTTGTGGGGCGTATGTCGTGCTTTGTGGACGCCTGATCGATTGCATTCGAAAACGGCGTTAGGAATTTGGCAGGATTTACTGCCGTTCTCTATGTTCCTGCATGGATTTGATTATGCAAGCAGCGATCGTCTCTGTGCCACATCAGCAGTGCTCGCAAGCTCCCAACATCGGAGGTCGTATGTCAATTTTCGCCGACCTGAATCCTGATCCTGCACAAGGATAAATAAACGCCAAATCATTCAACCTGGATCACTTAACGTCTTTTAAGAATTTCAATCATGGCGACCTCATACAAGTACACGTTCGAGGACGAGAAGGCCTTTCGCGCTTTGAGCTGGTCGTGGGCGAAGGCAGCTGACACCAAGGTAAGATATTTGCTCGCCTCAATAATGCACTGACACTGACAAAATGCGGCAGGACTGGGCGCTTCTTAGCTCAATTTGCACCGATAACGTGCAAATGCTCTATAGTGGCATTGCTACCCAAATTGGAGACAGTACGCGTCCCCGGGACGAATTTGTGAACAACTTCGTGAAGCCTTTCCTTGGAGACGCAAATCGTGAGTACCTCCCTGTCAAATCACTTCGCCGGTTAGTACCCTAATTGTCTTCAGTTCATACGCAACACAACCTCGGCGCCGTAGTCTTCACTGCTGAGAGTCGAGACAAGGCGACTGGGAGTTGGCAAGGCCGTGCCCGACATATTCGCAAAAGTGAGGATGGCTCGGTCAGGGAGTGGTCGACCGGAACGTACATCGACCATCTCTATGAGCGTGTCGATGGGAGGTGGAAGTTTGCTGGGATCAGGCCACATACTCGTCTTTGGGAGGTCGGGAAGCCTGATGATGTCTTTGAGGGCTTTAGTTGATGCTCAAGGTGCGGTTCAGAGTGGGAAGCTGAAAATGCAGGGCGATTTAGGCCAAGGATATGATATTGGGGCGTTTCTTCTGACGTTCGTTCAGTACTCTTTGCCTCGGTCTGTTGGCAAAATTCTGATTGGAGTTAAGGTTGTTGATGGAGGTAGATGAAAAGAGAACGGTCGCTGTGCCAAAGGGAAGTGCACCTCGGCTCGCTCGGACCAACAACAGACGGCAAGTCCCTTCACCTCCTTCACCTCCCTGATAAATGGACATCCACGTCTTCTTCAGTCTACAATCATCACTCACTTGACACGATTTTCGGGTTCTTATCTCACAAGCAGGATGAAATTTGGCACGAATCCTTTGCTCGGCGGGCTGGAGCCCAAATCCCGCAGCGCCCTACGCCTTGCGCCTTCTCCTCGACAGCTAAGACACATGATCCTCATTTCTTTCCTCCTCACTTCATACACTTCCATACTGTTCAAACTATAAAAACTCTTGCTATTGACACACCGATCTGCTTTCGATAGAAATTTTAACACGCTCGTTCCTCGCCAGCACTTTCGCTCGCCAAAGCGCAGTCACAACCATGCCTCCTCGCGTCCTCCTGGAGCCTCTCGATGGCGATTCCGAGGAACATGCTCAGCGTCTCCATGAAATGGTGGGTGAAATGGGCTGGAGCCAGGGCGCGACGGCTGGTGTCCTCCAAGATCACCGCGAAGGGAAAAGAGCGATGTACTGGATAGTATGAGACGACCTATCAACCTGGCCACCAAAACATGACTAAAAGGAGCAACAGGTTGTCGACTCAGAAGATCTCAGCTACAACAGCATCATGGAGAAAGCGAGCTTTTCGTCTGAGATGTATAAGCAACCTCTTACCCGCAACAAGGCCAATGCATTGCCTTCGTCACCTTCTACTTCGTCAAACGAGTTCATCCCAGTTGGAAACATCGGCCTGAAGATGGAGCCTCTCAACCCAGCGCCCGAGGATGCCGACGCAGTCGGTAAATCCATTACAATGGCCGGTTTCTACGTTACCCGCAGTCTTCAGGGCACTGGTATCGGCACCGGAGCACTCGAAGCTCTTGCTGAAGTGGCGAAGGCTACTCCTCTCTCCGCGAAGGCACTGGTCCTCTATGTCCTGTCCAAGGAGACCGAGGATCAAGACGGGCTTTACAGATCTATCAACCAGCCTCCGCAAGTTTCCAAGCAAGACTTCTATGCCAAGAGAGGTTTCCAGGTCTATGATATGGTCTTCACCCCGGAGTATGTGCTTGATGGAGGACATACGTGGCCGATCAAGTGGGCTTACATGAGGAAACTGTTGACCGATGAGAAGAACGAAACGAAATGAGGGAGAGGAACGACAAACTCGAACTTCGATGTCTTAGCGCGGAAATTGGATTTTCCCGTACAGTTCGAAAGGCTAAAGCTCCCAATCAACCAAACATTCCATGGACCCCAACAGCTGCAGTTTCTGTTTGCACAAGCTATTGTCGTGTGCGTTTGCTTGCTAGCTGGAACATTGCACAGAGACAAGAACAATTGTGAAGTAGGCAACCAGAAAATGACTATTGCACTGCTCCATATAGGGCTTTCCCTGCCCCCGGTGGACTTTCAGAAGCCAGGAGCGCGACCCATATGCCGCTATACATGGGCTCATGCTCACCAGAATTCACCAATGTTCCTCGTTTATTCACTTCAACGGTTTTGAACAGCTGCTGACAGTCCGTATACACCCTTAGCGCGACGCCTATCTTTCACGCCAATGACTCGTACTTTTCACCTATAAGAACATCAAGACACCTTCGAACTACCTCGACTAGACAACAAACTTCCACAAAACATCGCATCCGTCAAACATTTCCTTTTCTGTCTTCGACTCGACTCGACAACACACTTCCGCAAAATTCTTCTCCGAATCATACATACACACCCGACAACCCACACACGCCAAACATGGAGTACATCAAGGACCTCGGCGAGGATGTCTGTCTCCCAGGCGGTGCAGACGGCGCAGACATCGAGAGGAGCCAGTAAGCCGCTGCGCTCGGACATGGAGTCGTCCACTGGAGTTCTCCTGGCCACGAAAACAAGGCCTCAGAAGAAGAACTCGTACGCCTTACCGACCAACAACTCGAATCAGGAACGGCAGTAATCAAGAATTCTCCTTGGCTCTGCAGAAACACTTCCCAGCTCATCCCAAGACTGCGCGCCTCATCCGCCGCATCTACTACCAGCTCGCTTGGGCCACGAGCTGCTACGCCGTCACAGCCATGAGGATCAAAAAATGAACTGCCTGGGCGATCAAGAAGTTCGAGCAGTTGCATCCAGAGAATCGAAATATCTGGGTGTTTGACCAGGAGGAGGATTGCTGGTTTCAGTTCAACGGAGAGACGTACGCTCCATTTGACAGCCCACCCCCGCCAACGGGTCTCTGGGCTGGGTTCGGATCAAGGGATCTACGGGAGAGTGGAAAGAGGGCAATTCGGAAGCTGACGCGGTGCTTGTGAGCGATATCTCGGACCATATATCTTTTCCGGCCAACAAATGTGAGAGTTCTGAAAGGCCTCCCAGATGACGAGATGACCTCGAAGACAAGCCACATTCGACAGAAGCATACGCTCTGAAAATTGAAGTCGTCCTCGACGAAGTCGCCTCGACAATCACCTAAAACTTCAAGAACGATTCCGCTTTCAAAGGGACCATCGACTAAATGCCATGTCAAGTGGCGGTGGTATTGCCGCGACTCAAATCGCCGTCATGCTCGAGAACAACTCTACCTTCGACAAGATCGCCCCACTGGACTACCCCCCTCTAGCAGATCCAACACCGACCGGGCAAATCATGCATCTCAAGTTGAGGAGGTGGAAGCCCGGATGCCAACAAGAATGAGGGCGTTGATATGAAGCAGCTACTTTTGCGTAATCAGCAAAACATCAAGAATCGAGACCACACCTTCTCATAAGAAGGGTGATAGGATGCGGGAGCAGTATTCTCGAACTTGTATTAAGCCGTTCACCGTGTATTTTTGTTCAAATGTGTCGTTCAAGACATCACATCAAAGACCAAATACCGCGTTTGACCCACCCCGACAATGTCAGGAATATAGCACACTGTCTCGCTTCAAGCCCCATCTCCCGGCTGCACAAACAAAACCCCATCCAAAACCGTAACCAACGTGCCATTCGCCTCAAACAAATTCGTCATCGCATCGATCTTCAAATGAAAGCCTCCCTCGCCGGTGGTCTGTCTGCTCGGCCAGAAACCCTCCCTCTTCAGATCCGAATACCAATCCAAGTAATTCACCGTGTAACCCTCAACTCTGACAGAGATGTTCTCCGTGCCATGTATATAGCCAATCCCGTCGTCGGAATAATTATGGTATGTAGCGGCGATGGTTTGGATGATGGAAGTGTTGGCGAGGTAAACGAATTCGACGTCTGCGAAGCCAGAGAACGAGCCGTGGAGGGTGTAGTTACCTGGGTTGATGGAAGGGACAGAGGGAGGGGAGTCGCCGGGGACGTAGGGGATGGCCCAAGGGATTGTGTCGGAGAGTTCGGCGATGGGAGTTGGAGTGATAGGTGGGCGGTTTGGCATATGAGCGACCATGATGCGTTCTGTTCGTCCTCCTTGCTCCGTGGAATTGTAGCAAGGAAGAGAGTTGCTGCCGCCGCAAGCAGGAGGGACAGTGAGGGCTTGCCAGTAGACGATCTTGGTTCCGTCGGGGGAGAACCAGGGATCTGCTCGTCCGCTCCACTCTGTACGAGCTCGTTAGCAACAACAAATCGATTCGAACGATGGACATACCTGGATCATCAACCTCCCCACTCCCACCCACACCCGCCATCGCCCCATTGACCTCCTGTCCATAATAACTCCCCCGATCACCATACCGATCCAACATAAACGGCTGAAAGAACCTTCTCGCCCCATTATTCCTCACAGACGAACACGCCGTCGTCGTGACCAAGCCCGTCACAGGAGGAACACCTCTCAACCCACTCATGAACTCCGTCCTTCCCGTGCCTCGAGTGTCCATGATCACCATCCACTCGTCATTCGGCGACATCTGGATGGGATCGACATATCCTGGATGGCTCGTCAAACGGCGAACAGCACCGGTGACGAGATCGCAGGCGTAGACGTCGATATTGCAGGCTTCGGCTGGGGAACCGATGTACAAGACTTCTCTGCCTGTGCCGCTGAAACCTCTAAGCTCGCCGATGGCGATAGCGCTGTTGTTGAGGCGGAGTGTGGAGTTGGTGGCGTACATGGGTCCAAGACCGTTCGTGTCGGCAAGGACGTTGACGTTGATAATGTCGTATCTGCACAATGTCAATAAGTTTCCTAAGCATCAAGGAACACGGAAGACATACCTAGGACCCAACGGCACCCCAAGCGTAGCATTCGCATTAAATTCCAACCTCCCCACATACGCAAACTGCCCCAGCACACCATTCGCATAAGCAAAAGAGCTGAAACCAATATGTACCTGATCAGGATGCAATCTCAACTCCCTTATACTCGCTCCCTGGCCCGATCCATCCCGCTGGTTGTTGAAATGAAGCTGATAAATCGAAACTTCGCGCGGCGTGCACTCCTCGCTCGTGAGTTGATGTTCTCCACAGCTGATGATAAATTGGTCTGCGAGAATCCTCTTCCCATCGCTGAAAGCTTGCGGTGCAGGATAGGATTTCGACGAGATGGAATGATCCTGCGAGGTCGGTACACCGCAGGTAATGCATTTCCAAGCGTCGCCGTTGAGAAAGAAAGTCCCGCTGGAAGACGTCAGAAATCAAGTATGTACAAGAAAGTGTCATCCAACTCACTCAGCCTTCACAACAACAACCTGCATCCCATCAAACGACCCCGCAGTAAAATTCAAACCCACAACAACATGGTTCCCATCCGGCAGGAAGTTGCCTCCCTCCAGCCCCGTCGTCTGTCCAATGCATCCCGTTGGGTGATCGCAAAACCCCATCGTCACAGGCGGCAAAGGCAAATTGACAATCTCGAATCTCTCCGGCTGCGAAGGTGGCGCAGGTATTCCATCTTCAATAAGTGGTGTATCTCCATGAACATCTTTCGGTTGAAGCTGCGGAAGAGCGAGAGCGGTGCCAGCGAAGAGGGTGAAGAGAAGCATATCGAGGGAATGAGCCTGTTGGTCTCTTCCTCCTTCCAATCGTCCTCTTCATCTTATATCCCCATCTTCAAAAAATCGGCAGCCTAAACCCCAACTTCCAAGACCAATAAATTCGATCTTGCGTATTGCGTATAGAAGTAGTGTAACTAGCGGCCCGCCTCGCACTAAAACCGAAGCCGCAAAAAGTGGAGCGAAGCCCAATGCGAGCCTTCAATGCAAGAAAGTGTCGATGCTGCGCCGATGTGGATAAAGTTCGGTGCTGCCTGTGAGAGTGGAAGACGCGCTCCAACAGACTGGAAGCGGACATGCCGAGAGTCCATTGCGGCGATGTCAACCCGAGTAGTAGTTGGTCAGCCTGCAGTGTTGAATGTTGCAACGCTTCGATCGGTCAAACAATTCGGAAATAGGCCTGCCGATGGGCGATAACAACCCGAACGATCGTGCTGCCTGCGAAATTAAGACCAATGAGCAGATGATTGAAGTGTCCGATTGGGAAGACTTACCCAAGAGACTCTCCATTCCCACTCAAAGCGACAATGACCCGGAAATGCCAATTGAACAGCACAAGAAGAGAGTATCAATATTTTTCATCAAACTTGTATTTGGTTTTGCTTTATATGTACATACACATATGTCGGAACTCCGCTCGTGGCAGACGTATTGAAGAGGGGGGGTATCATCGATCCAGGGATGCCGGCCCTTTCCATTGTAGCCACGTGAGGGCATCGAATCTCAACGCCCCGAAAAGCCAAATGAGCCTCCTCCCGCTAAGTTCAAATGCCTCCACCACGCTACGTATGAATTTCGTTTGATGAGGTCGTTATGGGACGGGCTTAGAACTCCCAGTCTTCGTCGACGGACTTGATGGCCCACTCGAACTTCTCGCGCAGAGTCTTGGAGAAGAAGCGCTCGATGGGAACATCGAATTTCTTGGAGAAGACGACCGTGAGACGTGGATCGATGTAGTTCTGCGAATCTGATCAGTATTGCGACACGTGTGGGTTAAGTGGACACAACTCACGATCTTGGAAGTGCCAAGGGCGACCTCCTTGTTGTTCTCACGATCCTCGCTCTGCGTCTTCATGGTGGCAATACGAGTGTCGAGCTTTTCAAGGTCCTTCTCGTACTTGTCGACCGAGGCACTCTTTCCCTCAGGCTCGACCTTACCGCGCTTGAGTTCTTGCTTTAGCTTGGCCTCGAGCTCCTTGGCGACCTCCATACGCTCGTTAAGCTCTTTGTCCTTCATGGGCTTCTCGCCATCGGCCTCGAGCTTCTCGTTCTCTTTGTCGAATTTCTTCTGGATCTTGGTACGCTGCTCTTCGACGAGTGCCTCATGATGGGTCTTCTGCCACTCCTGGTCGAGGCCTTCCGGTAGATCGAAGTAGGCGGCAGGCTTCTTCTTCTTCAGCTTCGGCTCTAGAGCGAGCATCATCTGCTTGACGCGGTATTGCTGGTAACGGAGAGCATTGATCTTGTCTTCCATCTTCTCCATCTGCACGGCGTGACCGGCAGCGACAGTCCGCTTGTGGTTACAGAGAATGGCGACCTCACGATTGGCGTCGTTGTAGGCCTTGACCTTGTCCGCGATGCTTCCTTCTGCCTTCAAGTCCCGCAGGAGCTGTGACATGGTGTAAGAGGCGTTGTAGGTACGGAAGACCTTTGCCGTAAGTCCAGTCATGTAGTTTGACAAATGCTTGTTGAGAGAGGAAGTCGTCAGGCGATCGAAGATCTCGTCTCCTTCCTGCTTGGGAGCGCGCTTGAAGAGCTTGAGATTCTTGAAGACTTGCGGATCGACTTCAACCTCATCGTAGAAGCGAATCGAATCCTTACCCAAAAAGTCGAAGATGACTTTGTTCGGTGGGCTGAGGGTAACGTTCTCGAATTTGAGCGAGCAGCAACCGACTGTGTCGGCTTCATCGTCACTCTTCTCGTTGCCAGCACGCAAAGCGAATCTGTCAATGAGGTAGACTGCGGTGGCACGCTGTCTCTCGGCCATCAACTCGGACTTGAGCTCCTTACCGTAGTCTTTCCGGATCTTGTCGATGTGTTTCTTGAGTTCGCGAGCCTTCTCAAACTTCTTGTAATCGCTCTGGCCCTTGATATCGGAATTGGCTGCAAGCATCACGTACTTGTAGGCGCCGTTGATGTTCTCCTGCCACATTGCCAACCATGTGCCCTCTTGATCGTGTTTGACCTCCTTCCACTTGTGACCGTCTGGTGGTTTTGGTACCATGGCTTCCTTGCCGATGTTGATGGTGATCTGCTCCGGCGCGACGCGCTTTTTGAACTTTCCGGTCTTCGGATGCTCTCCACGGCCACGAAAGAGGCCTGGTGGTTCCACGCGGAAGTTTCCGACCTTCTGCTTGCGGTTGTCCCACATGCAATACAGGTATGGAGCCTCCTTCTCGTCCTTCTCGGCTTTCAATGCCTTCTTCTCAGCAGCCGAGAGAGCTTTCTTTGCCTGGCGTTCTGCGTCGACATGGTTGAAGATGGGCTTGAAGTCGCACTCGTCGAACTTGAGGATCTTGACCTTGTTTCCGTCCTTGTCCTTGGCATGGCCAGTCCTGTCTAGCACCTCTTTGAAGTCGTGGAAGAAGTTCTTTTGGAATGTCGGGTTCTCGACGTTGTGTGCCGAGTTCAGCATGCTGCCGAAGGCGTACGCAATTTCTTCTGCCTCAGGATCCATGGTTACTGGCACGCCGTCGTAGAGCATCCGAACGTTCTTTGGTAAAGGTTCGTAATCGGGGGGAAAGACAACTCCGTTGTGCTCTAGCGTCGTCCACTTGATGGTGCCATCGCCCTTGCTTGGATCCTCCCACCATCGATATCCTTCATCCTCTTCGCCCTCTTCCTCTGGCGATTCTTCTTTGACCTTCCCTTTGCCCTTCTTGGGAGCAGCTTCTTCTTTCTTGCCCTTCCTCGCCGGGGTAGCTTTCTTCGCAAGCACCTTCTTGGCCAGAGGCTTGTCATCATCGTCTGACTCCTCCTTCTTGACCTTCTTCACGCCATTTGTCTGCTTTTTGGCTGGCGCCTTCTTCTTCTTCGCAATGGGCTCGTCATCTTCATCGTCGCTCTCCGCTTCCTTCTTCCTAATAGCTTTGGCCTCCTTCTCGGCTTTCTTCTCAATGGCAATTTTCTTCTTCTGAAGCTTTTGCACGATTGGCTCGTCGCCTGACTCCTCGCCAATCTGTGCTGCAGTGATGCCGACCGGTTTTGATGATTTCTTCACGAGCGGTTCGTCATCAGAGTCATCCGATTCCGCCTTCACCTTCCGCTTCTTGAAAGGCTTGTCGTCTCCTTCGTCTGAGTCGGTGGCGTCTTTGTAGCTCTTGCCGTTGGCCAGAGAGGCTTTCCGCTTTATGCCGTTGGAGATCCCGTTCGTGGCGGGCGTATCGATGTCCATTTCTTGGACGGGGCCGTTGGCTAAGCTGATGCCCGGCAGCACGCCGTTGGTCTTTGGTGAGCCGTTCGACATTGCGGCGTCGTCGGCTTTGGAGATGGTCGCCTTGGACTTGGCTGAAGCAGAAGGAGAGTCAGTGTTGCACACGTGGTATTGATGAAAAGTTTGCAGAAGTGGCGGATGAGTCAAATAGCTCAATTCAAATAAAAAGCATGTGGTGATGAAGGAGTGTGATGGAAGGTCGTATGTGAAGGATTGGAGCGGCGGAAAAAGCGCGAATTTGGCCAAGTCCAGCTTCAGGTGGGGAATCTGACTTGGTGGAATTCCGAGGGCCAAAGGACTCGGGGATTGGATGCGCGTGAGGCAGTCGACTTACCCACAAGCGGCCGGTCGTCCTCAGAGTCGGACATGGCAACCTGGAACGGTTTGCGCGCGTGGTGATGGGTTGTAGTCGCTCGGGCGAGGTGCGATGGTGGCGTGAGAGCGAAGTTGGCAGACTCGACGCGCTGTCCGGAAGTGCTGGAGACGAGCCGCGCCTTGAACGTAGAAACAGCTTTGGCGGATGAATGAAGCCTGCTCCAGTGGCGGGGCGAGGGAAGAATGGTGGATAAAGCTGTAGAGACTGTGCTGGAGAAGCGGATCTGGTAGCAAACACCCGGCTGAAGAGGAGGATTGGGCGAGTATTGGTGAGAGAAGGAAGGAAAGAACAATCAAGGAGCAAAAGGTTCGAGATCACTCAAGAGCCAGAGACGAGACGAAGGGCACGTGCGCTGATTGGCCAGCGCTGCGGGTGAAGCCGAGCTGAAGAATGTCCGGAAACGCGCATACAACAGAAACATGTGACGGCATTGTTGCATTCACTTGAGACACACTAGACTGCCAGCGACCTGATAGCGGGCATCATAACGGCAAGAGCGGTGTTGCAGTGGGTTGCACTTGTAGAATTGCATGTGAAGATATTTGACATGTGAGAAACGTCTCCACCGCGACTTTTGGCATTCAGGCTGCCGGCAGTCGGCCTTGGCGCTCCAGGAGGAAGCCGCGACGGAGCCAGCCAGCAGCGACCTCAGAGCTTCTCTGCCGACCATCTGGACTGCGACTTATTGCTGTACACTGCCATCCGCACCCGCACCCCCTCATCACCGCCCTCCGCTCCGCCCCTATCGAGCAGTCATGCTGTCTCGCGCTGCTCGTCCCGCGCTCAGGGCCGCCGGCGCGCAATCGCTGCGGTACGTCGTCGCTGTCTCCCCCGGCCGCCGCTCCCAAGCAACTCCCCCGGGCATCCCATCTGTCTCCCACCACCCCATCTCCTGCTAACACAAACATTGCTCACCCAGACCCGCCGCCGCCGCCGCCGCTCCCGCCCTCCAGAATGCCAACTACGCCACACTGCGCGAGATCGAGGGCCGCCTCAAGTCCATCAAGAACATCGAGAAGATCACCAAGACCATGAAGATTGTTGCTTCCACCAAGCTCACAAAGGCCCAGCGCGCCATGGAGGAGTCCCGCGCGTACGGAGGCGCCAACAACCAGGTCTTCGAGGAGGCCGAGACCAAGCCGCTGGAGACGGAGAACAAGAAGACGCTGCTCATCATCTGCAGCTCCGACAAGGGTCTCTGCGGTGGTATCCACTCCGGTATGACCCGTGCCACGCGCCGCCTCATGACCAACGAGCCCGGCGACTACAACCTCGTTGTGCTGGGTGAGAAGTGCAAGGCCCAGCTGAGCAGAAGCAATGCCAAGGATATGGTTCTCTCCTTCGCTGGTGTAGGCAAGGACGTCCCAACCTTTGCCGATGCCCAGGCCATTGCCGACCAAGTCACTCTCCTCCCCGGCGACTACTCCAGCATCAAGATCATGTACAACAAGTTCATCAACGCCACCAGCTACGAGGCGACCGTTGTTGAGGCTTTCTCAGAGGAGGCTATCAAGGAGTCACGTGAGTTGACATTCACTTTCTCGGCTCAGCATCGAAATTGACACATATCTTCCAGCAAACTTCTCCGCATTCGAGGTCGACGACGAGGTTATTGCCAACATGCGCGAATACGCCCTGGCCAATTCCATCTACTGGGGTCTCGCCGAGGGCCACGCCTGTGAAATCTCCGCCCGCCGCAACGCTATGGACAATGCCTCCAAGAACGCCGGCGACATGATCGACAAGTTCCAAATTCTGTATAACCGAACGAGACAGGCTGTCATTACTGGAGAACTGGTCGAGATTATCACTGGTGCTGCTGCATCCGAAGACGCATAGATGTGATGTGGTGGACGTTGATTTTTGTACCATTGTACATATAGCCGAGGCAGATCGGAAAAATCAAAGTTTCCCTTTGTTGGTATATGTCAAGGCTTTCGATGACTGGGTTTGATGGGAGATGTATGAATTTGTTGCAGCTGACCGCGCAAGGCAGGAAATCCCTCTTACAGACCATTGAAGACACTGTTCTGGAATCCTGCCTCTCCACGATATCGCATTGCAACAAGCCCATCCTTTTCCATTTCCATCAAACCCTGTCTCGGAGCCCTTGAGTTTGAGAGTATCGGTCTACAATCTTCGTTGAACGAGACAATCGAGACGGCTAGAGTAGGATAGCCTGGAGACAGCAAGAAGCACCGAGCTTCCCACGACACTTCACACCCATATTTCGAACGAGCGTCACAAGACAGATATCGACATAGAACGTAGGCATCAAAAACCTCCATGACTCGACCTATTGAGGGAGGGAGTAAAGGCTATGGAGTGGCTTGGTGTAAGGCATTCTCGTCGAGACTCCTGTTGAAGAGTCATCCCCGATGGTGCATTCGGTCGCCTGCGAACGACCTGGCTCTACTCTTACTTGGCCCATCGAAAGGCACGCTTTTGACGAGGGAAACCTTCTCTTCGAGTGTCATCTTCTCGCTGAAGGGCTTACTCTCATGGAGAGACACGCTCTCATCGAAGGCCACTTTCTCCCAAATACTCCTTATGTGTAAAGACGCAGGACTCGAATCTGCGGGTCTCAATTACAAAGCACCATACTAGGGCAATCTCAGCCTGCTACTACGTTTCTCGTAGAGGCCTGAAGTGGTCGTGATAGATGGCCATTGCATTCAATCCGCTAACAACTCCACTCCGACGCCCCTGAGAGCATCAATGGCCCACTCCGGAAACTTCTCTTTCTCGCCATTATAAAGTCGACCAAAGTACGCCCTCAGAAAATCCGGGTATCGGTCCTCCACAATCGCCTCTCGTACCTTCCGCATCACATCAAGCAGATAGTGCACATTATGGATACTGAGCAAATGCGCTCCAACGGTCTCTTTCGCCGCGGTATGATGAATGAATGCTCGTGTTATACCTAATCCACCCTCACTCTCTGCTCGACAGCAGATGCAATTGCAATTCTCATCTATGGGGATGAAAGAGTTAGCGTAAGATGCGTGTCGGAGGTTGAAGGTTCCGGAGTCTGTAATTGCGTTCCCGAAGCGCGCAGTGCGGGTGGGCCAGACGCAGTCGAACATGTCGGCGCCTAGAGCGACAGAGACAAGGATGTCTTCTGGAAATCCTACACCCATTACGTATCGTGGCTTGTGAGTTGGAAGCAAACTCGTACACGTTCCTACGACTTTGCAGAATTCTGTTTTCGCTTCGCCGCCGCTCAGACCGCCGATTGCGATTCCTGGCGTGTCGCGGGCAACCATTTCCTCGCAGCATTCGCGGCGTAGATCAAGGTCGAGACCGCCCTGAATGATGCAGAAGAGATTTTGAGATTCTGGTTTGGAGTGGGCCGCGATGCAGCGGTCGAGCCAGCGGATGGAGCGGTGCATGGCTTCTTTGATTCGGGCGTGGTCGGGGGAGGTGGTGGCGATGACGTCGTCGAGTTGCATTATGATGTCGGAGCCGATGGAATTTTGCAGGGAGATGGAGTGTTCGGGCGTGAGGAGCCTGAGATATGTTAGCTGTGCAAGATGTTTTGGAAGAGAGGTGAGATATACATTGGGGTACCGTCGTGCGGACTTAGAAAGCGCACGCCTTCTTCGGTGACCTGGGCGAGTTTGAGAAGGGAGACCATTTGGAAGCTGTGGGATGATCAGTGCTGAGTTTCTGGGAGATGAATTGCTTGTTGGAACATACCCGCCGCTGTCTACTCCCCGTCAGCCTTGTCCACGTCCAAATTCTACTCCTGCACACGCGTACCTGTCAAGATATTGTGCGGCCATGACTGTAGCTTATGCGCGCCTCCAATAGCATCCAGCGTCTTCTGGCCCGGTTTCAGTCCGCTGTATCGTCTCAGTCTCCTTCCCATATCCTTTCAGCTCTCCAGATCTTCGCACAGATGATACGTGTTGTTGAGGCATAGCCTACAGCTCGTCTCTTCAAGTTGCGTCGGCGTGAGACCCTTCAGGGAGGCCTGCGTTGCGACTGGCATGAACATGGGCAGCTGGACGGCGCCATGGGGAAGTTGGAGCGCCGCTGCTCGCGCTTTGGTGGTCTGCTGGAATCAGTGAGGTCGGTATGGAGGGAAGAAGAGTCTAACTGAGCATCTTGCGACGAGATCGAAGGTCAGGGCGGAAGGCAGCTTCGTCGAGCGCATATCATCGCCAGACATGGTGAGTGTGAGGTTGTTGGCGTCGATGTTTGATTCGGCCGGTGTGAGCTTGATTGAGGCGGACTGGACTCCGGCTAAAATTCTCCCTTTCCACACTTTCACCTCCCTTTCCTACTTCGCAACCACCTTCCCGCACGCTTTCTAGCCTTTATCAAGGAACCACGGCGCTGCTATCTTCTCTCGTACTCGACGGACTCAACCCCGTCCTTCTCACGTATCTCTGGCTTCCCATTCGCGCCTCAATGGCGGACACTAGCGGGTGTCATAGTTCTTCGGAGGACCGCCGGAGAGTACGACGACCTGCCTCCATGTATGCACTGCACAAGATGCGGATGAATGCTGGAGCCGAGCTACTGGGGTTTCTTACGTCTCAGGCTGGGTCGAATCTGAAGTGGCACATCTCGAGCGAGCATTTGAATGAACAACTCCAAGACATCCAGATTGTTTGGCGCAGAGAACTAGACGAGGGAAGCGCCGAGCAGATGCCATGAAGACGACGATGCACTGCCACTCAACACATTCGTTTTCGAGAGCCTCGATTCCCGCTGAGACTTCCCAGACTCACAATGAAGAGACAACTAATATCGAATTCTCGAAAGACCCCGTTGGAAGTTCTGGGGACAATCTTCCATATTCAGGAAGCGGCCACGATGCACCAATCTGGTCTTATAGACCGCCTTACGGTCTATATATCTCTTTGCGGCCGCCCACCAGTTGAGTAGTGCCATAGCAAAAGGCAACCACTCAAGCAGCACTCTGATCATGTCACAATCTGGACCAGGTTTGTCTTGCCCACCAAGCATAGACAGTGCTACTCACTAATCTCCTGCAGCCCAGTCCAACTTGGGATACTACGACATCAGAGCGGCGCCCGGCAAGGGCAACGGCTCCTTTGTACTTCAGGACGTCTCAGCCGGAACAACGATTCTTCTTGACTCGGCTCTATTCACCCTCGACATGCCTCCCGGTGCTTTCCAAGAGGACGACGTCAGAAATGCGGTCTCAGCTCTCGCGTCTGGAGAACAACAAACTTTCGACGCTCTACATATTCTCTTGAACCCTGTCGCCCATGATTACTATCATCAGATCGCACCGATGCTAGGTAAATTCGCCACGAATCAATTCGTCACACCTGGAACGAGTGACCTCGGATGCTTTGTCCACGTCAGCCGCTTCAATCACTCGTGCTTACCAAATTGTAGCATGGTTCGCGAGGGGGATCACATGAGGTGTTCGCTACTTCGCGATGTCGAAACAGATGAAGAACTCACCTTTTGCTACACTGGAGTCCTTCTATGTATGAATACCGCGCAGCGACAGATGACATCGCCGAAAATCATGAGTCAATTTTGAAAGTGCAAGCTAAACACGGCTTCGCGACAGAGACAGTTCGGCAGTGACTTGCGAAGGATCCTCATCCGCTCTTTGCTCTTCCTCACGCAGGGAAGGGATTGGGCTTACCAACAACCACCTATCAATCCTGGTTTCTGGCATGAGCTACGCGAGAAAGAGTGTCAGTGGGGTCTTCGATCAGGCTGGACGAATTAGCTGATATCATCCAGTCGTGGAGGTAATGGACTGAAGTATCAGGTTGTGTCCAGACTGAAATCCACATCTTGGCTATGTTGACTCGAATACAGAGCTATCGACGGACTCGGCAGCGTGGTTCCAGGAACAGTATGTGTCAGTGAACTACCTGCCCCAGTTATGTCACTTCTCTCACTTTTGGTTTGTGTGGGTGAGATCGACGCCGTACCTTGCAAACCGGGAACTTGCATGTGAAAGCGCAAAAGCTTGCGCTAGACAAGCTTCCCGTTTGCGGGCCGAACGCAAACACGACTGCACTCTTCGCCGCACCTCTTCTTTGACGACAGCGCTCTCCAAATTGCTTCCCTACGCACCCATCTGTCACAACGCTATGGCAGGCAAGAAGGCGAAAGCGAAAGCGCGCAAAGCCGCCAACATCACCTCCGCAGTCGCCATCAGCATGGACACGCCGTCTGAATACATCACGATCAGACCCGCCGGAGCCAAAGGCCATGGCGCTTTCGCCACAAAGGCCATCAAGGCCGGTACTGTCGTCTATGAAGAGAACTCCATCATGACCATCCACAAACACGTCGACACCATCATGCCTTGGGATGTCGAGGCCGCCTACTGCAAGCTCTCAGCCGAGGACAAGAAGATCTTCGACAAGATGCGCAAATGCGACTGCGACATCCCGTTCTGCACTGGAAATCTCCAGATCTTCAGAGGCAACATGTTCAACGTCGCTGAGGACTGGTCTATCGTCGGCGCTTACCCGATGGCAAGCAGATTCAACAACGGCTGCGCAGCCAACTGCGTTGTTGGCTCCAACGACTGCAAAGGGGAGCAGAGAGTTTCTGAGTCGCACAACATCACGGCGTGCACGGATATTGCTGAAGGCGAAGAGCTCACGTTCTGGTATATTGAGAACGTCCAATATATGACCACGGCGGAGCGACAAGCCTTTCACCAAGACAAGGACCAAAGCGGATGGTAGGCCTAATTCCCAGAGCTGGAGACTCCGGGATGAGCTGACATGTGAACAGGGAGTGCCTGTGTAGTCTCTGCTCACTCCCTCCAAAAGAAAGACTCGCAAGCGACCTCCGCCGCTGTATCATGCGCCATCTTCACTACTGGATCCGCCAGAAAGGTCAAGACCTGCCCAAAGTGCCTCGCACCATCAAGTCGCCCATCCGCAAACTCAACTCTTTCGAAATCGCAATGTACCAGCTTCTCTGGGCGCATCTCGCCGAAGCAGAGGGCCTCCGATTCGAAACTTGTCGCTGGCGCTGGTGGGGCTACGTAGGCGCGGTGCTGCACATCGTGGTTCGTGCTCATGACAAGCATCTCAATTACCTTCCTGTGGCAACAGTGGAACATATTCGAGAGTGGTGGGACAACGCGCACAAGGCGACTGCGGAGGGGAATGAGCTCAAGATGGTCAACGACCTGAGACTGCATGGAGGCACGTCACAATTCATGATATGTGTTGAGGACGACGGTGAGATTTGCTGGGATAGGGTCGAGGAGTCCGGGCAGGATTTGCTGCGCTCTTATGGTGGTACTACGCTGGACTATTGAGGCGGGTATTATTCTGCTTCAATGATGAAGAGGATCGAGACGGAAACCTGGTCGCTGTGATCGGTTGCTGACAGAAGGGCGCGAGGGAAGGGAGTGGTGGGCCGCAAGTGTTGTTGTGAGCATGTCAGACGATCGGACCTGGTCAGTGTAGCTTATGAAAGCCTGTCCCAAGATGGACGAATACGCAAACTTAGTAACATGGTTCTCTGATCTAGTGATACAGTCGAGCTCATCATGCCCTTGTTGCAACTCCAAAGGTGGTCTGAACCGGTAGTCTCGACTGATTGAAATGTGCTATCGGATTGGACTTAGAGTGCCTCAATACGATGCGACGTTTGGCGAAGACCACACATTAAATTCAAATTGATAAGAGCTTCGCACTCCACTACGCAATCGTAAGGAGTGTTTTTTTTCGTACGTTGACTTCCTCCAGAGTGGAGCTCGTCGAGATAAGTCTGCATAGACCGCATGTTGGACATGGCTTCGGAAGACTGACATTCCGTTAGCTTCCGATTCGAAGCAGCAAATCATATCTCAGCTTTCATCAATCTGCATCAGCCATCCCTTGAGTTGTATCATATCGTTCGATTCCTCCCGTTCGCCCTTGCTCGGTCATGTTCTCCAATTCCGCGGCATTCTCCAACGAATCCATTGCAGCAGCTGCTTCCACCGCATCGTTTGTGAGCAGCAACTCATGTTCTGCTCCAGGACCCTCTTGCCTGAGGTTCTTTTGCTGGCGATGCGTCTCTTCTGCAAGAAATGTCAGTAAAGATAATATACACTGAATGGGACATTGATGATTACCTAACCAAGCATCCAAAGCAGTGAAAATCACACTGATCAGAAGTGCAATTGCCAGAATTTGACCAAACGACCACTCCTGGTCGTCCCCAGAGGTCATATCACAGCCCTGGCCACCATCGCCCCACTTAATATCAACGACAACGTATGTCGCGTAGCCCATCGCAAAGATACCGTAGTTGACTAAGGCGGCGGAGAGGAGCTGCAGTAGAGGAAGCCAGTTCGAACGGCCCCTTTTCCGGCGCCAGGGGTTGAATTTAGCCACCGAAGGGGATGCCCGGGTTATTTTGGACAAGTGTTTGGCTATGGCGGCGTTCCATGGTCCGCTTTTCCGGATTGCGATGATAGGTGGGATCCAGCGCCACGTCAGATTGACGGATACAATACCTGCTACGGTCGTATTGTACCCGACGTCGTCGGTGAAGTACCATGAGAAATAGAGGGCCAGGATTATGGCGGCTTGCACTATCCCGAAGACGCTGCGAATCAGTACGGTTGCGGAGTGGAGTTCGTGGATGGCAGCGAGTGCTAGAACCGATAGATTCTGGCTGCTCGCGGCGAGTAAGGCCAGTCCCACGGCCAAGTTGGCATGCGGATCCCTGGAGTCTGGATATGTAGCGATGAGAGCGACTGCATCGTCATGAGCTGTTCGCAACAGGCCAATGCTTCGCGGCAAGGGTCTACGTACCTAACATGCCGATGCTCGTAACGAACTGCGAAAGGTCTAGACCGCTTACGGAGGCGCCGAGAACGTATGAGGTACGTTTGCCAAGGCGATGTCCTGAAGCCCTGAGTTCAGTCTTGTCATGGAATAAGATAACCACAATGGAAACGAGAGCCGTAAGCCAGGCTGTAATGAAGAAGGATATAATAATCTGGGGTAGTTTCAGCATCTGAAAACTTTCTGGAGTAATGAGAACTCACACCGAGACCTGCGACGTCTGGATCTGGCTTGCAAGCAGGAACTGTAACAATAGTAGCACCTCCGGTTTCTGCCATACTTGAGTTGATTCGAGGGAGGAGAAGATAAGCAGACAAGATGCCGGGCACCAGTAAAGGGTTCTTAAGCACGAGGACAGTACGATTTCTTTCGCATAGACTCTCAGCCCACCATCGCATACTGGAGCCATATACGCCAATCATTTGGCGAATATGCTTGGTGGCGCCATGAAAAGTGGCAAGTGGCCTGTGAAGCCATGTCGTGTCACCCCAGGTGAAAGCCTCGCTGGAAACAATCCAATACTGGTGGCTTCGATAAGATAATGAGATCGGGAGAAAAAATCTTCAAAAGGCGCGAAACAGAACGTACAAAGTGAGCCAGCATAATCCAGGCCGGCGGATATCCAGGGTGTACTATGGGACGCTGGCACAAGCACTCCGGGCCTCTCAACCTCTAATGCCCACAGCCTTGTCGATGTCGCTTATGTCAGGTGGGCGGGTTTGACGCTGTCGATATTATGGAGGTCTGTGAAGGTGCACTCACAAGGCTTTGATCACAATTCAGTCTGGAACAGACGAAGGGAAGACGCAGGTTGTATGGAGGCAGGAGAAGTTTGAAGTGAAGTCGAAGGTGGGCCTTTCATGGGCTCTGCGGGATGAACGGGGGAGGCCATGGACGTCTGCAAGAGGCTTCACTCCTTCGGTACGAGTAAACCCTACGTCCAGCGTCAGCGCTGCCTTCGGTAAGCCAAAACCGTGCCAGACCAACCTTATTAACAGCTTCTGCGTTCACTCGCATTCTCCTCGTGGGCTCTTCGCCCAGCCACTGCGGCTGCGTTTCATGGAAGCTGTCTTCAAACTCCCAAGCATCGCCGCCTTCGATGTAGAAAGCTTTGCCTTGAATAGTTACCGCCGTCTTGAGGCCTACGATGATGTTCGCCACGCTTTCTGGAGACTGTGTGAAAAGACCAGCTTCTTTGAAGACAGGGACAATGGCTGCAGCCATTGGTGTATCAGTGACACCGGGACACACTGCATTCACGCGCATGCCGTCTCTTTCGAACAGGGTTTTGCGAGATGAGCGGAGAATGCCATGGACAGCATGTTTGGATGTCTGCGTGAGATATATCAGCAAAATGTGACCATCAGAATGTAATATTGATGCTTACCTGGTAGAGAAAAAGGCCAGGACTCTCCCTAAAAGCATTAACGCTAGAAAGCAAAGTCAAGCTCTTATTCTCGCCCTTCTGCATCTTATTCCTGAGAAACACAGCTGCGATCCGAGAGAATTGCAAAGATCCGAGGACGTTCACATCGATGACTTTCGTATTGCCGTGATCCTGTCCGACGCTCTCGATCGTAAGCTTCGGATCAAACCAATTTCCCTGCTCGAAGATCCCGGCGCAGCTGATGGCGTGGTCGATGCGTCCGTACTGGTCGTACGCGGTCTTAAACAGAGTGTATACATCGTCGTATTTGGCAACATCGCAGTGGACAAACTTGCTCGATGGGTGCTGTGTGACTAGTTCTCTGGCTGCTGCTTTATTGATGTCGCCCAGGACTACGTGTGCTCCACTCTGCGAGAGAAGGCGGACGGTGGCGGCGCCGATTCCTGTTGCACCACCTGTCTCGCAGTTAGTACTTTCTGGTATGGCGGACCAAATAGACCTTTAGAGTGTGACCTGAGATGACTACGACTTTGTCTTTGAGGCTGCTGAAGAGAGATTCATCGGGGACGTAGCGAGCCATTGTACACGCCGGAGTGTGGAGGTGGCAGACTTCCAGGACCAGGTTGAAATTCAAGTGAGAGTTCCGCCTGTTTTAAACGCTTCGGGGAGGTGTCGTGGGTAATAGGGCTAATGAGAATGTCTCCGGAGTGCAGTGGAAAGCATGGTGGCTGTACGGACAGAGCTCTAGAATTTGCCCCTCACAGTTGCCCGCTTGTTGTCCAGATCGCGAAGCTGTGCTTGCTTACATCGTAGCTTAAGAAGCTGGACAGGGCGATATGCAACGATTGTGGTATCGTAGCCAAGGAGGTCCCGTTTTCAGATCGGGTCGAGAATTCTGCCAGAGGCTTCGGTGCCTCGGTGACATCTTCAACTGTCCATTGAAGTGATTTGCCATATTTCAGGTACGAATTTGATGACTTTTTGATGACTGTAGATGTTGATGAGGGAGCGATGTTGCACAAGGCAAGGGGAAACTGCTAAAGACGGAGGCACGGAAAGCACGGACCTGGCCTGGACCTCACTCTTCGCCATCCCTTCTTCTCCTCTTCTTCCCGTCAACATCGACATTCAACATCAAACCATTCACCGGAATGCCTCCTAGACCATTTCCATTTCCCATCGGTATCGGTACAGATATCGTCAAATGGGACAGAATGCAGGAGCTCGTCATGCGTGCAGAGTCGCGATGGCGAGACCAACTGCAGCATTTTCTTAACCGCTTTTTGACGCATCGAGAGCAGCTGGAATTTCGGGCTCGGCACGAGATTCGCACGATCAAAGACATGACACATAAGACTTGTGACGATCAAATGGCAAGATATCTGGCCGGAAGGTACGTAAGAATGCTCATCTTTGCAATTCGGAACCTTTCCCATCTGACATACCGCACAGATGGGCAGCGAAAGAAGCCGTCATCAAAGCCGTGCATCCTCGGAGATTGACCCTGATGGATGTTGAGATTCTCAAGTATCCCGCTCTGCACCGGCAAAAAGGTGTATTCGCTCTGATTCGAGACACACCCGGCTCCCCGAAGTCGCCCAACCGCGATCCATCTGACGAAATTCTACCCGAACGCTACCAAGAGCCCGACACCTTCTTTACCGAAGCTCGTTCACACGAGTCTCCCTCAGCAGACACGGCGGTCGCAGCTGTCGATAGCGAGTCAGCATACGGGGATCTGGAAGGCCAGATTGCGAAAATCAGCATCAGTCATGATGGCGACTATGCTACGGCCGTTTGTCTCGCTGTCAATGAGCCGATAGCAGGAGACGTAGGCGGAGAGGCTGCTGCACGAATGCCATGATGAAGTCGATCATATCAAGCTTTCAACTCTCCAAGAGGACCAGTCCGAGCTACAGTTTGCTAGTTTAGACCAGCGTATACGCTTCTGGGAATCTCGCCCTGGTATAGGCAAAGTCAAAGGATGGCGCAGCTTACAAATTCCTGAGATCGTGATGGCTGCTTTGCATCCGCATGTCCCAGTGAGCTGATAAGCTGATAAAGGCATCTCTCGGAATTGGAGCTCACGACGCCAGTGAATGGATCGGTGGCTGCAGGACTTCATTCCCATCGTGCGCTACTTCAAAAGCATCCCATCCCCTTGCTTCATGACGCCAATGTCGCGGGTTGAGCCACATGGCCAGTAAAATCTACAAACCAATGAGGAATATTCCACGGGAGGAAATGGTCTAGATTGTCCCTTGTCTCTGCCACTGTCCGGACTTCGAAACAGTTCGTTGTCGCTTCAGGGATTCGTACACTGGAAGATATCGCCGTTTTGAGCTGTTCAGCCATAGCCTGAATCAACCACTCTGGGCATCAGGATCAAATACAGAGGACTCCTGAAGTACATTCGCCTATCACCCGTTTTACTCTTCCTGGCTCTTGGACTTGATCAACAGCTTCCACACATGTGATAGTAGAGACGGGAGCGCAATATGAATAACATGTAGGAAAATTACGAGCCTGCCCAACTTAGATTTGAAATCATCACATGCGAGCACAGGCCAAGCGTCTGAAGTCAGAAAGAGTCAAGCATGTGCATAGCTCTCTTTGATCACAGCCTCAAAGCTCACACCTATAACTACAAATTCACCACTGTACATACTGTCACCTTGGCATTGACACACGACCAAGAACGGACGAGACTCCGGACAGAATTTATCCAGCTCTCTTCACATTAGCACTATGCTCAGCTAGTCTTTCCTGAGCCGCGAATCTCACCAATAACTGGGCATCACCATAGGCACGTTACGCCCACCGTCAGCGATCAAGGTATGATTTCGAGCATATGCAGGCTCATAGCCTCACATGTTACTGACCCCATTAGCCGCCACAGAACTCCCTAAGCATCTGATTCCTTCAACGACTCGTCACTGTCGAAGCTCTCCTACCACGCGACCTACAGAATCGACTAATTCGTGGCGAACGAGAATCTCACATCCACAATGGAGAGTCAGGAGAGCTGCCGCAAGCGTAAGGCCGCTGCCATTACTGGAGGTGCAGCTGCCGCCTCCGAACAAGTCGATGAGATTGCGTGCACTGTCAGTGAATGGTCAGTGCTTTACGACATCAGCAGTCGTCAGCACTACATGAAGATCAACGCGCGAGATACTGCCCCTTGCACCAAGCCCTGGTCTCAAGACTCGTACCCTTCGAGACTCTCGATGAACTACACTGCTCAAAAACTGCAGAGCGACCCTCCGAAGGGCTGCTCAAAGTTCCTGGTAGTTGATGTAGTCATATCTCCGACACTTCGGGGCAAACGGGATCTTGGAGGGGTGACTCGCAGAGGTAGAGCAGTTGGCACCAAAACCGCAAGCGATGAAGTCGTTTTGGATCCGGCCGATACGATTGATGGCGATGTCCATCTGCATCTGGTCGTCATACCCACACGCACCAAAGTGACATACACCAGTGCCAAAAGCGCCATGAAACGCGGTGTCTCGGGCAAGCCTGACAACGGTATCTGCACCCCGTATACCATCGCTCAACCATTAGTGTTCTACTTCAGCGAGTTCCGCGACAATGCGACGTCAGTTCAGGGGCGAACGTCAACTTGGATCGCCCTGGTTCCCGAAAGAGCCTTGCCAGCGGTACAGAGCGATGGAACGGAGAGAGTTGCGGTGCACGAAAGGGTCACTCCTGGCGCTCATTCAGAAGAGCTCAGCAACGAGACGACCAAGCTTCTAAACGGGTTTATTGAGGCAAACGCACTGGGCATGATCGCAGACTGTGAGCAGAAGTGGCCCGACCTGGATGGTCAACTCAAGCCTGAGATGCTGATGGCTGTCGTATCACACCTGCCCAGATCGAGGCCTGGAGAATTGTGGGTCCTGGAGCCAAGGTACCTGCGTGGCTTCCTTGCATTGCTAGCTCGCGAATGGGAGGCTGGTGTCTTTCCGGAAGACGCGCAGGACCTTCGCATCATGATGAACGGGATTTGCGAGAGAATGATCGACATCATTGGGCCTTAACTGTGAAATTGTGGCCTTCGATACAGAGGGTTGATGGACAAGAGGTTGGGAGCTACTGGAAGCTCCATGAGCAAAGCGATTCGATTTGGGGAGTTTCGGAGATTCTCACGGTATCTGATGCGGATTCGGGTAGGTTAGTATGCCTTGAGACCGCCACTACAGTGAATATGAGCAAGCAAGATAGAATATGATTTTGAGATTGAGACTGCTTCGAGCAAATCAAGTATAGGGACTCTTGAAACTTAGTAGCGTTACAACAAATGAGTCTTTATGGAAATCCGCATATGAATAAATAATTTCGGTGTGTTGAGCACATCGAGCGCCACGAAAGGTACCATACTACAAAGTCTGGTAGGGATTTCGCTCCCTTCAGGGATATGGAAGCATTCGAACAACGATTTCAATCTCCTAGGCCTGTGGCCCCCAGTAGGTACAGGAAGTTTTCGACCTGAGTTTCGTGGACTGCGGCACCTTAAATACTGCACTACAGCCTTAAGACGGTAGTCATTTTGAGATTGCATCTTTGTACAGCGAGCGATCAGACCCGAGATAGCAAATAGGAGAGAACCAGCTTACACATCCACCAAACAGCAACGACTGCAGCTGGCCCTCCAATCATTTGCATGTAATCCCGAATTCCCCGAGCCTTGAGATCAGCAAAGACATACCCATCATGAGCTGGGAAACAGCCAAGTTGCTGGAAACGTTCGAGAAGTTGATCCTTTTCGATCCACCGCTGGAGAACCCACTCCTCGAAAGCCTTCGTATCCTGGAAAGGGATGTCCTTGATGGCGAAGCGACGCCAATGCATATGGGCTGGAGGTGCTTTAACGCCATCGACGTATAAACGCTTAAGGCTATGGGTTTCTTGGCCGTACTGACCTGGTCTTCAAACGGTCAGACGAGCTTCAATGCATGGAATATATGCACTTACGGAATGCCTTCATATGCGATAGTACAGTCATACATCCATTTCACCGAGCTGGAAAGTCCCTGGAGGCAGAATTGTAGACCACGACTTCTTGGCAGCAAAGCATGCTTGAGGTCGGGGATATTGGACTTGCTTGACCACTTTTCACTGGCTTTTCTCCCATTTCTAGACATGTTCGTCCCTTCGGGGAAAAGCAGCAGCCACATGGGATCTCGTGCACGGACGTTAGACAGATGATCCATGCCTTCTTGGAGTTGCACTTGGTCGGTCTCCCACCGCCGCGACAGAAAAATCCAGGAAAAGAATGTCAGTCCAGCGCCGATGATTGGAATTTTCTTGATAGAATCCTTGAGGATGACGAAGATATGGCCATGTTGACCAGCGTTATAAGCCGTCCACCAAAAGAATATCCAGTCAGTGTATATCTAGCGAGATCAGCGTTGTCATCAAATATGTGACCTGCCCGCGTACCTGATGGTTCGCAATCAAGACCATACGATCCGGAAAATCGAAGAGAGGCCTTTTACCAGCGCGAATTTGTCCCATAACAGTGGCATCGCCGCTGACGCGGACTGTTGTCGGCGCAAGAATTTGATTGAGTCCAAGTATGAGAAGAGCGGTGGACTCTTTGACGATCGCTTGCCAAGCACAATACCACCGGCGATTGACAAGGTAAAGTGGTGCACCAAGCAATTGCTGGACATGCAGGCTGGAGCTCGTAGTCAGCTTGCCTTATGGTCACTGAGCAACTGGGGAGTCTTGTACCACACTGCAGCCCCAAGAAAGGTCAAAACAACCAAAGCTGACAAACAATACTGCACGAGTTTCGTCCACAGTGTCCGCGGCGAGCCTGCAGAAGCTCCAATTCCTTCGGAGTCTGTCTGCGCATGGCCTGGCGGTTTGCCATTCGTGAGCTGATGTTCTTCCATGTCGAAGATCGAGGTTGCGGAGTAATGGTTGAGTGCATGCAAAATATCAAACTTGAAACCTGGAACGCGTCACCTCTTCCCGCGCTCCCGCCGCCAGTACCGCCAAAAGTCGTCAACAACCGAGTCTCGACCAAAGGATAACTCCTTAACGCGGCCCTAGAAGGGAGATATTGTTTCTTGATGTTGTGCTGTGGGCTTGATATTGGTGCATTTGCCAAAGAGAGCGGAGGAGTACAACCCGGAAGAACAAACCCTGGCCGTCTTTCGGCCGCCGCAAGAGAAGAGGATGACATGGTTCAGCGTGATCAGACTGGCTCGCGCGAGACCATTCAACGTGAGTTTTTCAAGGATTGAGAAGCTGGGCTTTGTTGGTTCTGATGCCACGACTACCCGCAGTATAGAACACCGCAGTGCAACGCCAGTCGATGACATTTGGCGCTGGCAGCCGTTGGGTTTGAGACCACGGATGTGATGATGGATATCGCACAAGCGTATCTCCAACTTGGTGCAAGGCGAGTGTGCCAATATATAAGAGATCATATGTATGCTGATGTTGGAGAACGAAAAGACGTTCGAGGAGAGGAGAAAGAGCGGTCCATCAGGCTCAGATATACGCAATAGACTGAAATGTACACAGCGCCAAGACTTCACATAATTTTTCCTGGAATATTTACTTCATCGTCATTGTCATGCTGCCATATGGCTTGTACATCGTTGGAAATGAGTGTTTTCTGACAGTACGACGACCCATCTATCAGACCAATCTATTTTCTGGCTGCCAAACCCTTGTCTTTGTCTCGTACGCCAAGATTTCGCACACAAAACTCAAATTCGGCTTTCAAACCCTTCGTGGTGCGAAATCGCACCCCATAAGAGCAAAAAGATGTTCTGGAACCAGTTGAATCATGCCTCCATACGGCTACTGCAGGGTTAGCTCAATTTCGAAGATATGGCGTAGTACACTACTCACAGTTGAACCGTAGACCTCGGCATTACTAGTGCCGCGCTCTACCAACTGAGCTATAGAGGCTCCTGATGAGACACCTGTGTGAAGTAACGGTATATGAACCTCTACAATTGATTCCGAAGTACTGCCGAGGGTACTGCAGCCGCAACATATTCCGCTGGATATCGCAGTAACAACTACACGAAGAACGAAATTGAACGTTAGAACATCTCTCAAGCATCAAAACTTCATATTCACAAGGTATCTATCTCAAATCAACTTGATTCTGCGTCAAAATCGTCGGCGCCGTCGTCGACCACGCAAAATCCACCATCACAGGGTTATGATCGCTCAACAGATTGCCATCCTCCTGCATGAACATATCCGTCACATACTCCCACTTCGTAGCGTTCAGCTGCACCAACGTCCCACTCCTGTACAACACCGTATCCAGCGCTTCACAGTCCTCATGTGCAGGGACAGGACACTCCACCAAACCCTCGGGTATCACACCGCCGTGCTTGATCTGCACCCACGAATCGATCAAGCCGGTTTGTTCTTGCAGTGCTGCGGCAGCACGCTCTCGGGAGTACAATGTGTTTAGATCGCCGAAGACGATGACGGCTTGGTTGGCGGAGTTCTCGTTGATGTAGTCCGATAGTTGCTGGATGTTATCGGCTCGAGCACTGTAGTCTCCATTGGTATCGCCAGCGTCGGCATGGACGTTGTATAGATCCATGTGGACGCCCGGAGCGACGTTCAATCGCATGTATGTAAAGCCTTTTGACGTGAAGCAGTCACCAGAATTGAACCCGCATCGATCCCAGCTTATCCGTCGGAATGTGAGCCAGTTAAAATTCGATATGGTATTGAGACCACTTCCGAACGGGATATCCCCAGATGTTTGTGTTCGATAAGGGTGGTTGTCTGCTTCGTATAAGACTTTATGATAGTGAAAGTCCTCTTGGGTGTGGATGATATCGAAGGCGTATTGTGTGAATTTCGAACCAATCTGTGTGGCGGCGTTCGTCTTCCCACCGACGATGCCGTTATCGTTGATCAGAGATGGTAAGCCCGCAACATTGTATTGCAAGATGTTGAAAGCTCCTGATGATGCCAAGGCGAATGGCAGAGCTGTTACCAGCAACTCCACCGGAAGAAACTTCATGGTGATAGATCCAGTCTCTCACGTCCAAAGTCCCAGGATTGCTTGGATGTAGATGAATGCGGCCCTCTCTGCTGACTTGGGCGCTACCGGAGATTCAAGAATTGTTGCAGGAATTGTTGCATAGATTTCAGAAGTAATGCTGCAATTGGGCGGTCCAGCCGTCTTCTCTCAATAATCTCTCGTCGTCACAAGCAGAAACCCCATGCAGCACATACCCACCTTTTGTCCTCCCCAAGGATGTACTCCACCTGGGCCACCCTGACTGATCGCCGTCGTCCGACGCAAACATGTTTGGTCTCTGAGAGGCCGACCGGTATAGACGCAAACCCGCGCGCACACCATAGCATACTGGCGTAGCAGTCCTTGCAGCAGCTTACATCCTCGCTTGATACTGAAGCGTCATTCGTCGAAACCTGCATAGCTCAGGCAACTTTCTCCACCAGTTGACGGAGTCGATGACGATCATGTCCAAATGGAGAAAAAGTGAATCAAGGGAAACATGGTTTGGAACCAAGCGAAGCTTAGGTAGAGTTTGCATGTGGCGATGAGCATTGCACAAACTACCGAGGGACCCCGATTTTCCCCAGAAGATAACGACCTTGTCATCCGGAGAAGGTGGGCCACTGGGTCGTTACCGGCTGAATTCGTGGAGCGTGGTAGAGAATTCGACTAGGGTTTCCATGCGCGGAGAAAGTCTTCCTATCACTTCCTCGGTGTTTGGTAACAGGAACGAGGAAACCAACGAGAGAGGAAACTGACGAAAAAGGACAATCATAAGGAGGACAATGAAGATCCTCAACCCGCAAAATTTCCAAAACGACTGGGCGCCATATCAATGCCGTTGAGAACACACGTCAGACTGCTCCTGCGACTCCTGCGAACTCAGTAAAATCGGTCCTCTCGCGGCCAATCACTGCGCTGATGTCACAGGAGTGGCTTCGGGGCGTTTTTTGAAAGGCTACTTTTCTTGATAGCTGCGATTTTGGCAGCGGGAGGCGTAGTCAAGCTTGATTCTCATTTCAGCGAATCTCAAGCCTTTCCGCTGAAAGCAATTGCCGCTTCTAACAATGCCGGCCGTGACTGTTCAGTCCTTGGTTGTAGCGCCGTCTTCTGCGAGCGATTTCTGCCGATTCTCCCTGCTGCTTGCGTGTGCGAACGGAGTCCTTCAAGACTATAACATATCACCTTCCCAATGTTGGACAGCCTCGGAGTATACAATGCGTCAAAGCTCCATGTTTCAGCGAATAGTAGGTACCGTGCGGAGGTACCTCCAGCCTTATGCAGGATTCCGAACTCAATTTTATCGGGCCTTGGACGCTTGTGATTGTTGTCGTCGTCTATCACGCAAGCTTAATTATTATCTTCATGATCCTGGCAAGTGCTGCCGTCTTGACAGTCGCCACCGATGTACCCCAGACTGTCAACAAGATAACGGTCCGGAGACATTGCCGTACTTTGAACCGCTTCGCAACCGAGAGTCCAGCAATAAAGCCATCCTTGTCGAGAAGTTACTGATTCAAATTGTTGTGTGCTGTGCCAACGCTCCTGCGTCCTCAACGCGGCGAATACAGGCAGAGCTAAAGATAAGCTCACTCTCGCGCTCCTGTCGGAAATGTTGGGAGGCTGAATTAGTCACTGCTTGCCAGAATCCGGGAGCGTGCGCTCGCAGGAGCTCTAGTGATTTAGCTGGCTCCTTTCCACTGTCTGCTTGACCGCCATATCCATAGCGGCGAAGTCGGTCTTGAACGCGCGGTCCTTTTTCGACTCCGATGTTGCATTCTTCTGTCACGGAAAATTCCCAGGACCAAATCGTGATTCCAGCAGCTCCCCAGGACCCACGCCGCAGCAGACACTCGCAAAAAGAGGATCAGTAGTCCACCCTCCACGGAGCCTGTCGTCTTCCGAAAATACTCCCTATCTCTCAGGTGTACTCAATAGACACCCTCATCAAGGCAATCTTGCAGTCTGTCGATGCTCTCATACACGTGCGCTATATCATTCACCCGAAGATGTTGAGCCAACTGGGATTTGTGGACCAATGAAAAGTGCACACATTCTTTCGGTGTGGACTTTACCGCCGATCACACCAGCAAGGCTGCGTAGGAAAAATCCAAACACCTCATTCTGTCGAAACATCGGTCAGTATTTGTAGCCATGATCAAATGTGACAAGACTGAACTCATCTTTCACCCTTCGTCTCCCCCCCGTGACCGTCGATCCTGAGTATTGTTAGTAGATCGACCCCAGCAGATCAAAGAAATGAGAATCCAGTGCTTCGTCGCCATCCTGCCGTTCATTTATACACGTGCGACTGACTACGCGATGCCATCCCACACCACTTTCTGTCTCTCGCAAGCGAAAGAGCCGCAATGCCGCGAAGAAAAATCGAACCAATTTCCAACCAACGCCTCGCTAACTGACCGATAATGAAAAAAAGCAAACCAATTCAGAATAATCTCTATCCTTCGCTACTCCTCGAATCGCCGTGGCTTCTTCGTGCGTCGTCCGGCTCGTGTCTCCGTCACCGTCAACTAGGCTGGTGGGGAGCCTTGTCCGCCAGCTCCCGACACGGATGCTCGAGGTCCAAGTTTGAGCGTCAATTTCTTCTTCGGTGCGGGTTGTGATGCAGCAACAGCGGCTGGCGGCGAGTTGCTTATGCTAGGGATTCTGCTCGTCAGAGATAGTGGATGTGGCGGTGAGCCGGAGAGGCCATTCGGCGCTGCTGGGCTGCCGTTCTCGATCTTCGGAGCGGCCTCAGTCACGGGCGAGGCCACAAATGGCCCTGTCGTGCTCGCGTCTCCAGGTGGTCCGAAAGATCTAAATCCACCGAGATTCAGATTGAGCGGCTGCGTTGCTGTCAGACTCGGCGGAGGACTGGCAAGACCACCTGCTGCAGTAGACTGGAAGGTATTACTTCCGAGGTGTGAGAATCCCGAACCGGGCTGCGAGGCTCCTGGTGATATGAGTAGAGACGACTGCTGGAACGTGACACCGCCTGCAATGCCCCGTCCAGGTTGTGGCGGCGATGACACAATTTCCCGCATTCGCCGAGAGCCGTTCAAACCAAGCTTGAGGACCACCGTCTTCGACTTGCCAGCGAAGGACGCCTTGCGCGAGCCACCTGGTGTTGATACCTTGGAGATCTTGGCGGACTTGGGTGTTGCCTCTACAGCGAGAGGTTCCGTTGACTTTCTCTTGAGGCCGCCAAGAGTCAGCTTGAAGCCAGTCCTCTCGTTCGCGGGAGTAAGCAAAGGAGCAGATGATGCTGGAGGGGGCATAGCGATTGATGTGTTGATGCGAATTTGCTCTTGGGCCTGTGCCTTGCGAATTTCCATGGCCCGATTGTCGAGCTTCTTCCGCGTCTCATCTGCCAATGGTCCCGTATACTTTAGCCCAAGCTCTTCAAGCTGTCCGTAGTCTTCCCATGCAAGGCCTCTGCTGGGCACCACTCGGAAGTCGCCTTGCTGGAAGAACCGCAGCTTCCCACGACCTTCGTGATTGCAGCGGTAAGGTCGAGGCAGTTTCAGGATGACTGTGTGCGACGTCACCGCTTCGAACATCAGAGCAGCTATTGCGCAGAAATTACCAACTTCGTCGATGGAGATGTCAGGTGATGTTGCTGCATGCCACAGCGCTTGCTTGAAGCTTTCCTCACCCTGCAGAATCGCCTTGAGTGCAGCCAGGGCACCTTCAGGTGTTGACTTGCGAGTCGCTTCGATTTGTCGAACCTCGTTGCTGACTTCCTGCTCCAAGACAAGACCGTCAGACGGCACTGTGGGAGCTTGCACTTTCTCGGTCGTATCACTGCCAAGAGCAATGTGACCCAAAGCCTCACCGAAGATCTTGAGCATTTGGTCCCGGAAATACGGCGACTTATCATCGACGAGGGAGATGATCAAATGCTTCATCATTGGCATCCGTCGGCTCAGGCCGAGCTCATTCATACATCGGAAGGCGACCAGGCGGACGTTGTCCGCCGTGGTTGGTCGGGTGTATTGCAAGAGCTCCTTGGTCTTGTCTTTGACGATTTCAGCTTTGGTGAGCTTTTGCAAGCACTCGATTGCAGTCGTGGAATAGATGTTCTGATAAGTCACGACCCATTCGTCAATACGCCTGTACCGCTCAATTTCGTTGACAGCTATCAACTCGAAGTCGGCGTCTGGGTTAACTGGCTCTTCAGACTCCTCTGGTTCTTCAGGCTCGTCTTCGCCGAAATTGAACTCGTACGCCGTCGGTGCGGGCGCGGCCGGTTGAATAAGCCGATGCGAGGCAACCAAGGAATCGGTCAAGCAGTTCATCAATGTCGCGACGTAATGGCAGTCAGAGAAGGCGTTATCGGAGTTATCGTTGAACTTCAGCTTGTCCACGAAGAATTGTCGGACTTCTTTTGGCACTATGCCATCTTCGTCACGCAGCATGACCATGGCGGTTGGAATTGCGCACTGCATGATGAAGTTGACACGATTGGAGAAATCGTTCGGTCGAGGCATGAAACCTTGGTCGTCCTCGCAGAACATCTCGGCAAATGCCTTGGTCAGATGATGTCTGCCAATGTTCAGAAACCGAAACTCTTTTGTGGCAAGTTGGGCAATTCCTTCCGCTGCCATGACCCGGACGCCATAGAAGTACCGCTCGTCCATCAGAGTCCTGACGAGGATCGACAACGACACCTGATGACAGTTCGCTCCGACCAGAAACCGGATTGACTCATACTGAGCCACAAGGTCCCTATCTTGCTGCAGCTGAGAGATGTACATGTACAATGGCATGACGAGATGAATCTTGCCGATCCATTCGAAGTCGGCGTCCATCCGAATCCATTCGTAGCTTTCTTGGCCCATCTTGTCTTCGTCTTCCTTGGACCAATCCTCGAGCTTCCATTGCCGCATCTGTTCTTCGGAGTCGAGAATGTCACCCAAGCAGTAGAGCAGTGAACCTCCTTCACCTTCTCCGTCAGGATTGCCTTCCGCAAGTGCACGCTCCTTTTGTCGTTTTGAGCGTTTCAATCGCTTGTACTTGGTGTTGTACGGAATCTCGAGCTTTGTGACCGGCTCTTTGATCTCCACGATGTGCTCGTATGGTGTGCCATCAGCCTCGTGAATTCTAATCGTCATAGGCCCAATGAATACATTCAAAGGCTCCGGAGCCCAGACCTCGTCGACATGCTCTTTGATCTCCCTCATGAAATTGCTGGGCTCAAATGGCGGTTTTGTCTTTCTCTCCAACTGTCGCTGCCGGATTTCCATCTCGACAACGAGCTTCTTCTTGTTGAATCGCTGAGTACAGTAGAATATTGGACAACCGGCGCCATGAACCCACTGTCGGAAGAACGAATCGAGCTTGTTATGACCCAAACGCTCACAAACTCTCTTGAAATCATCTGTCGAGAGCTCAAGATTATTCATACCATCGGTCGATCTCGCTGTCAGCATGATCTTGGTGATGATTCTCTTGACACCAGTTGATCCACTGGACTTGACCAGTCGTCGGTCGAGGATGCCAAGAACAAGGCCGGACTTGAGATTTAGGAAATCGAGGATTGAAGGGTCCAAATGGAGGAGGTGGCCAAGCTGATAGATCGAAGGTCGATCAACGTCAAGCTCATACACCTTTTCAGATGCAAGCTTTTGTTCCCATCGGTACTGATTGTTACCAGCAAGCTTCTTCATGAAGTGGTCGCTCATGTATGCGGCTATTCCAACGACGGCCCAAGTATCGGTAGGCTCCTTGGCGACGATGTTAATGCCGCTCCATTGGTCGGCGAGAGCACGTGCAAGGAGACGCGTGTTCTTATCCATTGGCTCGATGATGTCCGCTGGAAATAGCAAGCGGTTGCTGCAAATCGAAAATCCAGCAGCTCCTGCGACGTCGTGCGTGGCATCATCAACAAAGAGCATTTGATAGCTTTGAAACGGATACCGTCCAAATTCGACGTGGAGATAATCCAGAGCTTGGCACATCGGGAAGCATGTGTTATCGAGCTCTTCAGCGCGACCAGGGAGACAGTATCCATCGACTCTCGTTCCGGTCTGGCCTGCTTTCGCATCACTTCCTGATTCGCGCGACGTTGTGAGATCGACGTGCTCGAAGGGTCCGATTGCGAAAGCCACATGTCGCGCTGTTACAGGGGTGTCGAGACTGAATGTGACCGTATGCCGAGTGTCATCTTCTGGATCTGCGACATCGTGGGTCACATCTCCGACACAAAGAACGACCACCTCCAATACAGCGTCTTCTTCGCTGAAGTTGATGAAGAAATCGTCCTTCTCAGGGGTCGCGTCCGCTGTTTGTAAATCCACGCCATTCACCATCTCGATGTCGCCGTCAGCTTGCAGCTCCGGACGACCATTGGGTAGCGCGGGTGCAGCCTTGGGTTTTCTGAACGCGTCTCCCAGTGTTCGCGGGCAGCGGAATGCAAGCTCCCACACACAGCGCGAGGTCGAATCGTCTAGACAGGGAAAGATGTGTGACAAACTACCAGGCCACGACTCCAGCTTGGAGTACATGTACGGGTAGCGCTTGTCGTCTTCGTCGCATCCAACCCAGTGTATTCCATCACGGAAGTTGACCACTTCAAATTCGATGGTGATCTTGATTGGCGCAAATTGTTGGAGTGGCATGTTTGACTTCTCGATTACTGGCGTCTCGACTGCTCCCAACACGTCGCTATCCTTCCTCAGCCCGTTCGATGCGCCATTTGCCAGCGCCTGGAGGGCTGTGGGATCTGCCAAGATCTCAGTGATCTTGACCTTGGCGGGCAACGTGATAAGAAGTTGCGGTTCGGGGGACGGTCGCAACGAGCTTGCGATCCGGGACTTTAGCATGCCGTGTTGGTGTACGGTCGACTTATGCGACATGGAAGCGCGGTGGTAGGGATCAAGGTATTCCCATTTCGCGGCCATACCGCCCACCTGGACGGAGGTGGGCTTGCATTGGCGGCAGTGCAGGCGGAGCTGTCGCAAGTCCCTGCTCAACGGCTCGATGGTGATCTCGGTGCTTCCCTTGAGCGAGCGACTCGGGAAGTCGACGTCGAGATCCACGCGCTGCTTGGTCACGGTCCATTCGCGCATCGCCGGCGCATCCGGCCAGCCTCCTCCATCTTCACCGAGCGCAGGCATCGTGCCGCTCTCCTCGCGGAACCAGCGCGACGTCGGCGGTTGTGCTCATCGGGCGCGCACGTGGGAGGTGGTGTGCTTCTTTGGTGCTGTCGACTAAGGCGACGTCTGCTCAAGGGTTCCGTGCGTGCAGTGGGTTGGCGTTGACGGGCGATGGCGCCGTAGTAATATTGAGGCGGTGACGTAGAGGATGATATGGTCTTCGTTGCGTGCGCTTGGTGGCAGGTGGTGGTTTGGCCGATGTCGTGGTCAAGGTCCAGGTTGAGGTCGAAGTGCGAGAGCCTGAAGGCGGCGGAATGATGCCGCTCGCTAGCGTGGAGTTCTCAGGCACACCAGTTTTCTCTCATGCGCTACCATTTCTTTCACCTCGCCTCTCATCACCTGCTATCACATGCAAGTCCATCCAACACGTGCGCTAGCTTCTACTGCCACAATAAAACAATGTTCACGTATCTACGCTATCGACCTGCGCCTTCGAATCCTCCTGAGCCTCTCCTTTCCGGACGAAACACTTGCATATCCCCTCAGGAAGCAGCGACTTGTCTACAATGCATAGCGTTTGTCAGACTGCCAGTACGGGCTCAATATGCGAGCCTAGAGATGTCGTCGTACGAAAGCGCTCAGCTCGCCAGTGATCTCGCCTAAGCCTATCTCTCGTACTCCACAGCTATGAGCCTATTGGTGCGGCACACGTTACCCATGCCTCACACTCTTTCTCTTGAGATATTTCTGACTGCATCCGCTCTCTGACTACACGGCTCGATTTATTGCACCACTTCCGCCATGGATGGCAAGGTTGTCAACGTCGTTGCTGAGAGCACAGCCTCCCGGACACCCGAATCGACACCTTCCGAGCACGGCGCAGACGAAGCAGAAGTTTTCGACTCGAAAACTGGAGTAGATTTCCGCACCGTCGGATGGCTTCGCGCGGCCATGTTCTGCGTAAAGATGACTTTCGCTACCGGCGTCCTCTCCATCCCAGGATCGCTGTATACTCTAGGAGCGGTGGCTGGATCCATTTTCGTCCTCTTTTGGTGCCTTCTCAACACATATCTTGGCTACATCCAGGGAGTTTTCAAGATAACACATCCGTCGATGCACACCATCACAGATGCCGCTTGTATTGCTGTGATCGATCTGGGATATTCGAGACAGGCAGCGGCGATCACGAAAGAAGTAACGGATGTGCTTTATATGGGGACCTGGATTCTCTGCTCGGGTGCTTCAATACTGGGGCTTACCATTGCCCTGAACGCTGTGTCAAGGCATGCGACTTGTACAGTGGCGTTCGGTTTTGTGGCCTACTTCATTGTCTGCGCCGTAGCCAGCATTCGACGCATCCACCGCCTGGGCTGGATCGCCTGGGTTGGCTTCTTCTCTATCACAACAGCAGTGTTGATCGTCGTCATCGCAGTAACAATACCTGCCCGACCAGCCGCAGCTCCACAAACAGGCGACTTCGAACTCGGTTTCTCCGCCCTCCCTCCCGCCGGCACAACATTCGCCGCAGCATGGGCTGCCTCCATAGCCATCTTCTCGTCATCCTCAAACACATGCGGCTTCGTCCCTGTTATCTCCGAGATGCGCAAACCTCAAGACTTCTTCAAAGCTCTCTACACTTGCATGGCCTGGGTGACATCTGCCTACCTCGCCTTCTCTTTAGTGGTCTACGCTTATTGTGGGAAATGGGTCGCCTCGCCCGCTCTGGGATCTGCTGGACCTACGATCAAAATCATCGCCTACGCTATTGCGATTCCAGGAATGATCGCGGGATCAATGATATGTGTTCATATCGCGGCCAAGAGCTTGTTCGTTCGACTGTTGAAAGGCAGTCACCACTTGACCGAAAACACGACAACTCACTGGATCGTATGGCTCTCGTGTACTTTCGGGACTGGGTTACTCGGATGGATCCTGTCTGAAGCGATTCCCTTCTTCGGATCTCTTGTTTCACTCATTGGCGCTCTCGGATTTGGACCACTGGGGATCTGTATCCCAGCGATACTCTGGTTCGCCCTCGAGCGCAGGAAGACTGGCAGCGTTAAGCTGAGTGCAGGTACCGTGTTGCATGTCTTCCTTTTCGTTCTTGGGCTGTTTGTGACGATTGGGGGAACAAATGCTAATGTGGTTGAGATCATCAAGCAATACGAGGAGGGAGCAGTGAGTTCGCCGTTTACTTGTGCGGATGACAGTGGCACTGTTGGATGATCGAAGATGCTTTTGAAAGATTAGGTGTTCGCTTAAATATGCATGACCAAATTCCATATACCAATATACCAATACAATGCCCGCAACCCGCAACGCACACCAAGGGTATCGTCCCAAACATATCATATCATATCATATTAGTACATCCGACCTTATCTCTAGTTCAATGACTCCGAGCTCTGCCTATTTCCGCCCCCATTCTCCGCTCGATTCTGATTCGCCTTGTCCTGATCGGCATGCTTCGCAGCATCGAACACATACATCGGGAACTCCAAACCGATCGTCCTCTTGATGAACACCGGAAGACGCTTCCAGACCGCAGGCGGCATCAAGATGAGGATGCTAGTGTCGTGCAGATACTGCTCATATGCTGGCCAGCCAACGCCTTTCTCATAGCGCTTCTTGGCGCCTGGACGCTCTTGGAGTGTCAAACCGGAAACGAACATGAGTAGGGATGTAAGGAGGATCCAGCCGACGCAGGAGGCATAGAGAGCTGCGTAGGCTCCTGAGCCGGAGGGTACGGAGCCAGAGACGGCTGCTGGAGTTACTGCGATGATGTAGATTGCTGTAAATTCCGGTCAGCAAGAGTATCGTCAACACCTTTTCTCGGAATGAGGGACTCACAGACTTGCACCAAAATCTCCCCAGCATAGTTCGGATGCCGACTATACCTAAAGAAGCCCACATTGCACACAGCACCAGGCTCCTTCCCAGGCCCCTGCTTAAACCTATACTTCTGCACATCCGCAATCGCCTCGGTCAAGAATCCCACTGCAAACATGATAATTCCCACGATGTCCGTCGCCTTCCCAAACCTCGGCTGCGGATACTGCAGCACATTCGGCGAATTCAACACCGTAACCGGCATCGAAACCGCCCACACCCAGATCATCTGAAAGACCCAAAACCCCAAAAACGGAAAGAATTTATCGCGCTTGTCGTCGAATCGGTCATCGCTCCCAGTTTTCAGAATCCGGAAGAAGAGGAATCCAGAGAGTCGTGTTGCCCAGAGGATGATGAAGGTGCTGGCGACGATTTGGCGTGCGTTGGTGGCGCCGGACATACTGAGGGTTATGATGGCTAGCCATACGAAGTTTGAGCCGCCCCAGAGGTCGGTAAGCTTGTCGAATTTGAGGGAGAAGGCGATAGCGAAGCCGACGAGTTGATAGGCTATTGTGATGAGGAGGGTGATGGAGAGGTAGTAGTTGTCCAGGACGTGGGTTGGGGAGTGCGTGAAGTTGCCCATTTTGAAGGCTCTCCTGATGTGTTTCTTTCTTTCTTCGATTTTGACCACGTCCAAGAGTAATTAATATTCTTGTCGGAAGTGGAAGAGATGGCCAGATAATATATGGGAGAGCCTACGCCCTTACGTGACGACGATGGCGTTCCTCGCACTCAACGTCTCTTTCGGACGTAGATATTCCCGTCATCGTGGACTTTGTTGTTGTCGCGCGTCATAGACCCGGTAGTCCGGTCGCCATTGCCCGTATCGGGTTCGGATCGCGAGCCGAAGGACCGGGCCGAGACCTTGGCGCTCAGACGCTTGGACGCGACTTCTCCTTCAACCAAGTCGCGTGGTATCTCTCTCCTCTTCATCAACATCGCCATCATTATCACACCCAACGCGGACTGCCAACTTTCGTATCTATGTCATGCCAGGTCAGGGCGCGAAGTCCAGGAAGAGCGTGAAACAAGCGAAAGCGAAAGCCGCCCTCAAAAAGGCGGCCAAACGGGAGGAGAAGTTCATGACGAGCCTTCCAGAGATCACAGAGGTAACATGATCTAGCTCTTGGTCCAGAAGGTAAGTACTGACTCCCTCAGAACGATCTTCTCTCCTTCCAACTCAGCCACTTTGACGACGACACCCGTCCAGACGAGTGGTTTGTAGATCCCGAGACAGCGACCAATATTGAACCCGAACCAGAAGACGATGACCTGGGATACTATCCCGACGGCGTGAAGCGAGCACTCACGGATGAGCAAATTGACATGTTCAGGCGCTCAGAGCTGTGGCAAATGGAGCGGGAGCAGATGCTTGAGCAAGAAGAAGCGCAAGACCACGGAGAGCCTCAAGACGGCGCACGCTCACCCGTATCGGACGTGTCAAGTCTGGAGGGCGATCTGCTCGCTTATGCTTCCAAGTCAAAAACTCTTCCGCCATCGAAGCCGGCAGGTCCTACGCGAAAGTCTTCTACGAGGCTCTCAGTTCCTCCCCGAAAGTCTTCTTCGAGTCACCAAACCAACACATCGGGCTCCACAGGATCCAAGAAGCGCAATCGTTCGAAGGAGATACCGTACAACCAACGCCACAAACGACAATGGGAGTCATATGTCGAAGATGTCGACTCCATCGAAGGCTCGCTGACGAGTCGTCGTATCGCCCGAGAACTTGACGACAAGCAGACAGAGCCCTTGGAACTCGACTACTGAATCACATTGGACTCCTGATGGGCGTTTTTATCCAGTATGACTGTGTGATACTCTCACGGCCTCCGCGGTGGTTTCCGAAAACTATTGTAAGTATTCCCGATCAAAACCCATGCATCGAATGATGAGCATTATCATCCTTAGACGGAAAGCCTTCCAGGCACGCTGTCATTGGTTTCGGTCTTCGGACACTTAACCATACGGAACCTGGACAAGGTGCTGTCGACTTGTCTAATCTTCTCTCTGACCGATCTTCTTTTATATCATACGTTTGAGTCGCCGTACGAGATCTCCGCTAACTACGATACAGAATATAAAGCTTTGTAGCCGACCGCAGTCAATTGATAAAGCTGAATCGAGTCGCTCTGCTAAAAACCACGGAAGAGTGCGTGTCCTCCCGCTGACTCTGGACTCGCTACGAAGGAGCGCTCGGTCACTGAAAAGACCTCGTTAACTAGCAAGGTACCTCAACAGACTACTAACCATCGTAATTCTTCACCCAAGCATCTAACCACCGAATCGCTTGGAAGTAAGCACTCTCTTGTGCAAACGCCTTCTTCTTGATGGACAAATCGGTATTCACCGCAAAATCATGCTCCGCATCCGAATACAACACAGTCTGGTACGTCTTGTTACCATTTTGCAGTATCCCCTCAATAGTCGTTCGATTCTCGGCCGAAGTTTGATCGTCCAGAGCACCAAACGCGATACTGACAGGACCGGCAACTGCCTCCCACTCAGAAGCCAGCGTATCCGCTGGAGTAGACGCAAATCCAGCTTCAAGTTCCCCGCCGGCTGCCAGGTGACGTGCAACATAGCGGCCGCCGAAACAGTATCCAGCGCCCCCAATCTTGGTGACGTTGAATTCTGTCCGCATGGAGCTGAGAGTGGAAGCGATAACGGACTCGGTCTCGTTTTGCGGGTGCTTCTCATACCAGGCTGGAAGACTAAAGGTGGAGTTCGGAGAGCTTAAAGCCTCTGCCGGAACGGGATCACCGTGGAAGAGGTCGGGCGCTACGACGAAGTAGCCGGTTTTTGCGATGCTGTCGGCAAGGCTGGAAAGAAATCAATCAGCCAATTTCGTATCAGTGGGATGTCAAATCGTACAGTCTGTTGTTCAAGAGCTGGACACCGAAGATATCGGTCAGGAAGAGGATTCCTATGTTGGTCTTCGATCTTTGCCCGGTGACGTACAAATTTTCTTTCGTCGGACCGCATCAGCTCGATTCCGATAGGTGATTCAACAATTTTACGAACCTTCACCAATCGTCTGAAAATGGCCCGTAGAGTTCTCACTACGCACGATGCCGTCCACACAGCACGTCGAGGAATGCACTGCTGCGAAGAGCAGAACAGTAGCCGTGAGACTACATCCGGCGGAGAGCTTCATCTTTTTTGGAGTGCACGAAGGGAATGGGAAGTAGAACATGTTCTAATTCTTGTCGAGGCTCTTTGTCATCATTCAACGGGAAATGTGACGTTCCTTGATGACATGGCATATAGTAGGTGGGTCGACAACAACCAACGGAAGAGCTTGCATGCTCGCTTGCGCTGCACAGTCGGAGTCAGGGGTCAAATCTGTACATAGGATCGCGAGAACTGGAGAACAGTGAGTCGGAACCGATGTTGACTTTTCGGTTCACTCCTGCCGGATTCATTACGAGATAGGTGTTGCTCCGATGTCGATATAACGAGGCTACCAAAATCTCATCCTATTCGCAAATCTTGTCTTGAATCATCCGCCATGGCCTCACGATGCTGTTCGAGAGGAAGGCTTTCCCGCGATATATGTTTTTGCCTCTGCTTTTGCTTCTTTGTCTCCACCGTCCTCCTTGCTAGCAGCCAAATTCGCCAATCGCTCTGCATCCAACTTCTTGCCATATTCTGCCAAGACGCCGTTCATTGAGGTAATTCGGATCAGCCATCTGCTGTACTTTCGGTCGCCTTGTGGCTCCCTAGGCTTCGGCCTGGAGTCTTCGCGATATGGTGGATCATTTCGATGGGCATGAGCCCAAGCTTGGAGTTCGGCCTTTTGCTTGATTGTTTCTGGGGAAACGTCTCTTTCTTATTGCTCGATTGTTGCTTGAGGAAAACCTCTTTCTCTTTGCTTCGTTGTATTTTGACAAACACTCGTCGCCATTTCCGTAGACTGGCGGCTGGACTTCCGCTATCCCGTCGAAGCATTCTTGCATCTTCACGTCCTCGACTTGCTGTTCGGTGAGCTTCATCATGTATAATTGCCACGGAAGGTCTTTTACGATGACTCTGCCGCGGTGGCTGTCAAGGACCTTGATATATTCGAAAAAGGCTGCTTTGTTGGTGCCGTACTTTGAGTCGAAGGTATAGAGCTTCCAAGGGGTTAGACCGTCCTCTTTCTGTGGCGACAGGTTTGTCTTCTCAGAAGGGTTTCGTGGGATTAATTTTGTCGTCTTCGTTGGTCAACCCAAGTCTCGCTTTGGACTCTTGGAATGTTTTGTTTCGTTCGAGATACGCTCTGTCTTTGCATGGTAATTTTCATCAACATCAACTTGCAGGTAGCTAATTTCCTCTATGCCAACCACCCATGGCTGACTTCTGACATCAGTCTCCTGCTCCGGCGTCAAGTAAGTAGCGTTTGTCTTCCATGGGCATGCCTCAGACATATTCGGAGAGCCTCTATTGTTGTCGAGGTTCTTCATATATTCCTTGAATACTGACATGTCCGTGCCTGTCTTAGAAACGAAATGATAATAGCGTGTAGGCGCAGGAAGATCGAACGAGAGATCGATCTTGCTGTAATGCTCATCGACTTCGACTTC
This sequence comes from Mycosphaerelloides madeirae, assembly GCA_002785995.1. Lineage (NCBI taxonomy): Eukaryota > Fungi > Ascomycota > Dothideomycetes > Mycosphaerellales > Mycosphaerellaceae > Mycosphaerelloides > Mycosphaerelloides madeirae. The sequence goes on along the minus strand of NHNV01000010.1, from coordinate 26,326 downwards.
TGAGAAGGTGACCTTTGACAAGGCGAAGAACGAGGGTTGGCTTTTGATAATGGCGAATTGCTCGTCCATGAGGTTTGTTCTGTACGCTTGCCATGGAGATTATTCTCGGCAACTATGCCACGGCAATTGTCAAGGTTCTGAATGTATTGATGAAAAGTCACTTTGCCCTTGCCATACCTTGAGTTGAAGATGTGGGGCTTTGAAGGAGAAGAAGTCTTCTCTATTTGTGATAAGAGGCTGGACTTTTTTGAGAGAGCTCTGGTTGTTGAGATGCCTGGGGGAGTCAGGGGTGGGGTTCTATTTAGGGGTGGAGAAGTAGAGAACGTTCAATCATGAGAATGAATCGGAAAGAGATGAAGCGACGAAGGTAAAGTACATGGACATGTACATGAGATACAGTCTGTGGAGAACAGCGACGTCATCAGTATGGTCTTCCTATGCACAGATGAGAAGTGTACATGCGAGATCTACAGAGTAAGCAAGTCAGAGGTCAGAGTACAAGAAACCCGTGCCTCCAGACTGAGATGCAAACTAGCATTTAAAATAAATGACTGATCTACGCCGACTTTATGACCAGTCAGAAGAGAGACGAAAGCTGTACAAGAACTCCCTTGTCCAACTAGAAGCACCGGACATCAATCATCCGAAACCCGAGCACTTCTGAAATACACATTCCCATCAACGAGATAACCCCAATTCTTCTTCATCACCGTCGTCGTATCGCAGTTGTTCAGACCGATGATCTTGTCACTCGTCGGATCTCTCTTGGTAGCCTGTGGCTACTGCCAATGTGAAATCGCTGTCAGGAGGTTAGGCTCTGACGATGCGGCGAAACTAAACCCGTCCACGGCCGAGTTCGGTCGCGTGTGAAATTACATGGTGCCCTAGAAATTGAAGATTACTGAGCTAGTCTTGCTGCATTGTTCGCAGCCGGCAGGCCATCGGCCCATTTGATTGTCGTACCTCTTTGATCGGCTGTTTGCGAGATCTTGTGTTTGTCTTGCACCCTGTCCACTGGGGTATGATGATCCTGGCGCACCTGGCAGAGGCTCGAGCCCGTAGAAGTAGGCAGCCAGCCCGGCCTGGTCTTCAGTCAGCATGTTGTTGACTTCTATAATCAGCAACAGTATCTAACATACCACTTGAGGGGCAGCAACAGAAGTCCCGAAATCGTCAAACTGATTACCATTTTTGGCCATGACTTGGACTACGTCGCTTTTTGCGTAACCAAAGAGGCTGCGTTGATACTCGCCCGGCGATTACAAATTGGAATCAGCGATTGAGTAGCAGCTGCCAAACTTGAAGTCCCCTTTCCCCAGGTATCGATCGCCCCCCAGTGATCCTTGGGGTGTGGTTTCGACCCTATTGAATATTCGTCGATCAACAGATGTCGGTAACTGTGGCATCAAGCTTTTTCTACACAATTTCATCGTTCCTCATAGTCTTGGTGCACGCGGCGAAGAGTCGCTTGGCGCTGAATGGGGAGACGAATGACTGGGGGATTTCGAGCCTCAACACTTGTTGCTAGCAGCATCCCGAGTTTAAGAGCTCGTATCAAGGATGACGACGGCGATGCCATAGCTGAAGACAGCATTGATATCAATCGAAGGTCAAAATATTACTGCGAACGAATGGGGGAGAGAGGAAGAGAAAGTGCGGTCGACTTCAACTTGGCTTTGGTCTCGGCGAAGGATTTCGCCGTAGCGGCGAGTGGCCCACTGGCCGTTCGTGCCGTCTTCTGAACGCACTTCACCTCACATGGAGTTGGAATCCAGCTTGGGCTGGATGCCTAAGGCATGTCACGCTGACTCAGCACACACACGGCACTCCTTCGGTCGTGTGCTTTCTCCTTACATAGCATCATTAATCATCTCGAGTTACGTGAATCCCCTCCACCCAACTCATGGGAACTGTATACATTCCGACCTTATACCATCCACAAGCTCCACAAGAGTTTCATCCGACGAAACCCCATGCTGGGTTCAACTTCCGAGAACATCAGGGAACCCTGGGAGCTAGAATCCTCATTGAATATAACGCAAGACCCATCAAGCCACAATCCCGTCAACCGTCTCCCCAGAGGCCCGGGAGATCATCCCCAACATCATTCCCCGACTCGAGGTCTAGAAGACGTTCGTGTTTCACCTCAATGCGAAGCCGCACGCAATCTTCCCCCCGGCAGGACCTCTCGGTTTCGGCCCGCACATGCGTGCAGCTTGAGGTCCACCAAGCTGAGACTCAGTCTTGCCCCTCCTCTTGGTGCTTTTGGCCGCTGTGATGACCAGACGCCTACTATGGATCCCGGATCCTCCAGCCATGTATGTTGCGGCAAGACAAGCTTAGAGGCCACGCAAATTCAGCAAAATATCACAGCTCCAATTTAAATACAGGTTTGAAGATTGTATGCTTGCTTGCAGGTCAAAACACGTCACCGCCATGACTTGAAGCAAGTGGCGATGATACTCGTGGCTCGGCGCAGAGCTCCCTTCAGCTAGCGTTTTCGAAGATATCAAGCTGAGAGGGCGGCTAGGATGCGACAACCAGGTCTGCTCCTTCGCCGTCACTGGAATTTCTCGACCTAGTTACCTTGCATTCTGTCTCAGCACCTTTGCCTAACTATGGGAGATGGAAAACTGAGCAAGCTTCTATCTTTTCGTTCGCGCAAGAATCATAGGAACTCGGAAGCTCATATCGCCTTTACTAGTAATCTGCCACCCGTTAACGAACCTGTATTGAATTCCTACAGGGCTGACGGTAACGATGCCTCTCTAAAGGCCCGAAACTTGTTCATTGAGGAGAGGGAGACGTACCTACCACGCGAAGAAGAAGAGCAGAGGGAAGGGGCAGAGAAGCACCGTATTTGACTTGAACTAGAGCATCGCCGTAATGAAGAATTCAAACGTCAAGTTTAGAATCAAAAGCGCCGGAATGAGATAGCCAAAAGAGAGGCTGTGAGGCGCAACGATAAGGCAGCAGAGAAGGCAGTAGAGCAATATCGTCTCTCCCAAGAAGAACAGTGGAAAAAGGCGACGATAGAAGAAGAAATGAGTCGCAACTCTTCCGCTAAGAGCGCATTCGCTTGCAGGAGCTAATGTGGAGGAAATAATACCTCGAGGTACATATTTGGAGCAAACGAAATGTCGCAGGGGCCGAGCTTCTCGAGACACAATGTTTGGGGTCCGACAGTATTTTCCAGGAGATCTTATCAACTGTCGACTCCCGGGACCAAGATTATTTCTGCGAAGACGAATGGCGAATTGCTAAGGAGATCAAGACCAGCTTTGATGAAACTTCGTCTCGAAATTTTGCCGGGGCGAACATGCCCCTGGGGGATCCGAGGAGCGAGGAATCGGAAACCAGAGGCGCTCCTTTGGCAGGAGTTGAAATTGGAGGTCCGCGGAGCGAATGTACTAATGTCTCGCTGGGACCATTGCTTGTGATACCTGGTATCGGTGCCTTCGGTTTGATTTCCTCTCTCAGCTCGCTTTCCAAGCTCAAGAGAGTGGACGAAGCTGATTCGGACCCAGAACGACGGCTCAATGAAGGCCTCTACCGCGACGATGAAGAACACGATCGGTCTGGTTCGGTCGAACAAGAGTGGCGTAAGGAGCTCGGCTATCTGGTGCAGGGACCAGAGGCAGATGCGCAACTGCCAGAGCGTGAGGAAGAGACTACCAGATTACAGCCCAACGATCAACACGCCGAACTCACAGATGAAAGTGAGAGGATCCTCAGGGCACATAATGTAGTAAGCTGTCGACGCTTGTCGCTCGGGACTTCTGCACCGTCTGACAAAATTTAGGCATTCGTACTGGAGAGTAATCGGCCCTCAACTAGATACTGGGAAGGCATGTGCGATCTTCTTTCACTGATTTCTTGTGCTGTGGTAGAGGTCGAAGGCTCTAGTATCGATGGTCCCGAAGTTCGTTTCACGACCACGAATGTCTCGATGAACAGCTGGGACATTCGGCAACTGCGCGAGCTTGCTGCTAGCATCCAGCCCGGAGATACTTCGGACTTGGAGAGGGTACTATGGAAGCTCATCAATGAGCGTGAGCACAACCTTCGAGGAGCTGTTGGACGTGAACAGCCGGAACTCGTGACACCACTGGTCATCTATGTTCTCAACACTGGCTTATGGGAGAAAGGCAACCCAGAAGTGGTTCTCCTCGATCTCGAGACTCTTCTATCCCAGCTCGGTATTCACGATCGAAGCCATGTTTCCATTCATTTCGTCACCTTCGGAAGAAGCGCCATATATCTCGAAAAGACCACGAAATTGAAAAATACGTACACGAACGGTGAAGTTGATCGGTAAGCTCGCCTCTTTCTGGCCTATCTGATTGAACTGACATCATAAGGGGCATTGTAAACACCGAACCTTCCACTGGCGATGTGTGGAACATGTTGCTGCCACTGATTGAGCATCATGAAGGAGAACTTTCCAGCTATCAAAACCCTGCAGGTGCGAATTCGGAAGCTACGCACTCGAGATTTGCCAAAGAAGGTTCGATAGATGACAATCACAGCATAGTCGAGGCCACATCACAGGCCGAGGCTGTAAATCCCGGTGCGGATGCCCTCGGTAGCTGGAATCAGGGGAGCGCAGAGGGCACAGGAATCTCAACTAAACATAAAAAACACACTGGGCACGAGCGGCAAAAGGACCCTGTAATGAGTTTATTACGTCAAGGAGCCCTCTTATCGCCTGCCGACTCGGAAGACCCTGGTCCAAGCGATTCCCATCCGCTCGCGAATGAGAGCATCGAGACTGCTGCTATCTTCGAGCGGCGAAACTCGTTTCCGGGCAGCGATTGCGAACATAGCAATCTACTATCATCTCAGGCATCCGCGGCCATGGTGCCGGATAGTTGAAGCCGATCGGGAAGGATCGAATCAGAGGAGTCGGATAATATGGTTTGATTATCGTCGGTCGAGAGACTTCGCTCGTTACAGTCACACGCTCCAGGTCTCTGCACGCCGCGAGGCCGTTTTTGAATTCTTCGATATCCAGTCCTTCTTGTATAATGACTTTCTGCTCTTCGTCCAGACGATTGTATAACGAAGCATTCATCCAAGGGCACATATCTCGCTGTTGTCGTCGATGTCATACTTGAAGCAACCAACTCAAAACCAAATTCTCCCGATCTCAAGCCGCAGATTTTTGCTGGAACGAAAGACTCCTCACTTCCGCCAGCGTCAACATACAGCGAATTTTCCTCTGTTTCTTGACGGAACACTTCCTTGTTCTTGACCCTGTCTTCCGAAGGAGTTCAGGTTGGTTGTCGTCATCATCGTCATATTTTTCAAATCGACCGTCATCCCAGATGATCTCCTTCACTTGGTTACGGAAGACTGGATGGGCTGCAATTGCTCCGAAAACCTCGACGGTCTTGTAGCTTGGCGAGATTAATGATCGGTTGATCTTTAGAGGCTTGAAAGAGTGCAGACCTTTGTTGACCAAGCGAAGAGTGTTTCTCTCCTTGTTGCTCAGGAAGGTTGCAAGAAGGGCAAGAAGATCGTTCGGGAGTTGATTCATGTTGTGCAGCGCGGAGCAATAATACCAGCCGATGGGGTCGAGAAAGGAGGATCAACAAGATACCCGAAGGAGTGAGGTCGAGAAATTTGAAGTTGCATGTTGACTGCTACTGCCCAGTCATAAGACGCTACTTCCTTAGCGCCTTCTTCGTAGGATGAATACGCGACTCTCCTTCTAACTTCATCTACCTCCCAGGAGAGGCCATCCAATCGCCGTTAAATTCGCCACCATATCCCTCGCCATCCTCTCATGGACCTGCCAAACCGGATGGTAATTGTTCGACCAAAAACAACCTGTAACATTACGACATCCAATACAGCTATAGCATCGACTATCCTTGAATCCATATTCCGTGGGATGATCCAGGATCTCAGCAAAGAAAGATTGAGCATCATATACAACCGTCTCAGTTCCGGCATGGGTCGCCATGAAGCTTCTCACATACTTCGGAAGCAACTCCTCGTTGAAGAGAGCAACACCCTCTACGTAATTCTCTACGATCTTCTGGCCAGCCTCGAAAACCATCGGGGCTCGCTGCAGAGGCGGCATATTGACGAAAAAGAAGTTTCGAGCACCGGTGTTGTACAAGTTGTCCATGAGATTGAAGTACTCGTTCATCCTCGGCTGTAGACATTCTGCGAATGGGACTTCCGGCGTCGAGGTGAAGAGGAGACTACACCAATTGATATCGTTAATCCCCACAAACGAAGCGAAAATGCTCGTGTTACTTGTCCATCCGGATCCGTACAGGGAAGAAGATTTTGGCTCATAAATGTTCAAGATTTGGTCGGTGTATGCATCTGGGATGGAAGCGCCGCTGATGGCGAAGTCGTAGGTTAGGGTTGTCGTGGTGTTGTATTTTGTGGTGAGGAATTCGACCCAGTTCGGTCCGTTTGCTGTTGTCTGGTTTGCTACGAGAGGATTACCGAGCAGATCGTCTGGTGATGTTCCAATGGGTGGGAAGCCGAAGGGCTGGGCGACTGAGGGCTGGGGACTGGTTATGTTGAAGCCAGAGGAAGAGTATGAGTCACCGCTGAAAAAGCATTAGCCCTGGGCTGGTTTTCGAGTTGGATTTGATCTTACAAGACAAAAAGAGAGAAGACTGGCCCGTTATCTTCTCGACGAATGGGAGAACCAAGAGCCAAGTAAGCCCATATGAGAAGAAGAGCGGCGTTCATCTTCGCTGGTGTCAAACTCCAAGAAGGAAACCGAGGAAATTTGCTCTTTGTGAGAACTGAAGGCAGTAGGTCGTCAGGTCAGGAGTGTCGTCCAGCTACAACAGACGTCACCGCAACCTAACCTGCCGTGACCCGGTCTCAGACCTGGATGGACCCCGCTCAAGTGAATCTTGTTGCAAGCTTGACAAGCAAGAACAAACCTTATGTCGTCCAACAAGCGGCTCCACTATGCGGATGTGCGATGATCAGACAATCAACAGCAAAAACTCACAACCAAGTCAGTACCAACTTCGTAGGCCCACTTTGTTGGTATCCATTGACAGGCCATCAACATCGTACCTCCCCTCAAGGCTGCACATCCGCCGTCGCAGCCCCCAAATAAGCATCCCCCTCCCCAAAATGAATAATCCACTTCCCCCTAAACTGCACCAACCCTTCACTGAAAAGCACATTACTCACCTGCCCCTTCGTAAAAACAGGCTGTAATTGCGGTGTCTCCAGTCTTGCAATCGGAGGCCCTCGAGGTGAGTTTTCGAGATCGACGAGCATCTGTCAAACCGTCAGGATCCTACATTTTTGTTATTAGAACTGGGGCGATGCTTACCTGTCCAGTACTGTACTGCCCATATCTATAACCTCCAAGCCCGGTGCCGACACCGTTGTAGAATTTAATCCATCTTCCGTCTCGGGTTTTGATGAGAGGGGCGGCGGATTCCATGAGGGCTTGTTCCCAGATGTGGACTTTTTGGGCGAAGGGGATGTCATTGCGGGTCTAGCTCACTCTCAGTCCTCATTCTTATCGTCATGAGAGTAGCTGTCACACTCACATAATTCCAATGTATCAGATCCGTTGAGTTTGCAGTATAAAGATACGAATCTCCCCATTGCATTTGATATAGTCCGTTGACTTTCTCTGGGGCGATGGCGCCGCTTTTGCTCCAGCCCTGCAGAAAGCATCATCAGCAGCAATTCAGAGTCCCTCTCCTATCGCAGAATATACCTCTCTCGCACGATAATCCACCAATCTATCATCAGTCCTATAAACCACATCCGTACACTCCGGCAAGATCGGCCCATACTTCCTCCAATGCACCAAATCCACACTCGTAGCCAAACACAACCTCGCCATCCTTCCATCAAACCCCGTATAAGTCAAATAAAAAGTCCCATTCACCCTGACCAACCTCGGATCCTCCGTTCCCATCCTCTCATACCCCTCCTCAGGCACTACCACAGGCCTCTCAAACCTCGTGAAATTAAACCCGTCCTCGCTCCACGCCAGTCCGATCGTGCTGATCAGACTCTCGTTCTGCGCGCGGTAGAGGAGGAAGACTTTTCCGTCGATGATGATGGCGGCGGGGTTGTAGAGGTATTTGGATTCCCAGCCGTGGGCGGCGTTGGGGACCATGATGGGGTTGTGGGCGTATTGGGTAAAACCGAGGATGGGGAAGAGGGGGGCAGTGTAGTTGGGTTCGTTTTGGGTGGAAGTGGATGTGATGTTGGGGTAGGCTGAGGAGGTATAGATTTTGAGGTTGCTGGTGTTGAATTGGGCCAAGATGGGGTTGATGGCGAGGAGGGAAAGGATATAAGAGAGGAGGGATTGCATGTCGGCTGTGATATGGGAGAAAGGCGTTTTGATAGTAAAGATGGAAAGCGTGTTGATGGAGCTGTGCTCACATATCGCATCCATGAATCGACGAGTCTCTTTCTGTGTCGTCAATCGGTCGGAACGACATCATCGCCAGACGTCTTCGTACTTCACACCCCACTCGGAGGCTACAGCGATCGCTCGTGTACCTGCAGGAGCTCATGAGCATAGACCGGCTCCACCGGGACAGAGTTCTTGGCAGAAAGGAATCGGTTTCGTATTTTGAAATGACGTTTGGGAGATGTGTTTGCCGTGCGAGTGATATCTAGTGCTAGCAGCGGTATGCTTTCAATGAAAGCATTTCATCCATTCCTGATAATAGTCCCATAAAACATAGCCCCCGGAACAGCGACAAACGCCGCGCTAATAGCAAATTCATCAAGCGCTCTCCTCACGCGAGTAGGTGGTCGCCTCCTCTTCTTCAACTTTGCCTGGCTATCCTGAATGTCATCCCCAATATGCGACTCTTCATCCGACTCATCTGGATCCTGCCATCGCATTTGGGGATAGTATCCAGCCTTCTCGATTAATGGTCCAGTATGTTGCAAGCCGCCATTCGGAGAGCTGTGATTATAGGTAGCGGGTGAGACGCTCCTTGTTCGAGCATTGTAGCTGCGCTGGACGCTGAGATTAATGTTGTTATTTCCACTTGCTGTGGAAGTTGAGGTTGAGGGGGCGCGCTGTCGGCCGTAACCTCCCGTTGATTGACTTCTCTCGGGAGTGGCATTTGCGTTCGCGTCGCCGTCTTCTGAGATTTTGAATCTTGGTTTGAACCGAGGTAATGAGAGTCTTCTGGGCTCCTCAGCTTCTTCTTCAACGTCGTCTTCATCTGCAGGCGGTTGGTTTCGAAGACCGACGATGATAGCTCGTACGAGCAGGATCGCCATGGTCCATCCCAAAAGTACGCCATAGTCAATAAAGACGCTCAATTGGTCTGGTAGGAGACAAAGATGGGACTGTATCGTCGGCAGGGGTGTGCCGATAGTCTCTCCCATGTCATCGACCGGGTTCCATAAGCTTACCAACTGAAAGCCGGGTCGGCGAACGCCCATAGCCCAGCTGAAGCTTTTGGTGGTAATTTCTCGCACGCTTCTCAAGAGGACTTTATCTTTCTTTTCATCTTCGTCCCAACGACCCACGTTGAATTTGTGCGTGATATCGCAGTAGTCGTGGTCATCCCCAGAGAAGACGTGCTCAATGTCTCCGACTGCACTGACCTTCTTTGCGATGGCACCAGTGAGTCCTGGTGTGAGCACATTTTGGTACTGGTAGCCTCGGCTGATCGAGATAGCCTTGCCCTTCTCTCTCAGACGTCCGCAGTCGGTATCAGGGTTCCGGTAGAGAGGAACGTGAGAGAGTAGGATGACTGGCAATTGAGGCTGCTTCTTAGACTTCTTTGGCTTCGAGGCAGAGAGATCGGCGTCTTTGGGGTCGACAACTTCATGCACATAGGTCTCTGCAGGATGCGTATTGGGGTAGTATTCATTCAGAGCCTGCTTCACAACTGTGCGACTGTGCTTCGTGATGACATCCAAGTAGTCGTTGGTGTGTCGCCATATGGGGTAGTGGGTATGCCTCCGTTCATCGCTGACACCTCCCTCTCCAGGTACGTATTCGTCAAAGGCCGAGAGCGAAACAGTATCCAAGCTCACAAAAGTATGATTACCAAGCACATATACATTATTCGTCTCGCCAAAGTAGCTCTGGAATCGATCCCGGACGGAAAGCTGAACATCGGCACCAAATCCTAGATCATGGTTTCCGGGTAGGCTGGTCATGACCTGCCTGTGTTTGCGTCCAACAATGGCATATTCCTGAAATGTGGTCTCCCTTGCGCCATTCTCCACGGCGACGGAACCGGTCGTGGTCTCGTACGCCGGCAACAATTGCCTCTCCGATTTGGGATAGAGCTGCTCGGGAGTGAAAAATATGCGTCCAAAACGCTGATATTCAGTCACCCATTGCCTGTTGTCCCATTTTGACCACTTTCCATTCTCACCATGCTTGAAAGCGGGTATGGCAGCCGTAACATCTTCCGCTTCCTCTAATGCGTCCTCTCCCATGACGCCCCAATCGACCAGCTTTTTCCGATGTCGCCGATTCAACGGTCTCGACTTGGACGTAGACCACTCTCTTCCTCCATCGAATAGATCGCCCAGAAAGACGACTGAGTCAGGATCAAGCTTCTCGTTGATGAGGCGGAAGTTCCTCGTCATGTACAGATCGGTGTATGTCTCGGTCAGGCTGGAGAGCGGCCATGGCCGTCCCGGATATGTGTGCGGGTCGACAAGCTGTGGATCGGCGACAAAGACCAGTCGATGCGGAGCTGCTTCTCTGGGCCATTGCTCCCACTTCTCCCATTGGCAGGCGTCAATGTGGCTTGCAAATATCCAGCGCTCGCTGCTGTATATGGCGTATATCCAGACGGCAACCAGGATTGCACTTGTGAGCGACAAGTAGCGAAGGAAGGGGTAGCGGCGAGTAATGCGGCGGAGAGTGGATGTAGCTACATGGCGGACCCTCATCTCATCGTTTGGCGGCGGCGGTGGTGCATGCCTTCATGGCGGTGAACAGCAAAGCTTTATATGGGGAGCATAGAGTGTGTAACAGCGTGATGCATTGTGATGAAGACAATTCTCGTACAAAATGAGATTTGGCACATGGCAAGGAAGATTCACTTCGAGAAAACGCGTCCTCCCAAAGAAGGGTCCACTCTCCCAAACTCTCGGATTCGCTAGGGTTTAGCTGCGGAGGAGCCGCAGCCAATCAAAGAGTGGAACAATAATTTTCGCCCCTTGCCAAACTTGACATGGAAGAGACACTCCTTTGATACACAAGTTAAAACTACCTTCTGGTATCTCCGAGACTCTCCGAGACCAAATGTAACGACACACACTGCGCATACGATCACGAATACAGCCCCGTAATGTCGTACCTGCCGACCTGGTTGCTCAGGAGACTGGTGAACCAAATCGCATCGCCAGGTCCGTAATTCACAGCGATATCAACATACGGCGGGATATCTCCAAGGACGCCCGGCAAACCAGCCTGCGCAAAGCTATTCGGCAGCGCCACATAGCTGAACTCGAAGGTATTCGTATCCAGCCTTGACATGACATCTGTCGTAAAAGAGCTGAGCCAGACACCGCCGTACTTGTCGATAGTATCTTCCGAGCCAAGAAGTAATGTCTGGTTGGTATGGTACAGGTCGATCGAGTTGTCCGTCATGCTTATTCTTCCGATACCGTTGCCAACAAACAGCGAGAAGTAAATATATCCGTCCCGTTCCGCCCGGATGACGGCCGGAAACTGCAAGAGCTCGGGGAGAGGGAACTCATTTGTCTCCTTTGTGTTCGGATCATAGCTCAGAATCTTGTTGCCTACAAGTTCCGCCACATATACGACTCCATTCGAGGCGACGAAAAGCCCGAGAGGCAATGCCAGTGGTGTCGGTACCTGGTGTGCTTCAAACGTCTCCGTCTCGAACGAGAAGAAGGAGAAAGTATTCCCGGTCGTGGCCGTGACCCAGATCCCGTCTTTTGCGCTGTACAAGTCATTGAAGTTGAACAGATTCCCCAGAGGATTCACCGGCGTCGGCTCGAAAATATCAATCTTCTTCGTATCCGGGTTAATCCGAACAAGCTGATTCCTCAGACCATTCCCAGCGTAGAGGTTCCCATCGGCACCTGTACGGATTGCGCAAGACAGGGCAGTGCGGTCTGTGACGGACTTCAACACGCCCGGGAGATCAATCGGAGTCGCATTCAGGGGCGTCGTGAACGGAATGGGGTATTGGTCGACCTCGCCTGTCGTGGGGTCGATGCGGAAGAACACATTATCGAGGATTCCTTGCCCCCAGAGAGCGCCGTCGGGACCGTTTGCCAAGTCGCAGGGTCCGGTCAGGGGAGTGGGAAGGTCGTAGAGAGTGAATCTGGAGGCGTCGCGGGCGGCATTGTTGATTAAAGGAGATGCCAGGATGCTGGGCGTCGCCAGCAGCAAGAGCCAGGGATACATCATTGTGGCAATCATATTTTTGGTGGACAGTGGGGTTTTGGTCGAGGAAGGAGGAAACGGGGCGACGTTGCGGTCGATTTCATCTTTCGGGTCTCAACTCTGTCCCTTCGAGACTTTGGGACTTTCGAGCGGGCATCAACCACATCACTGGGTTGCGCTCGATAGTGTTTTGCAGATCTCCTGCACTAACACGTAAAGGCAAGACGGGTCATATACGGATTGCCACGGCAATTCCGGCTGTCATCCAAAGGGGTTCTTTTTTTGCCGCTGCTGGTGCTGAAAGACGTCACATGCATAGCAGCTCTTCTCGAATTGCTACCCGGGTGGTCAGCAATGGGAGTCAGAAGAAATATAGCGCGGCAGCATGCTCTACTATCCCGGCGGGGAAGATGGAAGTCAAACCTGGAGAAGTTGGAGAGTACCTCGAGTGATCGACACTGCACAACCTTAGCGAGGGTTAAAGGTATGGGGAAACCGAACCTCTACCAACTCGAAGCAATGCTTAATACAGAGCCAAGCCTTCATTTTGCGGGGAAGTGTCAACTTGGGAGGTCGTGCGGACTTGCTCGCTGCATCATCCGCGATCTTGACAATGTCTGTCGCCAAGAATGGAGGTCTCTGTGCTCCCTCGGTTGAGCGGAGTCAAGGCCATGCTTCGAACAACGACATGTAAGTTGTTGTTCTGTGCCCGTCGACCACCCTTGACTTTTCACGATGAACGAGGAACCGATCAAGAAGCGGCGTTCGCGAAATGTGTGCTCTCACTGCCATGCGAGGAAGATTCGATGTAATGCGAATGAGTTTGGTATCCCGTGCGCCAATTGCAAGCTCTACAACGTCAAATGCACCATCCGAAGGCGGAAGAACCAGAGGGCGGCAGCAGCGAGTACCACGGCAAACGCAAACGACAGTAGCAACACGACGTCTCTCTGGGCCGAATACAGCACAGCCAGCACTCAATCAACCGAGACGCAAGGACAGGATGATGAGGCAAAAAGTCGCCGGGACTCACTATTACGCCCAAAGCCATCCATATCCACTGGCGTTGATGCTCTCTCTCCCCTAGACTGGGAACAGCCATACCATGCTCACATGGCGCCGTCTGGCTGGCTTGGCGAACACACTGTCGTGCCTTTGCCGCTTGACTTCAGCCATCTAATGGACTTGGACGACATCTTCTCCTTTACCGGAAGTCGTACTACACACTTGACTACATTTGCCCCTGTCCCAACTGCTCTAGAGGCGACCTTCGCAGACTCTGTTCCTCAAACTTGGGAGCCGACAGCAAACACAGACTCCTCGTGGCTATCGACCGGATCTGAACCCGCCTCTCGGTTCCGTGTTCCGGGAGTGCTACCAGATGACCAAGAATATCTGTCCCGTCAAGGCTGTTTCGACCTATCCCCCGGCAAAGTCATCCAAGAATTGATGCGACTGTACTTCCGCCTGGTCCATCCGCACCTCCCCATTGTTGCTGAGGATCAATTCTGGTCGCTCTGGGATGGCGATGAAATGCACTGGAATTCTTGCTCCTTACTCACGCTTCGAGCGATGATGTTTGCATCAGTCGGCTACGCCGATACCGATTTACTCACCGCACTTGGGTTCTCTGACAAGCGAGAAGCGAGGACCACATTCTATCGACGGGCGAAACTGCTCTTCGACTATGGCGTAGAGTCGGATCCTGTCTACCTGGCTCGAGCATGCTTACTGCTTTCGTATCAGTCTCCTGCCAACAACCCGCACCGTGTGAACTCTGGATGGTTGGGGAATGCTATCAGATTCGCGAAGATTGCGGGAGCCCATGCATACCAGGAGCTAGAGGACGTGGATCGACAGCGTCGCACTGTATTGAAGCGGCTGTGGTGGGGCGTACTTTTTCGTGATCATATCTTGTCCCTCTGGTGAGACTTCTTCGGACTTTTGATGCCATATCTCACTAATAGATGAAGCTTGCGCCGCTCACTCCAGGTGGAAACTGCTTACGACTCGACATTGCAGTCTCCCGACCACATCCTCACCATAGAAGATTTCCGCGCCGAGATTGGCAAGTCTCACGTCTACGATCAAGAGAGTCAACTTCGCATCATCGAACTCATATCGAGGACCTGCCTACTTGTACAAAGCCTCTCTGGCCCCTTGGAACTTCTATATCGCATCGATTCTCCCAAAATCAACATCACATCTGCTCCCGAATATGAATGGCCGCGCATGGTTGCGAAGACACAGCAGGCACTAAAGGCACTGAAAGTCTGGCATGATGCTACCGTTGAGAGCTACCCATCACCATTACACCTGGATGGCGACGACTCACCCAAGGTCATTTGTCTTTATGCTAATATATTGTTCGTCTATTACGCCACTGCCATCTTCGCGCTCAACACCCAACTCGTTTTGATATATGAGATGGCTGCGTCGACAAGATCTTTGTTCAGCATTGACGATGCTCGTCGGTCGTTGCAAGCCACGAACTGCGACATTGCTCAGCGAATACAAGAATTAGTACAGGTGAGATAAGATCATTCTCTTTGATGGTATAGACAGCTGACCTCGATCATAACAGGTGAGCCCATCCTCTAGCACAAATCCCCCTCCACTTACTAACCAACACCAAGACTCGCCTAACCCGCTACCTCCCCATCAGCACAACCCCCCTCGTCTCTCTCCCCCTCTTCCTCCAAGCCGTAAACGTTGCCGCCGCTCGCAGCCAAAGCAACCACCTCGTAGCCATTGAGACCCGAAAACTGGACATCTTCACTCGAGTCCTAGGCGGACTGCGAGAAAGATTCGACGGCTCGGATTACTGTCACGACACCCTACTAAATATCATAGCGTATGCGCAGAACGACGAGACTTTCACGAGTCGGATTAATAATTGGAGGGAGGAAAGGCCTGTATCCACGGTAGCTGGGAAGTTCAGATTAGATTGGGAGGGGTTGATTGAGAAAAGACCGAGGGTTTTTCTGAGGCTGATGATGTATTTGGATCTCGCTCTCTGTACTGGTGGACAGCCGCAAGAGGCGGATTTCCCGCCTGAGTTGAGGAGGGGGATTGTTTGAAAGAACTTACTATTCTTAAGTACAGTGAGTCCAGGACTGAGATATCTGGACATGCTCCGTGGGTCTCGTTTTCGAACGAACATTGCCACTATAGCTGCTCCGCGATGTTCTCCAGGTTCGGCATTATAAAGGGAAGTTGCCACTACATTACGAGACGAATTCCATGCCGAGAAGGTAGCGAATACCAAGCCTTCTACACTCAAGGCCTTATTATTTGTTGGAGGTTTGTACGAATTTTCATGCGCCGTGGCAAAGATTGTACCGATTTTGTACGACTCAACTCAGGTAATCGTATCGTCGACAAAAGTACCGCACTCGTAATTGTTTGCAATCGGTAGGTAAAGTCGCTTAAGTGCCAAGGTATACAATGTCTGTTCGTTTTGCCACGGCTATCCAGCTTTGAGTTTTGAGTTTTCCCCCACACTTTAGCGTCTTGCATGTGATCGTCCAAAGCTAAAACACGCCACCGCCTGGTAAAAAGCTGGGGAAGCGCAAAACTAAGGCTAAGTTTCTGAGACTTTTGGATACCTACGCTCGTTCTACTCTGATCTAGCCAAAGAGGGTTGTTCTAGGTACTTCACTACACGGGAGAGACTTCTTTCTTGATTGGGTACTGCTTCTGATTCTCTTAGGCGTGGCCCGCGGCTTAAGGATATCACATGGTTACATTCGACATGTTTACCAAGAGACACAAAGTCGGGGTAGACACGATTACCGCGCATAGACAGGTTGGCGTTGTAGACAGGTAGACCCGATGTATTGATGGTGAGGATTTGCCACTGAGAATCAGGACGGGATGAAAGGAGCTTGGGATGAAGATTGCCGTCGA
Organism: Mycosphaerelloides madeirae; assembly: GCA_002785995.1. Classification (NCBI taxonomy): domain Eukaryota; kingdom Fungi; phylum Ascomycota; class Dothideomycetes; order Mycosphaerellales; family Mycosphaerellaceae; genus Mycosphaerelloides; species Mycosphaerelloides madeirae. Next base: position 10,059 of record NHNV01000010.1, on the reverse strand, counting down.
TGGTTTTTGGTGTGAACGACATATAATGAAGCATCCGGCTTCCTTGCTGCGAGCGCATCATCAATTGACGACATCTATCAATTCCCCAGGATTTGTCTGGTTTTCGGTATCTCGTCCCTTGGATCGCAGAAACGATCACTTTTTTGAAACAATACGATGGCACGAAGCGTGCTCGCCATTGTCTTATTGACAGCCTCATCAGTAGCAGCGTGGCCTGCCGTCGCACAAATGGCAACGCTGGAAAAGCGAGTGGAGCCTCCTCCCCGAGCACCTCTGGGAAAACTCAACCGCCCCAACACCGGTCTGCCACCGAGCGGTTTCAACGCCGAAGACCAGTTTGTCGACACCTCAGACTCCAGTGCTCATCCTTGGATGGCACCTGGCCCAAACGACATTCGCGGCCAATGCCCTGGCTTGAATGCAGCGGCGAACCATGGATTCTTGAACCGGAATGGTTTAACTACTATTACGCAAGGTATGTCCGACTGTGACACATCCATCTCGAAGATGAGGTTTATGATGGATACTGATGGATGCGTTAACAGCCGTGGAGGGATTGGGAGCTGCGTATAACATGGGCACCGACTTGGCCTTGTTCCTCGCCGTTCTTGGTGTTGGCCTGGCCGGCGACCCCGTCACTCAGACTTGGTCGATTGGTCGTGCGTTTACACCGTCCTTGCCAGAGTTCCCTGCTCGAGGGATCCTCGGAACGCATAATAAGTACGAAGGTGACGCATCTATCATGAGGGTACGTTTGACCGGAACCCATTGTCCCGGGTTGGAGAGAGGTCCATCTAACACTTTCGCTTCAGGGCGATGCCTACTTGAACGGCGGAAGTCCCGGCGTCTTCCAAATTCGTTCTTTCGAGCACATGTACTCTCTCGGAGAGACCTTCGGATTCGACGAGGCTGCCGCCCAATCCGATTACGTTACCCGCTGGTCGATCATGAACAACCCCTACTACTTCTCGGCACCCTTCTCAGGCCTCGTCGCCCCTGCTGCGCACAACTTGGTCATCAACCTGATGTCGAACCACAGTGCAGAAGTCCCCGGAGGAACCTTGACCCGAGACACTCTCAAGTCCTTCTTCGCCGTCACAGGAGAGCCTGGCAGCTTCGTAAACACCAGAGGGCACGAACGTATTCCCGTCAATTGGTACCGCCGCCCTACGCTCGATGCACATAACATCCCAGAGGTCCTGAATGATTTGTTCCTCAACAACGCGATCTACCCTGGCATCGTCCGCTTCGGAGGCAACACTGGAACGGTTAACAGCTTCGCCGGCGTCGATCTCCAGAACTTGACCAACGGAGCCTTCAACCTCGAGACCTTGGCCGACGGTAACAACGGTGCTTGCTTCCTCCTTCAGGCTTCCCTGGCCGGCCTTCCAGACGCTGCGGATCCCGTGCTTGGTCTTGTCGGTTCGGTCCTTGGTTGGGCGATCGACCAGTTAGCTCCCGTGCAGGAGAAACTCGCCTGCGCTCAGCTTGCAACGTTCGACAACACCTTATTCAATCAGTTCCCAGGTGCGGCATACACTGGTGATCAGTCTTTGTAGTTGTGTATCTGGGATGTGCGAGCGTGGTCACAGATTGTCTGCAGAGTCACAAATCCAAGCGTTGTCTCATACGCGTTCCCGTCTCTTTTTCCAATTCAGGCGAGGGTCATAAAAGTCGTTTCGCTCGTAGAGGTGGTGGTCATTGAAGCGGTGCAGTCATGTCTCCGCTCTGCTTTCCCTGTGCTATTAAACTAGTTGCTTCCCCCGTCTTCCCCACACTTTAGCACCGCCCTTCTGTGACCTTGGGTCTGTGCAAGCGTCATCCACTTCCAATTTTCTCCTTGGCCCTGACACTGTGCTCTCTACTAAACAGACCAGCAGCCTGTGAGATTCACAAACCGATTCACAAACCAGACACGAACATCGCAATGGCGAGATGACCAGTGGCCGTAGGCAACACTCCATCAACAAATCTCACTCCAAGGATGCAAATCTGGTATCTTGAGGATCTGTATTAGGCGCTGGGACGAAAGAAATATCAATACCATCTACAATGGCTACATGTTCAAGGGCAACAGCCTTGTAGAACAGTTCGGATAAGTCGCCGTCCCCGTTGACGACCTTGAGCTTGTCATACACGTTACTCCGAACACTACGATACAAAAGGTGAAAAAAAAGCATTTCAAGAAGGGCAAGAAATAGGCGACGTCGAAAACTTCGATCGAACGATTCTCGCTGAAATGCCGGTTCAAACTAGCATTTGGCGTGCTTCTTCAAGAAGGGCTGGAACTCTTTTAGGGACGTCCATCGGCTCGTCTCCTTCCATTCCTCTGCTTCCAATCGTCGGCTTCTACGGGGAAGAGCTCGCAGGTGTCGGCCAAGGAGAGAAACCCGCGGCATTAAGTTGCAAATATACTTGCATCCTGCTGAATGGAGCCGATGCTCCGGTGCCGAAGAAGTAGTGTTAGGCTTGCTCCATAGCCTTGAATAGACCATATATTATAGATTACCATTCTGATTCTTACGATATTTGCTTTGATCGAATGTGAATACGGCGGAGCTACATGCCTGACTGGAGAATTGGCTAAGTGCGATGTTTGACTATTGAGACTGTTCAGTTTGCGGACTGTTGCAATCACCTTGATCAGATTCCAAAATGATCATCATCATCATATAAACTGCTATTTATGTAACAAAATCTCATCGACTGCCTTCTGACAATCAAGGGCCCTTTGGCGCCTGACAGACCGTACCATTGCAGTTCGGATCGTCATCATCAGCCGAAGTAGGATCGGCATAGTCAGTCCCGCAAAGCACGGTCCACAGCACTTCCGTAGCAAACCAACTATAACTGTCTGCGTTATTTGTGGCCATGGTCTTGTCCAGGCCCCGCACTCCAGTCGGCCCGTAAGCATCGTCGTCCGTCTCCTTCGATAGTGGGCCGTTAGGGCTGGTCATCAACTTAAGCCAATGCGTGTACTCGTGCAGGAGGATGGAGCCGATCGTTTCCATCCTCCATGAGACACGCGGGTCGAGCCTTTCGCAAACCACAGCGTTGACCGTGCAGGTATCAGTACTGGGGTCGCACGTGCTGCCGTCGTCGTTGTAGCCCTTTCCAATTCCTCCGTGGCCGAACGCTCCAGGGTCGCACAGGATGATTTTCGGATTGTCCGTATTCCAATCGCGCATTTCGCCCATGGTCTCGCCATCGCAGGCGAGATCACCGTTGGCATCGGTGTAGTCTGTGACGATGGAGATAGACGTGAGCAAAGGGTTTCCAGGAGGGTTTGCGGGATCGCCTCCCAGAATTGTATCCATGACAGCTACTACTCATCAGCTTTTGAACGCGTTCGAGAGAGGGTGACTTACAGTTGACGGTGGCCTGATCAGCGGTGTTGAAGTACTTGGCAAAGATTGGGTCCACGGTGCTTGACGAGATGGTGCGAACGTAGCTAGCAAGCTCGAAAGCGTCCATGAAGCCATCCATGATTTGTTGTGTCTGACGAGCGGTGAAGCCGCTGGCGATCGATGGGGTGTTCGAGGGAGCTCGTGCCTTGATAGTGCGGGTAGCATTTCCAGCAAGTGGAAAAGCCAAGGCACTGGCCGCCAGGCCTGAGACGAGGAAGAACTTGTTGGCAATCATTTTGTATGAATGCAAGGAGGAGGCTGAGGACGGGTGGAGGCGATCCAGTGCTGTGGACGATGCTGGCTGTCCATGGCAGGCAGACTGCTCGCCTTTTATGGTCAACCGATTTTGCCTGAGTTGCCACTAGACGCAGCAATGCAGGGCAGGAGGCTGTAATGGTTACATTCAGCGTCCAACAAGCTAACGTTGTTCTGTCCTTAGGATTCATAGAGGAGCGCGGTGTCTCTGCGCGGCCACCAGGTTTGAAGCGCCGCGGACTCGTGAGAGGCTCTTCGTACCTGTTCTAGGATCCGTAGGATCTATCTAGTGGAGAAAGCTATGGTTCGTTTCCCTCAGTCTCCACAATGTTGGCGGCGAAGTGTTAATTCGATGACATATCGCTATTAAGAGAATCCGATGGATGAGACCCATTCGCGGCGAGGCGTAGGCCTTTTCGAGGGGACCACGACGTAGTCGGCATGACCCAAAGTCCGTGTAAGTGCAAGTCTTAATCAGCCGCAGCGTCAAAACTTCAGCTTTTCGAAGGCTAAGCTGAAGTCTAGCGTGTCTCAGCAGCTTATGCGAGGCTACAACGAAGGTGCCGTTTGTCCTGAACGTCGGAGTGGTGCCAGTGACTGCCGGATTCAATCAGCAACTTGCGTGAAGTATATCTCCAGAGTCCAAATGTCTTCCCTATTGATGCCTTTCGAACGTGAACATGATAGCTGAGCTCTTCTATTGCCACCGATTTAGGCTGCAATCGACGATGTCCCGCTCTTAGAGGCCTAGTTTGCATGGCCAAGGTGCCAAGATGTATAAATCAGCACTGCCAAGGTGCCAAGGCGTATGAAGGATTCGAGCTGAGGGCCTCGAGTATAGACGCACTGACGGAACGACTGAGGTTTGCAACAGGGAAAAAGCTTCAAGGTCGTCCAATCATGAAAATCCGGGATCCTGCGCATGCTTTTCGTTACAGCCCTGTGGGGTACAGTAGCAACGGCTAAATTATCATCGAGGTATCCGTAAGCAGGTTTAAGGCGGGCATAGAGGTTGGATCGCGGGGCCTACGAAGGAGTTCTATTAGCGGTGGTCGCAGGATTCCAGTTGCCTCATCATGACGTTGAGACATAGCCTTCTCTCCTTCTGGGCCCAGTTGAAGACAACAGAAAGCAACTCTCTCCTCGGTGGTTTGATCAAGCAACATCCCTAAACATGTCGAACATTTCATCACTGCCGCCAAGGGTATCCGTCAGCATGTCCATCGAGCCAACCACTTTCGCAAAGAACGACGATGTTCAGATCTCGCTGACACTCACCTCAAACGCCTCTGAACCCTTCACCATCTTCACCTGGCCGACAGTCTTCAAGTAAGTATTTTCGTTTATGAACGGCCCGGTTCATCAATTTGAGACTCACACTGGTTTTCGTGCAAAGCCTCCCTCTAGCTCAAAAACGAAACAATTTCAGATGTGTCGACGAAACCACAAGCACAGAATTGTCGTTGGCCCTTACGAAAGGACCCAAGCGGACCGGCTTCAGCAACACCTTGGGTGGCAAAGATGATGAGTCCTTTCATACTCTAGAGCCAGGAGAGTCCAAGACCTTTACCGATGGGTTTTCACTCGCAGGTCGCACGACAAGTGAAGCTTCCACCGCCGCTGGCTTCCAACGCGAAGTTTTAGCGGGCCATCGATACCGCTTCGCCATCCGCGAAGGGGAGACGATAGATTCCTGGTGGTGGGGCCGCAGAGAGGACGTGATGTCTCCACCGGGAACACATGGTAGCGTTGACCAGGCCGCCAATGGACCAATACTTCTGGGTGACCCAACAATCGTGGCGTTTGAAGTGAGGGAATCATAGATTTCCGTATTGTATCAAACCGTCTTCTTGCCGATTTCTCCTACCTCTTATCCAAGCGACCAATCTGGTGCTGAGACATCCAGCGCACAGACTATCCAGCCATTCACCAGCCACCTTGTAGCGGTAGCTGTACCTATATATTACATGCAGACAGCCGCTCAAGTGGATGGACTTTATGGGTCTCAAATATTTTTAACATCTGGAACAGCTCCCAGCGTTTTGTTCTGCCCGGAGTATAGAATAGGAACGATTGGGTCTGACAATTATGCGCGCCGTGGCGTTCGAGATGGCATCGACGAAGCTGAAGGAACGCGGGTGCAAGTCTGCTTGTCGCAAGGAGCCGACTGGGAAGGCGCATTGCATCCAAGTATCCATCACCTGATGCCATGGGGTTCCTCAGCAGGACGTATGTCTCTGTAAGGGGTCAAGTGAGATGTTGTTCACAAAACACAAGCCTGACTGTATTTCAAGATTGCGAAGCTACAGAAGGAAGAGAGAGAACAAGAGTGCTGTCCTCAGTCTTATAGACTGGCAGACAGGACTCTAGAACTGCATAGAAAGCATAAGAACATTCCTCCAATCTTGGCAACTAGGATCCCCTGTCCTAGGCATAAGGCATAGCCTATGCCAAGGGAGGCATAGCCTGTGACAGTCTCTAGCTGCTCGCGTCTGCGAAAAGTTGAAGCTGCGTATTGCATGAATTTGAGGACCGCTGGTCAAAATTAAAGGATGTGAGGTGGAAGTAAGAGGCTGGTGTGGTTGGGAAGTGTTGTTTAATAGAATGAAGTGCATTTAAGCAGACTAAGTTACAAGCAGTAAGGAGAAGTATATTTATGTGCCCTTGCCTTGCCGCCCTCCTGAGTCATCAGTTCGGCCCTGGGCATTCCTTCAACATGAAGGAGAGTTTAGGGAGAGATGCACTACTCTAGCGCGCTAGCTTAACAAGCCGGCTGTTGGTTGGGTCTTCTTGTACGGACGATACAGTCACTAAGGTGAGAGTCTCATAATGATACGATGTGGGTTTTTTTTCCATTCTTCTATCTCTGAGAACAGGTGGAAGTGAAGAGTACAGCCTCCTTGCAGGGGTGTAGTGAAGAAGCCAGTTCCCTGTTGTGGTGCCGATGATATCCGACACATATGAAACAACAGTTGCCCAACCCACGATTTTGCTTGGAGTGCCAGCGGTGGTTTGGGTGCAAAGTTGATTGGAATATCCATTGCGCTGACCACATTTGGACTTCGGACCTTTTCTGTGGCCAAATTTGTCGACGAGGCATAATCATTGTGCCTTCTCGCTGTCCATTCTTTTTAGGAGATGAGGATGCCGTGCCGCAAAGGAGATATCTCCTATTTCCTAGACGAGGGCGGTACAACACCCATTTGGAAGAGCAGCTCCGACATGTGGAGCATTGGCCGCTCGTGTGTCCCCGCCCCCTTTGCGAATCACTGATATTATCGCCTCTCCAATTCTGGGAACACATATTTCAGTCATACGGCATCGCCATTCCGAAGACAACGAGTAAAGCATACAAAACTTCGATCTGCTTGAACGAGTCTCTACAGCAAACTCCGGACGCATTTACGAAGACAGCGTCAGATGCGGGCCACAATGAGGCTGTTACTCAAACTGGACTTTAACCCTCTTTGAAACGTATCAAAGCCCAGTCTGCCGAACATCAAAACAACTTTGCACAAGGGCGACACTGGTTAGCTCCAGAAATAGAAACCGAGCCACTGTTGCCAACATTCATCAGCAGCCCGACACCCGCAACATTTCCAACAAGCCATGTACAGGTTGATGAGACTGGACCGAATACGTATGCTATGGACGGCATAACAGGAGCAGAATCATGGTTCAATCTTGAGCTGCCGAACATGCTTGATACCGTTCCGGTAGATTCTTCAGCTTCTCTGGAAAGCTTGCTCTGGAACGAATGCGAGGCTCTGGCTGCTGGTGGCACAACAGTTTCTGCTGGTATCGAATTTGAGGACATACTATGGCCAGATCGCGAGGCTAATAAGGGTCGGCAAGTTCCTACCGAAAGCAGCCAGGACGTTGAGGTTTCTGCGTCCGAACCCTCGACAGATGTTTGCGGCGATTCCCGCTTTGCTGTGAATGAAAGTGCTTCTTTTACCAATCCATCCTCGGCTTCGACAAAACGAAAACTCTGCACACCCTAACAGTGTACATGGCCTGTAGAGCGTGACAACAGGTTCGAAGAGTGCGGCAAATCTTGTCGAGATAGCCAGGGTCTATCTAGACACTTGCTAGCTCATCCAAAAGGCAGTTTGTTGCCGCTTCAATGCCGCTTCAAAAGATGTAGACGCACATTCTCTAAGCAAGAGTCGCTCGACAGGCACGTAAGCCGTATGCATCAGAAAGTACGACCACCTTCTGTAATCCCAAGGAAAACCAAGAATTAGAAAATGTCTACGAAAGGGAGCAGTAGGAGGAGGAGTTGGGCTATAGAGTGAATTTGAGTTGACGGTACAACACCCTAGTAGTCGAAAGTAGTAAGTAAATGCTATTTGAAACGTCGCTTTGAATGTCTATGTCACTGCCACGAATGGGTTCCTATCTATCAGGTGTGTTTCGTTAATTAGATTGAGCCCTGAGAGCGCCGGTAAACAGTCAAGTCAAAAGAGAGTCCGATTTGACCTTAGACTAGCTGATTTTTGACTGTTAACTGTAGTCGACGTCTCTGCCAAAAACCCCGTGTTAGTATTGGTGTCGGCGTCAATTATGATGAGTTAGATAAGCAAGTAAAGCTCACCATAATGTCGAACTTCTTCCTCTACGATCCGGGCTGTTTCGAGAGAACTATAGCATCTAGGAGCAGGAGAAGACCTTCGGAAGCAATCGTTCTTCAGAGATGTGTCGAGAAGTGTAACGTCCGGCCCCGCGTGCCGGGACACTCTGCGTGCCGGGACACTCTGCGTGCCGGAACACTTTTTGCGCATTATCGTCTATTCACCCACGCGATCCGTTCTCGCCTTATCGACTAAATCTGCACTCTTCTATAGGTCTTTGCGTATGTTCTCAGCGTGTGTGTACATCATGCCGCTCACCCCTTACACCAGTATCTCGAATCCTATTCCGTGGTTAGCTTGGTGCTTGAACTTCCGGCGCGTCTTGTATCGTCCAGGCGGATAAGGCGAAGATGAAACAAAGTCCGAAAGGTACCTAAGTAAGTACCTTGACTTTAATAGCTAATAGCTCATAGCGTTCATACAGCCGTGGTTGACACTGTTGCAGGGTTGCAAAAGCGATGGATCAGAATTGAGGCAGTAGAGCTGGAAATTCGTGCAATTATCGACAGTAGACTAGCTCTAGGCCGGATTCGGCTGTGAACAAACTGTGCGCAAACAGACAACGCCGATGTGTCTCTAACATTGGCGTATTGAATCTCTCTTGTGATACGCACATCTTATGCACTAAAACCCTTTCGCTATAGAGTCAAGGGTGGCAATTGTCAGCACTGCCTCTTGTGGCAGTAACTTAATTCACAGAGACGATTGTGCCTTCGCTTCACCTTGTCCAATGAAGCGGCACATCCAAACCTTTCCATTTCCGACGCCAATGCCTACTGTCTGTGCTGTCGAATCTGAGCATAGGGGCCGATAATCCGACGGAAGCCATATAACTTTTGAAGAGTTGTACTTCAGCCACAGTCCATCTGTACCAGCCCCTGTACATAGAGCTTTGACGTGTTGGGTGTCTTCGATCGAGGACAGTGTACGCGGCACTAAAGACGCGTCTAGTGGGAGAGACCCAATATTGGTGTTAAGGGAAGAGCCACCGGCGTTGAAAGAGATCTTGTATAGCACTTGACCAGCCTCAAGCGTTTGGAGGCACTGCCCGCTGCTCGCATCCCAGATCTTGACCGTGTTGTCCCCGGACGCCGAGGCCAGGCGAGACGAGTCGGCGGAGAAGACGACCGAGTTGACCGTATTGCTGTGGCCCTCGAGCGTTCGCAGGCACTGCCCGCTGCTCGCATCCCAGATCTTGACCGTGTTGTCCCAGGACGCCGAGGCCAGGCGAGACGAGTCGGCGGAGAAGACGACCGAGAGGACCGAGTTGCTGTGGCCCTCGAGCGTTCGCAGGCACTGCCCGCTGCTCGCATCCCAGATCTTGACCGTCTTGTCCCCGGACGCCGAGGCCAGGCGAGACGAGTCGGCGGAGAAGACGACCGAGAGGACCGAGTTGCTGTGGCCCTTAAGCGTTCGCAGGCACTGCCCGCTGCTCGCATCCCAGATCTTGACCGTGTTGTCCCAGGACGCCGAGGCCAGGCGAGACGAGTCGGCGGAGAAGACGACCGAGTCGACCGTATTGCTGTGGCCCTTAAGCGTTCGCAGGCACTGCCCGCTGCTCGCATCCCAGATCTTGACCGTGTTGTCCCCGGACGCCGAGGCCAGGCGAGACGAGTCGGCGGAGAAGACGACCGAGAGGACCGAGTTGCTGTGGCCCTTAAGCGTTCGCAGGCACTGCCCGCTGCTCGCATCCCAGATCTTGACCGTGTTGTCCCCGGACGCCGAGGCCAGGCGAGACGAGTCGGCGGAGAAGACGACCGAGT